>CAMXCT020000416.1:0-254146 GCA_947184155.2 Cladocopium goreaui
TGGCCAAATTACTTTAATTCTTACCTCGTCTCCCTCGTGTCTTAATTTGTTCCCCATGATTGCTGTCCTCGTTCGTTAATTTGCAGGTGCAAATTAAGGCTTTACCTCGTTAATTCGAAGGAAGAAAGTAGCTTGTGGGCCTTCTTTCCAGGGTCCAACCCCAAGGAGAAAAAACATTTCAGCTTCCGAAAAGTTTTTTTCCACGATCCACGGTCTCTTGCAGGGATTTTTAAATCTGAGTCTGATCGGTCTTTGCGCTTCTTGCGCTTGGGTGGTGACATCTCTGACATTATCGCAGAGATGCAATGCTCTTCTGGAGCAACTCTGAATCCTACTGCTTCTGCAGCCGTCAACCCACGAAGCGGGCCTCTGGCGATAGAAAATAAAACTTTTTGGGGCCTGAAAAGTTTTTTTTCCTTCCTTGCCTGCTGACCGGCCTCTGGCGATAGAAAATAAAACTTTTTGGGGCCTGAAAAGTTTTTTTTTCATTCCTTGCCTGCTGACCAGCCTCTGGCGATAGAAAATATTTTTTTGGGGGGCCTGAAAAGTTTTTTTTCCTTCCTTGCCTGCTGACCGGCCTCTGGCGATAGAAAATACAACTTTTTGGGGCCTGAAAAGTTTTTTTTCCTTCCTTGCCTGCTGACCGGCCTCTGGCGATAGAAAATAAAACTTTTTGGGGCCTGAAAAGTTTTTTTTCCTTCCTTGCCTGCTGACTGGCCTCTGGCGATAGAAAATAAAACTTTTTGGGGCCTGAAAAGTTTTTTTTCCTTCCTTGCCTGCTGACCGGACTCTGGCGATAGAAAGTAAAACTTTTTGGGGCCTGAAAAGTTGTTTTTCCTTCCTTGCCTGCTGACCGGCCTCTGGCGATAGAAAATAAAACTTTTTGGGGCCTGAAAAAGTGGTTTTTCCTTCCTTGCCTGCTGACCGGCCTCTGGCGATAGAAAATAAAACTTTTTGGGGCCTGAAAAGTTTTTTTTCCTTCCTTGCCTGCTGACCGGCGTCTGGCGATAGAAAATAGAACTTTTGGGGGCCTGAAAAGTTTTTTTTGCTTCCTTGCCTGCTGACCGGCCTCTGGCCCCCAAAAAAGTTTTTCTAGCCAAGCCCAAGCATGCAACAGAACCAATGCAAGGCTACCTCGTCGAGGTCGTCTAATTCTGATGAGCAAATTAAGGGCTGACCTCGCTAATTCCTGCAACCTGCCTCGTTGCCTCGGCTGTCCTCGCTATAATTTGTGCAGATAATATCCTCAACCCAGTTGGGGGTGTCTTAAGATTCCCAAAGACCATGGGTTTCAATGCGAAAATGTTCTAATGACTGGGTATCCATGACTTAGAAAACCTCCATTTATTTACTCATATCTGTATATAATATACATATATATATATATCCATGAATCATCAAATGTCCATTATATTTCCATGATATTTCCATGATATATCCCCATATTGTTGCTTATATTCCATCATTTCAAAGAAAAAACACTCGCCTGCTTGATGCTCTGGCATATAGATGGCACTGGCTCTCACCTCCACTCCATTGGTGACACAGACCTGGGAGCTGGGCAGGAGCTGGGCAGGATTTACGGGGAACGGGGATTTTATCCATGAAATAACCTTACTCCAAAATAAGGGCAATGATGATTTAAGGGGATTTCATGGGGATTTCATGGGATATTTAAGGGGATTTACCCGCCAATCATCAAACGTGGCAACTGAAAATCCTAGTTTAAATTTAAAAAACCTTGGAGTTTGAATGGGAAAATCATCAGTGGTGGAATTTCAGGCAAACCACCTGGCAGAGTACCAGAGGTAACCATCTCCTCATGTCACGGACCTCATTAAATTCGTATGAACAAAAAACCTGGGTGTAATTCCTAGGTTTTCAGGAACAATTATGAGTCGGTTCAGCCCGGTATCCCTAGGTATTCCACCCGCACAATCGCTGGTGAAAGCTGACAGTAGCTGCTACATCGGTGTTGATCCACCCTCTGGTAAACAAACAGTTTGCGACATAGAAAATGGCCCATAGAAATAGTGGATTTACCCATTCAAAATAGTGATTTTCCATAGTTTTGTTAGTTTACCAGGGGGTATCCAAAAATTGCCAGACAACTCCAAATGTCATAGAAATAAGAATTCACAAGGATGGAGACAACCATTTGTGTGGATGTTCAAACACGAAATCACTTTTGACAAATGCCCAATTAAACACTGGTAAACTGTGAGGATATCTTAAAGACGACAAGTGAATAGAGACACAGTTTTCCAACAAACAAATTACAGGAGTGAAATCAAAAAATGGCAATCTGTGGATCTTTGGGACAGCACAGGGTTACTCGCTGGTCCCACCAGCAGTCCTTGGGAAGGGACCAGCCGGACCTGCGTAGTTCAGCGCCCATTCACCAGCCGGTCGCTCCATAAATCTGTCCGTCCAATGGAGGGCATTCAGCCAGCGTTCACTTATGGGGTCATGTGACTACCCATGGCGGTTGTAGCGGGTAGAAGGTTCTAAGCTGACTTGGGAATGCTGACATCCATGTGCGCGCGTGCCTTCAAAAGACCCCTTCGCTCCATTGGCAGGTCTTGCAAATGACAAAAGATGCCCAAAACCACAAACCACAGGCTTCAGAACAAACAAATGTGTTTTGGGACATCGGGTACTACTACATGATGCCCGCGCATCACTTTGAAAAGACATGAAATTCATTGAAAAACATACGTATGTCTTGCAGGTAGCATAAGTTTTACCTTCGTAGTCCTTTGCCACCGGCCTGCAAGGAGAGCAATACTCGTGAAGATTCAAGGAGCTGTTGTTTTCCTTTTGTGGAAGAATGAAGATGTACAACCGTCGATGCACGAGGTTTTCTGTGCTCTCATCTATGGCCTTACTTGCCAGTGCAGCTGCTGGCGTTGTTGAAGCTTCTGCCATTTTCCAGTAGAAAATCACACTTTTCCCATAGAAAACAATCCTTTCCCCATAGAAAATCATCAATTTTCCTACAGAAAATCACGAATTTCCTGTAGAAACGCATCATTTTCCCATAGAAGCTCATCATTTTCCCATCTAGAAAACCATAATTTTCCTATGGAAAATCACCATTTTCCATGGTGAAACCACCTTCTGTCGCGGCGTTCATAAAGCAACGTCGAGGAGCTGTGAGCTCAGGGGCTGCGCAAGGGAAAAGCGAAATGCCGGACTGCAATGGGGCTTCCTGGCGCAGGATGACATGATATAGTTAGATTATCCCATTCAATAGATGATTATCCCATGATTATCCCATGATTATCCCATGATTATCCCATGATTATCCCATTAACAAACCATTTCAATCAGTGAATGATCTGTCAATGGGAATTTCAGGATCAGAATTGATTGGAGGTACCGATTCCATATATGTTAGGCCTATTTTTTAGTGAATATCACCACAAAATATGGCCAGAAATATGGTACAGTACCTCCATTTTAGGATCCTGAAATGACCATTGAATCTGGGATATACCCTCTGGTAAATTGCTATTGAAAATGGCCCATAGAAATAGTGGATTTATCCAATAATAGCATGGTGATTGCCCATATGTTAGTTTACCAGAGGGTAAACCATAGATCATAGATCTGGTTAAATTTATGACTTCTATGGTCGACTAGTGGTATATAACGAACTACTTAATGGGGATGTAACGATCAGGCATCTTGGGTCATCATAGTCATAATAGGGATTTAACTATAGTATAGCCAACCCAAAAAGAAAGGAAAACAATATGCTATTATATACCAGTAGTACCGCACAAGGCGGTGGCGGAAGTTTCAAAAATAGGAAACCTATAGGAGAGGTTGGTTGTTGTGAATCAGGGATGGCAGAGCGAAGCCACTGATGGACTGAAAGGTGCTTGATCTTTCTCACTCTTTCTACCTCTTCCTCTGACTATCTACCTACCTACCTATCTATTTTCTATGTATCTATCTATCTGTCGATCTAGCTATCTATCTCTCTCTTTCTCTCTTTCATCTCATTACCTATCTACCTATCTACCTAACTACCTATCTACCTATCTACCTATCTACCTATCTACCTATCGATCTATCTATCTATCTATCTATCTATCTCTCTCTCTCTCTTTCATGTGTCTATCTGTCTAGCTGTCTACCTGTCTATCTATTTATCTATCTATCTCTCTCTCTCTCTCTCTTTCATCGGTCTATCTGTCTAGCTGTCTAGCTGTCTAGCTGTCTATCTATCTATCTATCTATCTGTCTGTCTGTCTGTCTGTCTGTCTGTCTACTTATCTATCTATGGTACACCTACCTACCTACCTACCAATCTATCTATCTATCTATCTATGTATGTATGTATCTATCTATCTATCTATCTATCGATCTATCTCTCTCTCTCTCTCTTTCATCTGTCTATCTCTCTCTATCTGTCTGTCTGTCTGTCTATCTGTCTATCTATCTGTCTATGTCTCTACCCATCTATTTCTCTATTTGTCTTGGTGTCTGACTATCTGTCTATGTGTCCATGTATCTACCTGTCTGTCTCGCCATCTATTTCTCTAGCTGTCCCTCTAACTATTTATCTATCTGTCCGTCTATCGATCTGTCTATTTCTCAATCTGTCTGTCTGTCCATCTATCTATGTGTCTATCTATCTATCGACCTATCTATGTGTCTATCTATCTGTCTATCGATCTATCTATCTATCTATCGATCTATCTATCTATCTATCTCTCTCTCTCTCTATCTATCTCTCCGTCTATCTATCTATCTATCTATCTATCTATCTATCTATCTATCTCTCTATGTATCTATCTATCTCTCCATGTATCGATCTATGCATCTATCGTTGTATCTATCTTTCTTTCTTTCTATCTATCTCTCTATCTATCTATCTATCTGTCTGTCTGTCTGTCTATCGATCTGTCTGTCTTTCTGTCTGTCTATCTGTCTAGCCAACATCTACCCAGCTGGCCTCTCTCTCTCTCTCTCTTTCATCTAATTACCTATCTATCTATCTATCTACCTACCTGTCTATCTCTCTCTCCCTTTCATCTGTCTATCTGAGGTGATAAAAAAACCCCGTATAAATTTGCTTATGCCGCTTTTACCTTATCGTTTTTTCTTCCTTATCGTTTTGCAGGCTATCTGCACTTATCACAATCAAAGAGGTTTATGCACATGCGGCCGCAGAACACAATTGAGGATGTGGTTTCCCTCTTTGGGGAGAACCTCCATGGCAAGGTGATCAATGGGCCATGGTGTTTGAAGATGGCTTTCGGGTTAATTTTGTTATCGTTTTTGTTATCGTTTTGTTATCGTTTTGTGTCACGTAAATTCTCCCCATTTGTGGGACACACTTACACTTGGTCTTCTCAAAAAGGATGGAGGAGCACATAGTGCCAGAATCATGATGGTAACATATGTTGACACATATATTCATATACATACATATGTATACATACATATATATATATATATGTATACACACATGCATGTATATATATGTATATATATAATACTTAGCGTTATCGTTTTTTTTTCTTCCTTATCGTTTTACGGTGAATCGACTATACCCGGTACAAAAAGGCAACCTGCAATACTAAATCTAATTGACGGGTTTTTTTTAATTTCCTCATCTGTCTAGCTGTCTACCTGTCTATCTGTGTTGCAGTGTCATTCAGTGTAATGTAGTGTGGTGTAGTGTAATTTAGTGTAGTGGAGTGTACTGGAGTGTCATGTACTGTAATGTAGTGTGACTTCCAAGTGTGCTTCGCGCCACAACGGCGTACACTTTTTCAACATCTGAACCTCCAAAAATGGTCCGAACCCCTAGTGTTTTGGACATTTTGACTTCGAAATGTGCTTCGCGCCACAACGGCGTGCGCTTTTTCGACATCTGAACTTCCAAAAGTGGCGCGACCATGTGGTGTTTTGTACATTTTGACTTGGAAATGTGCTTCGCGCCACAACGACGTGCACTTTTTCAACATCTCGACTTCCAAAAGTGGTCCGAACCCCTAATTTTTTTTGTGCATTTTGACTTCGAAATGTGCTTCGCGCCACAACGGCGTGCACTTTTTCGACATCGCAACTCCAAAAAGTGGTCCGAACCTGGTGTGTTTTGTACATTTTGACTTGGAAATGTGCTTCGCGCCACAACGGCGTGCACTTTTTTGACATCTCAACTTCCAAAAGTGGTCCGAGACCGCCAGTTTTTAACACTTTTGACTTCAAAATGTGCTTCGCGCCACAACGGCGTGCACTTTTTCAACATCTCGACTTCCAAAAGTGGTCCGAACCTGGTGTGTTTTGTACATTTTGACTTGGAAATGTGCTTCGCGCCACAACGGCGTGCACTTTTTCGACATCTCAACTTCCAAAAGTGGTGGCGCGACCCTGTGGTGTTTTGTACATTTTGACTTGGAAATGTGCTTCGCGCCACAACGACGTGCACTTTTTCAACATCTCGACTTCCAAAAGTGGTCCGAACCCCTAGTGCTTTGGACATTTTGACTTCGAAATGTGCTTCGTGCCACAACGGCGTGCAATTTTTCATCGCTCCTGTGGCCAGCTGGCTCCGCACCCGCCGCTTTAGCGAGCCTACTTTTCGACCCTCCGGAGCCACAAATCATTGGAAAAACACAGTGTTTCGCGACTTTCCGCGCATCTGTATCTTCTGTCTTCTTACTCTTTCTCTTCTGATCTTCTCTCTTCTAATCTTCCTCTTCTCTCTGCCTCTGCCCTGCTCTGCTTTTCATCTCTCCATGTTGTCGGAAGTTTGACTTCTAAACTTCCTTCGATAATATACAGAGTAGTAGTGGCAGATTCCTTTGCGATCTTTTTGGCGGTTACTATATGTTATTAGACTTGTAATTAGTACCAGTAGTACCGCACAAGGCGGTGGCGGAAGTTTCAGAATAGGAAACCTATAGGAGACGTTGGTTGTTGTGAATCACGGATGGCAGAGCGAATCCACTGATTGACCGAAAGGTGGTTGGAGTTGTGTTTGCTGGAGTGGTTGCAATGGTTGCAGTGGTCACCTCACCCACAACTGCTGGATGTAGTGTGATGTACTGCAACTGTAGTTGTAGTTGTAGCGTAGTGGAGTTGTAGTTGTGGTTTAATGTAATTAGTGTAGTGTAGTTGCAGTCATATAGTTGTAGCTGTAGTTGTTTTGTAGTTGTAGTTGTTGTGTAGTTGTAGTTGTAGTTGTTGTAGTTGTAGTTGTAGCTGTAGTTGTTGTGTAGTTGTAGTTGTTGTGTAGTGTAGTGTAGTGTAGTTGTAGTTGTAGTTGCAGTTGCAGTTGTAGTTGAAGTTGCAGTTGCAGTTGCAGTTGCAGTTGTAGCTGTAGCTGTAGTAGTAGTAGTAGTAGTAGAAGTAGTAGTAGTAGTAGTAGTAGTAGTTGTAGTAGTAGTTGTAGTAGTAGTAATAGTTGTTGTTGTTGTTGTAGTTGTTGTTGTTGCTGTTGTTGTAGTTGTTGTAGTTGTAGTAGTAGTAGTAGTAGTGGTAGTTGTTGTTGTTGTTGTTGTCGTTGTTGTTGTTGTTGTAGCTGTAGTTGTTGTAGTTGTTGTAGTTGTTGTAGTTGTTGTAGTTGTAGTTCTAGTTCTAGTTGTAGTTGTAGTTGTTGTGTAGTTGTTGTAGTTGTAGTTGTAGTTGTAGTTGTAGTTGTAGTTGTAGTAGTAGTTGTAGTAGTAGTTGTAGTAGTAGTAGTAGTTGTTGTTGTTGCTGTTGTTGTTGTTGTTGTTGTAGTTGTAGTTGTTGTAGTTGTAGTTGTAGCTGTGGTTGTTGTAGTTGTAGTCCTAGTTGTAGTTGTTGTGTAGTTGTTGTGTAGTTGTAGTTGTAGTTGTTGTGGTTGGTGTTGTTGTTGTTGCTGTTGCTGTTGTCGCCGAAGTTAGGGTAGTTAAGTTAGTGAAGTTAGTTAAGTTAGTCAAGTTAGTTAAGTTAATCAGTGTCTACTTTTTGGACATCTTAACGTCAAAAAAGGCTCAAACCCCCTCAGTTTTTTTTTGGTGTCGGCGCTGTTAAGGGGCCGTGGGCTGTCTTCATTTTTTATATGTTCTATGTTGGGATGTCAACGTTCTTTGCGACTGCTAGGTTTCTCTGGCACTTCCACACATACGTCATGCTACGCTACTGCTAGGTTTCTCTGGCACTTCCACACATACGTCATGCTACGCTACTGCTAGGTTTCTCTGGCACTTCCACACATACGTCATGCTACGCTACTGCTAGGTTTCTCTGGCACTTCCACACATACGTCATGCTACGCTACTGCTAGGTTTCTCTGGCACTTCCACACATACGTCATGCTACGCTACTGCTAGGTTTCTCTGGCACTTCCACACATACGTCATGCTACGCTACTGCTAGGTTTCTCTGGCACTTCCACACATACGTCATGCTACGCTACTGCTAGATTTCTGTGGCACTTCCACACATACGTCATGCTACGCTACTGCTAGGTTTCTCTTGCACTTCCACACATACGTCATGCTACGCTACTGCTAGGTTTCTCTGGCACTTCCACACATACGTCATGCTACGCTACTGCTAGGTTTCTCTAGCAGCACTTGTCGTTCTTTTGATCTTTTTTGTCTTGAAAACTGGTGGATGGTGAATGTCGGCAATTATAATAATAATATGATGCTCATTTTTGCATGCATCATTTGCACCGTTCATTCTTTGAAAACTCCGCTGCTTATGGGCTTCAGTTTTGGAGGGAATGTGGCCTCTTCCCGCTCCTGGTCAAGTTTTTTCTGTTGGGGTTGGTTTGTCTTTTGTTTTGTTGTGTCGTTTGTCTCGTGTTCCGTGTCCCTTGTTTTGTTTGGAGCTAACTTCCTTGTGGCAACTTCCTTTGTCTTTTCTTGATTCTCATCAAGATTCTTTTTGTTCCGTGTTTACTGGATCCGATATTTGTTGGTCTTCTCAAGTTGTGTGTGGGGATCCTTCTGGTGTCTTTCCTTGGCTACGTGTCTTGCCTCACGTGCGTGCCTTGTCTCGTTTTTGGTTTAACGTTAGTCGGTCTCTACGTCCTTCGCCAGTGGTCACCGGTGCTCTCCTGATTTTCGCTCGTCGCTTTTCTCGCTTTCGTTCTTCCTCGGTCCTTCCGTCTTCCGTGTACGCAGCCATGGACGCAGTGGCAAATCTTCCGCCAGATGTGTTTCTGGGCCTCATTGGTTTTGCATTCGCATGCGTTAACGTGTACTTGCTGTGTTTGATGGTGTCTGTTTTTTGGTTGCCTTTTGAGGTTTCGCTCCGGTGACACTACTCCACGCTCAAAGTCTCGCTCCAGATCTCCACTGCGGTTTCTTGTACGCATCTTCGGGGGTAGTGTTCTTTGGCTTCCTTTTTTTTCGCGCGAATCTTTCCTAGGCCCGCTCCTGTGCAACAGAGTGTGCGGCCAGCGTCTTCTGCTCGAAGCTCTGCTGCTGGTGAAGATGATTTGGTTTCTCCTTTGCATATGGGTCAGTGTTTTTTTTTAAAAACCATTTGTTGCTGCGCAGCAGAATCAGGGATTTCTCTATATCTTCACTTTCCTCAGGTATTCCTCGACTATCTGGACGAAGGTATGCCTAGTCCTATGCGTGTGGAAGACAGTCCGCATACAAGGAAACGCAAGAGTGCCTGGGTAGTTCCAAAACACATGGTTCGAAACCCGAGATAAAAAGATAATGCATATAATTTCATTCTTCTTCCAGAGACCTTGCCTCAGCAGAGACAGCAGTACTGTCACAGCCATATCGAGTTACAAAAAAAAAATCTACATATAACATATATATATATATATTAATTTAAAAAACATGTATGTATATTAGATATATATATATATATATATAGATATACACAAATTCTGGATTGGTTGCAGAGTGGTTAATGCAGATGTTTTTATGGAATCTTCATGTTGATGGGTTAGTTTTGGTGTGTGTAAGCAATAATAATACAGGTGTTTTGGGTTTTTTGAGGGTTTCCATTACTTATTCTTTGTCAATGATGTGATTTTGACGGTCAGATTCTTGTATTGCGGAGATATTGGTTGTAGCAATCATGCAGCTTCATGATTCATGGTTGGGGTGAAATTCGTTCTTGGGAGAATGTTGGAAAAATAATATTCAAAACCATGAATGTGGGGATTCCTGGATAAGTTTTGATCGATCGTGTAAATAATAAAACCTGGATCATGGTCTCATGATGGTATGATGTTTAAACCAATAATGAGATGGTAACATGAAGAAATCGTCTTTAGATTCTTGTCCCCAATGGGTCATGTCACGTGTAAGGTTGGCATCTGATTCAGATGAATACCTTGGATGCCATCACGAATTCCGCCGTGGTGCTAGATGCGTTTCTCGGCCAGCACTTCTCTGGTGTGGGATGTCTTTAATTCTGTGTAGCCACCGTGCAGGAAAACTGTCTTGTTTATTTGGTTCATGGGCTTGATGTGAGGTCCGTGGACGATGTTTTGTCAGTGCCATCTTCTGCGGATGATTCGCCTGCAGAAGGCCATGCGGTCGATGCGTTGGAGCCACCTGAAGGTGTTCCTGTTCAAGGTCCGCAGACCTTGGGGCAATGGTTGGCTGAAGAGCAAGAAGCTTCTTTGCCTGGTGTGATGATTTGATGTCTCCTTGCCTTGCGTCTCCTGAAAGCCTTGCCGATGTTGTGCCAGAGAAAAAGTTCAAGTGGGGTGCCTGCAAGAAGTGTGGCAAAGCAATGAGTCCTACGGTGCATGCGACTGGTGCTCTCAGGGGAGAGTTTTTGCTGCGTTGCAACGACTGGTGGCGGTTCACAGATGACAAAAAACGCAAGTGCTGGTACTTAGAGAAATACCAGGGAGAAATCAGTGACTTGCCTTACTTCGTCCGGCAAAAGAGAAAGTCCATGAAAGAAGACTTGACGTGGCATTTCTCTCACCAAAGCCGGTGATCCATTGCAGCTAGAGTATGATGTCGTGAGGGCGAAAAGAATTGCTAGACGCAGACCGAGAGTTGGACATCTTTGTGGGTGATATCTTAGTCAGGTGTTTGCTCAGGTCGTCTGGCAGGTGGCGCCGTCATTTTCGATGCAGACATCTTCAGCCGTAGCTCTGTTTACTTGTGAGGAAGTATCTCTTTCAAGTCGATGATCTTTTCCCAAAACCTGCAAGTATCAGTTCGATGAGTGAAGAAACCACACATGTCAAGGTCGTTTGCGAGGTCGTCTGGCAGGCGGGGCCACTCTTTTCCCATAATTAAGATGCATGATGCATGATCCACCGAAATCTTTGTAGGTTCTAGATCCACGGCTTCGTTCCAGCAATGGCTGGATCATTTTGTGCTTGTGGTTTTTGCTCCGCATGACATGTGCACTCTGCGGCGCCAAAGCTCATAATGTGAGAACTTGCCCCTTGCCTGGAAGAGATAGGTACCTGAAAGCGCAAGAACATGCTAGAAAGATTCACTCCTGGTCGAAGCAGCCACAGAAAGGCAGAAAGCCGCCCCGTCTTGGTGGTGTGAACAAAAAATTTAAAAAGCAGCGTGCATTGCAATACAGTGGGGCCAAGAAAGTTGAGTTGCAGAAAAAAAATAGAAATCAAAATCGCAAGAAGACGGCTAGTCTTCCGCAGACTCTGGAGTCTCAACGTGCAGCTGTTGACACCTTGCAACGCTTGGGCTTTCTGCAAGAGCTACCTCGCATTTGCACCACCTGTCGCCGAGGCACCTTTGGAGAAAGTCAAATCACTTCCACTCAGCAAATCTTTTGGCGATGCATAGATTCAGACTGTCGCAAGCGAGTCAACGTCCTAGATCTTGCCTCTTGGCTTCCGGACGGAGTTCGGCGCCGAGGATACAGTCCGTTTCAACTTCTGCATTTGCTCCGTGAGTATGCTGCTTTGCGTGGTGCTCGCCCAGCATCGCTCCAGGCCGAGAGTTGGATTTTTTGTTTTTTCTAAATATGAAACTCGCAACTGTGCGGCTTTGAGAATAACATACCCTGTTTTCAGGCCACTGCAATCTCCGTGGGGATCCATGTGACTCTGGTGGGACGTCTTTTTGCTTGCCTACGTGGTCTGGAAGCAGCTGCCGGTGAAAAGTTGAGCCGTTCTCTGCAAGTCAAAAATGCTGTTGAAGTGGATGCCACTTCTGTGCGCACGGTGCGCATTGGAAAAAATAGCCAGACCTACAAAGATCAGATCGCACTTTGGAAGCGAAAGCATCCCCACGCAGCAGATCCACCTCATTATCTGGTACACTTTCGTGTTCTGGGTGCTTGTGAACGTGGTTCTGGTCGCATGGTCATTGCCCCAGCCTCCTTGAAAGTGTTGCCTGCGACAGCAAAACCACCTCAGGAGAGCATTGCTGAAATTGTCTCTTCTCAGATTCTGACAAGAATCCAAAGTGGTAGTGTGTGCTACGCTGATGGCTGTCGTGCTTGGCAAGGGGCTGCAAAGCAGCAAGTGCCTGGCAAACGATTAAAGTTTGAACAAGTCAAACACAATCGTGGTGAGTTTGTGAAACGTTTGGGTCGCAAACCACGTCCCTGCGCTTCTTCTTTGGCTGGCACACAGAGTTTGGATCGGCGCTGGGACTGGTTGAAGAAGCCACTCCCTCGTCAGCTCCACACTCATAAAGATGCCCGCAAAGACTTCCAAAGTCTGTGGCAGTACCTGTGGTCTGCGGTCTGGAGAAAGCAGGCCGGCCCACAGGTGCATGAGAAGCTGGGACAGCTCGCAAGGAATGTATAAAAGTTGGCAAAGCTGTATCTGTGAATCCCTTAAAAGGTCAATATTCATGACACACAAAGTTTCGGAAACAATGGTTGTCATTAAAAAATGCCATTTTATGAGGTAAAACCATCAAAAATCAATATTTTCGGTGAACACTACGTGGTTTTAAGCTCATTGAAAACACCATGATATGATGAAAATGTTGAAAAACCCTCACGAAATTGAAATTGAACAATTCTGATGGAATGTCGATCTTACACCACTGCACGGCCTCTTATCAACGCCGTTACCAAGTTAATCAGTGTCTACTTTTTGGACATCTTAACGTCAAAAAAGGCTCAAACCCCCTCCGTTTTTTACACTTTTGACTTCGAAATGTGCTTCGCGCCACAACGGCGTGCACTTTTTCGACACTTTTTCCACATCGGAACCTCCAAAAGTGGTCCGAGACCGTCAGTTTTTTACACTTTTGACTTGGAAATGTGCTTCGCGCCACAACGGCGTGCACTTTTTCGACATCGCAACTTCCAAAAGTCGTCCGACACTGAGGTGTTTTCTACATTTTCACTTCGAAATGTGCTTCGCGCCACAACGGCGTGCACTTTTTTGACATCTCAACTTCCAAAAGTGGTCCGACGCTGAGGTGTTTTGTACATTTTGACTTGGAAATGTGCTTCGCGCCACAACGGCGTGCACTTTTTTGACATCTCAACTTCCAAAAGTGGTCCGAACCTGGTGTTTTGTACATTTTGACTTGGAAATGTGCTTCGCGCCACAACGGCGTGCAATTTTTCATCTCTCATCTGGCCAGCTAGCTCCGCACCCGCCGCTTTAGCGAGCCTACTTTTCGACCCTCCGGAGCCACAAATCATTGGAAAAACACAGTGTTTCGCGACTTTCCTACCTTTTCGCGCATCTGTATCTTCTGTCCTCTTACTCTTTCTCTTCTGATCTTCTCTCTTCTAATCTTCCTCTTCTCTGTGCCTCTGCCCTGCTCTGCTTTTCATCTCTCCATGTTGTCGGAAGTTTGACTTCTAAACTTCCTTCGATCATATAGTATCACTAAAATGGATGTGATACGATTTGACCAACCGGTTTAATATGTGGTAGTCACACAATGCCATATTCACCATCCCATGAAGCAGCCAAAAAAATCAGGGCCATCATCCCGTAGCCAGGCTATAACCGATGTCATTTTTACCTGGCGCCAGGGGATGGTTTATGGCAGGTGACTACCACAGAAGAACAAGCAGTGGATTGGCTTTGGACCCTTTTTAGACTTGGAATTTTTATGGATTTTTCAGAAACCAACATTTTTTCTATACATTTGGGAAGTTGATCGGGAAGTGAACCAACCGTTTATAGATTACTGTAGTACAGCAATAATAAACATGCCATATTTTGATGGTTTCTACCACAAAAAAATGGTCAACCTAGGGATGGTTTGACGACTGTTCCCCCAGTGATGTTTGTTGGGAGAAAACCCCATGAATACTCGAGAGCTGCAAGTATCATGGACCACAGTTATTGGAGTTTTTTTGCACCGAAAAACTATCGTTTGGGGCCCCACTTTATAGTACTTTTACTGGATATTTGGACATACTTGGACTGCGCGGCTGCGCATCTGCTAGCGCCCGTCTTTTCAGTCCTCTGGTCTCAGGTAATCGATGGAAAAGTAACCCGAGTCCAGTCGTCGCGCATACTCTTCGAACCACCTGTGTTTTCGGGGCCATTCTTTCACCCTGTATTGATGCCCCCAGTGATGTTTGTTGGATTATAACCCCATGAATACTACAGTTATGAGTCTCATAAACCATCATAGTGGCCATCGTGAAATTGCACTTATAAATGTAAACCAAGTTTGTGATTCCCCAGTTCGGTAGCCGAGTTGCCTTCTGGCTATGACAAGTAGGATTTGTCTCAAATATATCTATTATAAGATGGGGGTTATGAAAAAATATATAGTTGGGCGGCGCCACCTTGTAGGTCCTTGTAGGTTATTCCCACCATTTATGTCAGTGAATAACCTACAGTAATTTGTTTTTGGCTCGAAAACTGCTCACATCACCTTCATTGCTGATGGGGCTAGGATGGGGCTAGGATGGCATTTGGATATCCACATCTACCCTCTCCAGTCGATGCAGAGATGGGTCTATTCACTTAGGGCCAAGGGACCTCAGAGTCTATTCATTTTTTCGGGGATGTTCCCTCCAATTTAAGGAATGATATGGGGGTTTCCAGAAATGGGGATACCCCAAGCTCGCTGGATGGTTTTTTTCATGGAAAATCCCATGAAAGAATGGATGATTTAGGGGCACCCCCATTTCAGGAAATGCCCATATCTAATTTTCACCCATACCCACACAGGAAAACACATGGTTTTCCAAAAAAATGGTCGATTTTCCATGACTGTCTCACTGTTGTCTACCCCAATTCCAAGAGACTATCGTAATTTTATCCCTTAAATTTGTCAATTTCAGATCAAGGAAAAAAGACACGTAAACACTAAAAAATGCATGCCTTCACCATTCATATGACTTTCCCGAGTAAAACCCCCACTCTTGTCATATTTCATATTAAGTCCCAACAAAAAAAGTCCAATATCATTTCCCAGTATTTTTCCAAAACATGTTGGTTAATAACCCTACCAATAAAATGGAATCTCCATGAAGTTCCAAAGCATGTGCTATTTCTTTACCACACAACGCAATTGACTATTCTTGATATAAAAAAAAAACACGACTCGATTTAATCTGGCTGAATACTAGCCTGAAATTCGCTAAAATAAGGCCCTTTTTTAGTGATGATTCCCCTTATATAATCCCCTTCATTCCAGTGACGTCACATTTGGTGAAGCCCTCCCCATAGATATTAGTTCTTTATATCCCCCGAACAAAAAAACAAGTTATGATGTTATGTGTGTCAACATCTTAAGTGATTTGTTAAATCAGTGATAAATTCCATGAACAATTGAACAATCCATAAAAATCTATCATTGTTCTTGGTTCAGTTACCATTTTCCTATGGTTTTCCCAAGGCTTCGTAGTGGCTATAGCATCATCACGGCCTGAGGAAGCCATCCTTTCCGTCACCGCTTGGCACAGCGAGTTCCAGGATGGACCGGTTTTTGCCTTGGCTTTTCACGATCGGAACATCGGAAAAGCAATGGAGTTTCCGGATGGTTTTTGATAGTTAGTTGATATCCCATGATATTCTATTATAAACCCATTATATATACATATATATATATATATAGTTGATTAAACACCATTGATTTGATGACTTGGAACATCAACGAACTAATGTTTTGTTTTGTTTTGTTTCTTTAAACCTTGGTCATGTGGGTAAAACAATGCCATAAACCATCCCCCAAACCACTATAAATAGACTAAATAAACCAATGGATTGAACGAATTGATATCCCATGATCTCCATTATAGTCCTCCAGTGGAACTTAGAATGACGTTCAGGTCTCCAAGCATTAATCATCATACACTTAGAATGTCGTTGATATCTGATATCCCATCATAAACCCATTTATAGTTGGTTAAACACCATTGATTTGATAGTGAAATCATTAGATGCTTTTCCATTTGTTCTTCACATCTTTCCAATGGGTGGCAACGCTATTTAGACATATGAGCAATGTTCAAAGCCCGCAATGTCGTCCCTTTATACTGCCTGGTTAAGAACATATTTTCCACAATGGGTTATGATAATCCCCAGTGTATTGGGTAGTGCACGAGGTCTAGGGACGCAACCCACAACGGTCGCACAAGTGGTGCTGCAGTGCACCTATTTTCCTATGGGCAATCGCTCGAGCCCCTCCCTGCGATGGGGCGGTCAGTGCAAAAGGTTCACATGCAGTAACGTGTTATGTCATGCACAGCTGTCATTGCATCACCCCAAATTCCTGAACCTTTTGTTAGTTCAGCGGGTGATATCGAATTGGACTTTCATTGGTCCATGGAAAGTTCTTCTTCTCCGCAAGCTCTTTCACGTAGGCCACAAAGTTGGCTTGCATGTCTTTCAGCCTTTTCTCCAGCTCCTTCTTGTGCACGCGTCTTCCTGATTCGAACTTCTCATCGTGCACCAGTCTCCAGTGTTGCTTTTGTCCAAAGAGGTGCAACAGGATCTTGCGGTTGGAGGCCTTCGTCATTGCGTCAGCCAGTTGTGCTAACCCATTGACCCAACGGAATTGGACACCTGATTGGATGCCCTGGTTCACCGCTAGAGTCAGCTCGTATCCAGCTCTGGCTTCACGAAGTCCATGAAGAGGGCTGAGGTTGCGAGTGATCGCATCATAGATGCCCCGTGTGTCCATGACCACGGCGCCATCGATCACTTTGACAATCTCATGCAAGTTATCCCTCCGAACTTCTTCTCCAGCTAGTTCAGCAAGTAGAAGTCGTAGGTTCCAGCAAATGTCCTCGCCAATTGTCACAGCTTGGACTTCAGCTCCGTTCGAGCCTAAACACTGTCTGGGTGTTTTCCCAGATTTCCACTGAACAATGGCAAGTTGGTGCTCCTCGCCATCGATCATCTCACGGGGTCCGATGCCGGCCAGGATGCCAATGGTTGAAGACTTGTCGGGCCTGTTGTGCTGTGAAGCATCGGCCCATACGATCACTGCCAGCTCCTTGATCTCTTTCCCCCAGCTAGGGAATAGCAGTCCCTGCGATGCATTAGCTCGCATCTCCCTGATCAGCTTGTTCACCTTGTAGAGCGTCTCCACGGTGCCTTTGGAAACTTCTGAAAGAAGTAGGCTGGTGTCAGCCAGGTACTGGGGCGCTGTCTGCGTCGCCCTCCAGCTGATTGTTCCAAGGGCTCCTCTCAAAGCTGATACTTCGGCAGGAAGTAGTAGAGCTCGTCGAGATCGGGTGGCGTCGATCTTGATCTCTTCAATCCATTTGTTGGTGTAGTCCTCCTGGTCCAAGGTGATGCTGAAATCTTCAGCTTGTCGGATGCGGCATCCAGCAAAAGTGAACTCCTCCGTCTCCCATTTGCCCCACCTGAATGCCTTCAGCAAGGCTGCTTGGGCATTGTCAAAGAAAGTGGAGTTGGGATCGCCGGACAGCAGGAAGTCATCCACATGCAGTCCAGCCAATCCACAGATCTTGCCAGTCTCGGGGTCCAGGAGCACGTAGACACATTTGTCACCTTGAAGCTGTCGCCATCCAAGAGATTTCATCACCTGCACACAGCGCTCATACCACTTGCGCGGTGCATGGACCAAGCCATAGAAAGCCTCACAAACTCGAAGAGCTTTCTGTTCACCATACTCGGCTCCAAACATAGCGGCCAGTTCGGGCGGTGCCCAGATCGTCAACTCCTCATCTTCCAGGGATATCCCCGTTTGAAGAAATGCTGATGTGACGTCTCCGCCACGAACCACAAACTTCAGGTTGGAGGACAGGGTGAGCACAAGGTTTCGTCCCACCTTTGAAAGTGTCGGGCTTGCCGTCGCCACTTCGGTCAGGTTGTGCGCCATGAAGCCCAAAATGACTAGGCGTGCCTTTGCTGTTCCATCAGTCTTCCTTGTCAAAACACACCGCATGGACATTACTTTGTTCTCGTCCAACTTGTCCAGCTCAGCCTTGGTGAGGTTTCTCAGAGCTTTGCTGATGATGACATTGCTGATCTCCTTGGCTTGAGCAACGTCGAACTCCTTCTTCTCTGAAAGTGGAAGTCTCTTCCAGTCTACCTCTTTCGACTTCTCACTCATCTTCTTGCTCAGCCATACCGCGCCCTTGCGCCGGTGCTTTGCCAGCCAGTTGTAGTCCTGCTCATCGCAGCCCACAGTGACGGCGATGAAGAAGTCGTCATCCTCCTTCTCATTGTTGCCATCTCGTCCATCTGGCCGTCCATCATCATCATCTGGAAGCAGCTCCTCACTTGTGGTAGATTTGTTGAAGCTGAAGCCGCACACTGGCACCCGGAGGCGGTGTAGCGGCCAGAAAAGGAGCGCAGCACAGCTGCGCTCAGGGGTCCTTACAGGACGGTGCCCCCCACAAAGGGGGCCCTGCCAAGGCGCAATCTTTTCATCCGGGCCTCGGCAGCCACTGCGCGGATCGTGGCCATTTGGCCCAAACAGGGGTGCACCCCATTTTGATTCCAGCCCATGCGAGCGCACATGGGATCGGTGGGTTGGTCAAACACCCTATGATCTTTCCAAGTTTCACACTGCCAAAGAACGTGCTCAGTAGAAGGACAGACAACGCAGTGACAGTCCGGACAAAATTCTCGGAGGCCCTCAATATGAGCATCAGTGGTAATGCCCCCACAGAGCACAGCCACCTGATCACCACTTGCAGAACGTGCAAAGGACCTAAGTTTGTCAATGAGTTCCTCAGTCGCATGGATTCCTTGTGCCCTGGCAAGCTGAGAATCAATGCGTTCAGATTGCACCCAAGCGGTGAACCTCGTTGTACGCCAATGCTGGCGAAACAAATGTTGACACCTTGAAATGAAACCTACCGGCATGCTAGTCAGCCACCGGCCGTTGAAAAAAGAGAACCCCACCTCGGGAGTCCAAGAACCTTGCAGGCGTTGGACAGCAGCCTGCAACGCTTTGATAGGAGCTGAATTGATGGCGATCTGATTTGGACGAAGCACCCACTTATGAAGAGCCGTCATAAACCGTTGGGTACTTAGAAACAAAAGGTCAGAACAGTGGCCCATAGCCATTACAGCTGTGAGGTCACGAGAGTCGTGGCCCCCTGGATGATCAAAACCTTGAACTGCACATCGCCAGGTCTGAGCATAGGCCTGGCATTCCTGTTTTGTCGGACACCGACCATTGAAAAGAGCTCCCCAGGAGGCAGTGGGCGCCAAGACGCTGACTGCAACCGAGTTCCTGAAAGCCTTAGCTGTGGGCAGGAGCGCTATTCGACGAGCGACCTGTGCCACTTTATCAGAACGTTTCTGTTCCTCCTCAGTCCTACTACGGGAATTAAACCCATACAAACACCCAAAATTTTGGCCGTATTTTGAAAGGGAATGCCAAGCTGCAGGCATTCGACCCGAGCATCCAAGGTTCGTGGCAAGAATTGTTGTTTAGATGCATTATTGCGAAGACGAGTGTTTTGGAACAGAACTTCCCAAGCCTGAAGCGCTTGGTTCAAGGCCTGTCGGCTTGTGGCGACTAATGTCCTGTCGTCCAAATATATTAAGGACCTGGCGTTTGGTTCCTGGCTGAGGACGAAACGACTGGCAACGGCCATTAGAGCGCTCATGGCAATTGGAGACCATGGGTCTCCTTGGGGGAGACCGGCTGTGTTTTTGAGCGGGGCGGGATCAATTGCCCCGCGATAGCTGAGCCACCTTTCGTGGTGGTCCCATTGGTCCTGCAAGAGTTTAAGGATAGGTGCCTGAAGACCAGCGTGTTTGAGGAGTTTAAGACACACGGTCCAGTCGGTGGTATCGAAAGCTTTCTGCAGGTCTAATGCCATGGCATATGGCCAATCCCGAGCTTGGTACTTGTTTTCCATGGTGAGTAACAAATCCTGCGCTGCTAACCCATTGCACCCAGCCTGATCTTGACACAGAAGACCCTCCACAAAAGATTTGCAATGCTGAAGTCTGATGGCTGCCCAAATGCGGTAGGCAGTGGGGCCTACACTGATTGGACGAACATCCCCTAAACCTGCGACTACTCCCTTTCGAGTGGTAGCCTTAGGCAGGAAGCAAATTTTCCAGTGACGCACCTGTGTGGGCCAACGGCCAATGTTTTCACATGTCTGAAGGATCTGGGCGAACCTGTCAATCGCCAGTTGTGGCAAACACGTGAGGTGACGGGGTGTGATCCCATCCGGCCCTCCTGCTTTGTCTTTCATTTTCCTGGCTACGCGAATAATGTCTTTGCCTGTGATAGGAGGCAATGCTTCAGTTTGGGCCGGCATGGGAAAATGTTCTTGAAAAACTTCAGAAAACTGATCCCATGAGTCCAAAGCAGAGTCCCCAAAAGTGCGAGACCAAAAAGTATGGAGTGCAGCGAGAGCTCTTGGTCTGGAAGTGAGGATCTGACCGGATTCATCTTGCAAAACCGGAGATCCAACCTCAGTCAATTTAACCCATTTGCAAGCGCCGCTGTGGTCTGTGACCTGAGTTTTCCATTTGTTTAACTTTTGGCTAGATTTATTTTGAAGAAGAGCCTGGAGCCTGCCGTGAGCTAAACGTTCTGCCAGACCGAAAGCTGCTTGACGGACCGCCTGCTTTTCAGGAGCAGGCACATCCCTGGTGGATTCAAGTTTTTTCTGCAAACCCGGGTTGAGTTGGTACCCGAGGTGACTGAACTTCCGAGCTTCTTGCAAACGCCGAATCCAGCGACGGAGCTTCCGCTCAGCAAGGGGCTGCAAAGGGCCCATAGCATGAGTGCTGGTTTGAACCCTGGGCGCTGAGCCCAGTGGCCGTTCAGGTCGACCTTGGTCTAAAATACCATTGCGGGTCAGCCACGTTTCTATATCTTGACACCAAACTAGCCAAGCCTGGTCCACATTGCTGAGCACCTCTGTCCATCTCTCGTCTGATGTACAGCTGAGAGCCCAAGCTTCCTGCTGAGAAGGAAAATTCTGTTCAGCCATTTTCCTGGTGTGAGCAAACCTGAACTGTTGGCGTCCAGGCTTTTGCGTTTGGACTTCCCAATGGACTTCAGCTAAAGAGTGATCTCCGTCCCCTGGCTGCCACGAAAAGGCAGCAGTCGGGCGAAGATCCAGCGAGGACCAAATACCGTCGATTGGAAACCTACTGGAATTGTGACCAGCATGAGCCCGGCAGCAACCTTTGATTTCGTTCATCAGAGTGGCGCAAGTACCAGCCATTTGATTCGTATTGGCATCCATAGCTACGATCCAAGCTTGGTCCATGTCACTAGACAGAGTCTGGCTAATACGGGTAAGACCTTGGAAATCTTCATCATCAGCATGGCGATAATAACTGCAGAGTTTAAAGGATTTATTTCCTCCGTGTACTTCGGCCAGCACAAACTGGCCCTGAGGATCGCTCCAAGTATCGAGATTAACCCAAGTGGCTCACGGCAGCAGATAGCGACGCCCCCTCGGTTGGAAGTACCTTGGGGAGAAGGGACTTGCAGCATTTGCCAACCGTGCCTTAGACATGCATTGACGACTGCCGGCGCATTGGTTGACGTGATGTTCATTTCTTGTAGGGCCACCAGCGAAATACCTGCAGTCTGAGCCCTATCCAAGCAGGCCATACCATTGGTGTGCCAGGAACGAATGTTTTGGCTCCACATCTTGACGACGGGACAAGGACCTGGGTGTGAAGCTTCACCTATCCGTTGGGCTCGGTGCCCTCGACGTGTTGCACGAACACCATCAGCGACTTTGCTAAGTCTCGCAGCAACCTTAAGACATGTCTGCCAAATTTGCTTTCTGCGCTTTAGACTAGGTGCCTTGCTGCAGCGAGGATGGGAGGAACAAATAGAGATGGGCAAATCACCTGCCGTAACCATTCGGCAGCACCGCTTGCACTGGTATCGGGGGTACTGTAACACTTTACCCGATTTGCATGTGTAAAGAGTGACGCAAACTGCCTTACTTCCTATGTCATGTGCACCGGCACAAGCTCTTTTTTGGAATTCAGCAACCCTGTGTTCCCAACGTTGTTTGACCACGGACTGAGAAGTTTGGACCGCTTGGACAGCAAAACCCTGCCTAGGGATTGGGGGGACCTTACGCCAGGCATGTACTTTTTGCAAGTGGTTTTTGCGTTTGTACGAGCGGCCCGAAGATGGCTCAGCTAGGGAAATTTTGAAATCGCACAGTGAACACGACCACCAAAATTTTGTGTGACCGCCATCAGCTTCGGATGGCATTAGTGGAATGCCCCCAAACAATTTGGGAGGGGATGATAAACTATTTACCATGCTAAGTCTTTTTTGGTTGTTCAAAAAGGAGAAGTGATTCAAAAGGTCTTGGCTCTCCGCTCTCTCCTTTGCAATCGATTCCAGAGTTTGAGCCCACCACTGATTGGCGAGTTGCAATCGTTTGGCAATGCTGGGCAACTTGGAGCCACCAGCGGCATTGCTGGCAGAACACAATGTTTGCACGCCCCGATTCCAATGGGTGAAGGATTCATCGCAGGCTTGACACTTCCATCGGCGCCAGCCTATGTTGACAGGTGTGAGCTCATGCATGCCTGCCCACCCGCGCTTCTTTGCCAACAGCAACCAAGCTTGGCACCGCTTGGACCTTTCTTCCCGCTTGGTTTGGACTCCCTCACCAGGAGCACCCGGAGGGTCAGGCGGCATGTCAGAATATTGGATTCCGTGAACCTGATTTAAGTGTTTTTTGCGACGCGGCCCATGACACGTGAGGTCTTTGTGCTTCAAGACCTGAAAACCGCACGTGCAAGTCCACCAAACAGAGATAAGGTCGGGCAGCTGAACAAAAGGCTCACGTTTAGTAATACCACACGTCTCGGTTGCGGAAACCACTGGATTGGTTTTCCTCTTCTTGGTGGAAAGGTCCAACATACTGGGCACAAAAGTGTGACTACGTTTTTTACTCGCTTTAGATCCTGTGGCTGATTCACTTGGTGATCTTTCAGGGCTGAAGGTCACAGTGTGAACCGAGGGAGTGTCAGGCTGGAAAGATTTGGCTTGCTGAGCAACTTTGATTGGCACATTTTTGCTGCTAGCTTTTTTACTATGCGATCCATCTGGGCTGAAAAAACACGTATGTACCGATGGGGTGCTTGGCACTGATTCCGCAAAAGAAGCTGGCTTGACATCAGAATCTGCCTTTTTGTTGCGAGGGTTTGTGGACCCTGGAGTGTTCGTGCCAGCACCGGCTAGTTTCTGAGAAGGCGGGATATCAGTCTCACGCAACCACCTTTCTGGAAATTTGGTGCCAGTTGGTGGGATTAGCAACTGGTAATGCCCGCTTTGGAGCGTCACTGCGATTGGTTGGCAACCTTTGGCTTGGCATGCGATACCCTTTGAAAATCGTGGAGCATGGGTGTAACGTTGCCAGACTTCCGTGCCATCCTTCTGGACATCACAACTCCACAGGATCAGAACAGTTCCTGTCTTTTCACAAATTGCCTGAATCTGCATACCATCAATCCAAGCACCTTTCTTGGAGGTGGCTTGAATCCATGCTTCAAATGAATCAAATTTTTCTCCTGAGGCAGGATCGCTTGCAAAGAACTGACTGTATCGAGCCAAGTGTTGAGGTTTGCGAATATGTTGAAACACACTTGCACGAAGATTGGATGCATTTCGTTGCGCAGTTTCGGCATCCAGAAACTGCCCATTTTTATTGAGTTCCAGCCCTTGCGAAACAACTAAGTATCCACAGTCTCCTTCGCCCCCGCACTCATGTCTCTTCCACCCTGCGTGAAGTAAGGCTTCCAATTCAGACACTGCTTTTGGCGGGGATGGCACTTCCGGAGTGGCTGGATCAATTTGGGTTGCATCAATCATGTCCGATGCTGCAGGGCTAAGACTACGCTTTCGCGCTGGGGCATCATCAGCGCGTGTTTGTGCGCGTAATGTTCTTGGAGGCCCTGGCACGGGCTGGTCATCTCGCCATTGTTTGCGAGGGCCTGGCACAGCTTGAGCTTTACAAGCCTGTGCCTTTTGAGGTGCTTTGTGGATATATATTCTAGTGGATGGTGGAATTCGGTATTCCCAAGCTGTCTGCGAAGGCAATCCCGATTGGGGGGACTTTGCTTTGATCCACCAACTAGTTTGTCTGCTTTTCCGTTGGCTTTGTCTACTTAATATACATGGTTCTTCCCAGTTTTGCTCCTGAAGAAACTGAAGAACCTCTTCCTGCTGCCAGTCATGCGGAAAGCCAGTGGCGCACCAGTGGCTGAAGTTGCTGGCAAAGGCCGCTGTGTCTTGCGGCGATGCAAAGAGGCCCAAGTCATTGGATCCACCTTTCCTGAGCTTTAACCCCTCTTTGCGCGACTGCGCAATGGTGAAAAGGCGACGGTGGTATGCTTCATCACTTTCCTTTCCTTCTCTGGGGAACCAAAAGATTTTTTGGTCATTATGTTGCACGCCAAGCTTGCATGCGAAGACACCTTCTTCTCCGCTTCGGGCCACTAGCTGGTCAGCAGTAGCAACGGGAAGCTGGATTACTGTGTTCAAGAATACTTTGCTCTGAATGGTCTCAGACCACCACTTTCCACCAGATATCTGACTGACCTTGATGTCAGGGTGCAAGCTAGCAACGCTTGCTAGCACGGAGTTTGGAGTGTCCTTGTAGCCACTGCTGTGAAGGTAGGCACGGAAGTGCGAAGCAGCTGTCAGCCGCACTGCAACCCTCTTTATGGCTGTGACTTGTGTTTGTATGATTTCAACTGGAGGCAACGTCCATGGTCCCCGGGAACCTGTGATTGCGTCCATCAGCGAAACATCAAGTTGGCGGCTAACTTGGTTCTTCTTTTTGGCCGTTACACGCGTGTGATAAGCACCAGGTGTGTCTTTGGCCTCATCAGTGAGGATCAGAGTCATACTGCCATTTAATGCATGAGCATCTATCAAGCTCTGCAACTCTTCCAGCTGTGCCTTGGTGTTGATATGCATAATGTTTCCCACGATCGTGTCACCAGTCGTGAGATTTTGTTTGAGCGTCTGCAAATGGATCAGAACAGGTTTCATGGTCCACTCGGAAATTCTCAGTTCTGTGATACTTGGATAGACTTTCGATTGTGTGGCTGTCTGCTGATACCAGTCACGGTGATAGACATAGTCATTTTGCCATTGTTGGTGGGCTGAGACATCTGCTTCTGCTTCTCCTTCCTCCCACCACCACTCATTGCTGGCGTAACTCCATGGCTTTCTTTCCTCAGTGTAATTCCCAGTCTGGTTCCACCAAGCTGAGTCAGCTTTGGAAGACTTTGGAGGAGCGCTGCTTGGATAGAACGTTTGCTGCTGTTTCTGATGACCATTGAGGGCTTGTTGCACCGCTTGTGCAACTTCCATGTCATCATCGCAACGGGCACGGCAATCTGCTAGAGTACTTTCAAGCAAAGAAAGTAAAGAAGCATTTTGGTGCATGGTGTCATCGGGACCCTTCTGTCTTTTGGGTGCCCTCTGTGTTTGCATCCATTGGTTTAAGGTTTGTTGCAGCATGTCGGCCAGATTGACCTGCTAATCCTTTCTTTCTCTTCTTTTCCTTGTTGCAAAAGAACCAGCCCCTCCATGGCCACCGGAGAGTTTCGTCCAAATTGCTGCATGATTGTATACAGGTCTCTTTCTGTAACAGCCATATTTGGGTTTCAGTCTTTTGCTCCAACAGCGCTGTGCAAAGCGCCGAATTCTTGTGTTTGCTGCTTTGACCCTCTGTTTTTTGCAAAACCTGGCAGGGAAAAAACAACGTTTGCCAACTGATCCCTTCAGTGTGGGAATCAGGCAGCTTCCTTTCTTCCTCTTGGGCTTTTTCTTTTTCTTCTTCCTTTTCCGTTGTCCCGGCGTTGCTGCGTAACATCCAATGGTGCCACAAAACAAAAGCAGGGCTGCTAATGGGACCAAAAAGTGCGTGTTCCACTTCTGATCACTTCTGATTTCATCGAATGATGCATAAAAATAATGGTACGCGTGACTCTGAGAAAAGTCTAGATTGCTCGCCTGGGTAGTACCCACGCAGTTTAGAGTCGCTGAACATGCAAAAAGGTCAGTGACAGTAAATTCAGTTGAATTCAAGTGCATCTGCAACACATCGCAAACAGTGTTGCTAGTGCAACTGGAGTGCAAAACATGTCGAACTGGCTGTGCTGAAGCTGTAGGCAAGGTGCACAACAAAGCCAAGATCCAGCCAGCAGTACGTATAGATATTCGTGCCTTTCCATAGCCAAAGCGCCAGGGAGAGGCCTGCAAAGATGTCGCAAATGTGATGTCGCCATTTGTGCTAGCAAACACGATGCTCCCCGCAAGAACCACGATGGAGGAGGCGACATTCTTGCTCACTTGTGGTAGACGAAGAAGACGGAATAGCGGGGTCTTCCTCCGGGTCATTCACTTGCATCTGCTGGTTCTCCTTGGCGTCATAGATGAACTCTCGCTCTTGGTCATCCCTGTGAAGGCCTTGATGTCCACCAGGTAGTGCGCAGCCAGGAGCAGCGCATCTGTAAGCTCCTGAGGTGCTCTTGATGGGCGTCCCATCCAAAACATCAGGTCCTCGGGAATGAAGAGCTCTTGTCAGCGTTGATGGGGGATCAGCAGATCCACTCGCTGGTTCATCTTGAGGATCGCCAGGATGATCTTCAATCTCATCTTCCTCCTCCGCAGCAGGCTTCTCGTCCTCTGCTTTGCGCTTCTCACCTTTTGGTGCAGGAACTCGAAGTCGCTTTGGTGCTGGTCCAGGTTGTGGTAGGAGTTCGAATCTGGTTTCTCCAGTCCATCGGTCTTGGAGATTTCGTTGGATGTCCACGGTGTCCTTGATCGTTGCAGGTTCTCCTCCAGCCACGTTTTGAACTGTGGTGATGCGGTTGCCTGTCAACTCATCCAGAGACACTGGACAATTGGTTGATCTCAAAGGGTTGAAGAGTGCGAGTCGTGGTAGAACATGTTTACTCACAAGGAAGCGGGTGCTGTTCTCCTCGACCAGGGTCCAAGAGTCGGTGCCACGCTGTGCTGGTTCTTGAAGTACTTGAGAAGGTCCAAGGTCTTGTCGTTGTAGATCATCGCTTGGAACGTTCCCAGCAACATCCTTGTAGTACCTCCCCTGGAAGGCTTTCATCAGGTTCTCCACAGTGACGGGTGTGCGATAGATCGCTGTACCCTCCATGATTGCAGTCAGCTCCTCGCGGCTTGAAACAGGACGGATCTGGTTGCTCTTGGCGCGGATGAGCGTTGATCCACTGGAAAGCCATGCAGTCGTGCCCTCCATCATGATGAGGCGGACTGGTCCAGTCCAGGATCCCTTCACCTTGCCAGGTTTCACTCTCTGTCTCCACAGCATCACAAGTTGCCCTGGCTTGTACTGGGATGCTTGGCGTCCAGTTGCATTTGCCAATTTCGAGAAACGTTCAGCAGCTCGTTCTCGTTCAAAGGCAATCTTTGCACGCTCGCGCTCTTTCACCAGTCCCTGAAAGGACTTCCCAGGTTGAACTCCGACCAGCAACTTCTCGTCGTCCAGGGGTCCACCACCAGCTCCAAAAGCCCATTGAAATGCGCTGAAGCCGCTGGGTCCCACATGTGCATTCATCGATGCAGCCGCAAGAGAGAACAGGTCGGGAACAGAAAACTTGCTACCTTCTCGGAGAAGTCGTGCCACTGTTCCCTTTGCAATGTTGATTGCACTCTCCTCAAATCCCATGATCCAGTGAGCTTCGGCAGGTGCTATCGTCAAACCAACTCCTGCTCGGTTGAGGTAGTCCATGTACTCCTCACTGGAGTAGTATCTGGCAGCGTCTGCAAAGACCCACTTTGGCGTAGGATAGACCATCTGCCATTTCATCATGCTCTTGATGATGTCGTTGGATGTTGGTTCCCAAGCTCCCGTCTCATAGACCTTGAGGGTGTCGATCATCGTCAGTCCTGATGCGCGATCTCGCCATAGGATCATCTTGAACTTGGTCTGATTCGGCTCGTCCTCAAACTCGAAGACATCCGTTCCCAGCACCTCGAAGATGCTTGGAGTTTCTCCCATGCTCGCTGGTGGTCTGGGCTTCGGTTTGGACGATTCTATGCAGTCAGGGCAGACCAACGTTGAAGCCAAAGAGACTGCCCATGCTGGTGCACCCTTCGCCTTCAGGAGGTTGGCAAGGTTGCTCATCCCTGAATGTCCACTGGCTCTGTGCACCCTCAGCATGAGTTGTTTCACTGCCTCCAGCTTCTTTCCCGTTGGGGCCACTTCCAAGTTCAGCTTGTTGCGGCTCAGGGCCATCACAGCCTTCTCATCACGAAGGTCTCCGCAAGAATGTCCAAGATGGGGTCCATGTAGTCCTCCACAGGAGTGTCCATGAAGTTGATCAGGTAGATCAGCCGTAGTGACCTCGTCCTTGGTGGAGTCGATGTTGAGCAGGTATGCCTCCGCAAGGGTCGTGGTGTTGTCCGACCTCCTCCAAGTGTGTGTCATTGCCTTCACGATGGCTTTGCACATGGAGGCTGGGTAGTATGCGGACGCTTGTGCTGCGGGACCTCGACATTCTGCGTGCTCATGTGTATGATCGCACCGCTTGTTCAATGTCAACCATAGGTCCCTACAGGACGTAAGGATTGTCCACGCCTTTTTCAGCGGGGTGCCCTTCCACTCCAGTCCATACTGACAGCCGTCTATTCTCACCCAATAGACTTGTTTGCGGTACTTCTTGATGAGCCTTTCCAAGCGCTGTAGCGGCTTTGATCGCCATCCAGAAACCGCTGATGTGGGCCACTCCCATGCGACATCCCCGTCATTCTTGAGGATCTCCTCGAAGGCAGTGACCACTTCGTCGCACCTTCTCAAGTCTTGACCTCTTCGCTTGTAGAACTTATCCAGCTGCTCTGGCGTTCGAGGTGTCAGGTTCTGCAGGCTACTCATCCGAGTACACACCATTGAAGCCCAACCCAGTTTTGGAGGTTCGGCCTTCACCTCAGCCAGAAGCTTCTCTGTGCCTTTCTTGGAGTCCAGGTCAAAGCCGTGCTGATAGTTGATGCGTTTCCCATAGAAACCATGGTCCTCGAAGGTCCTCGTCAAGGTTGAAGTTGAAGAGCAGGCAATCTCCATGATGTCCACCTGCGGTTTGACCATGCCCACAAGCTCATAGAGCGGGTTCACCAAAGCCGCAGTGACACATGCTGCCTGTGCCAGGCGTTTTGCCAGTGAGGGCCTGACAAGCTTCTCCTTGACGCTCTCCATGTCGTCGACCTCGTCCCTGATCTTGTCATGGATCAAGACAGATCCATCATTCCGGTCAGACTTTCCAAAATGGCCAGTCTGCTGTGCCGAATTCGTTGAATTCATCGTAGTGCGTGTGGAGTGTTGCGCAGTTTGGTGCTCATTGGAAGTTGATGTTGTCAGTCCAGTTGAAGGAAAACTGTTGTCCTGGGCAGCCTCCAGCCGCGGTGGACATGGCATCGTGGGCTCAGAGTTCCCACCACGCATCCTGTGCTGCAAGTTGCGCAGCGCTTTCCACAGGGCGCTCACTTGCCCTGGCTTTTCTTGGGCTTTTCCATGGTCTTCTCAGTCTTCTCCTCCTCTGCAGAGCTCACCATCTCGTCGTCGGAGATCGTCAGCACCTCCGTTGCATCCACCGTGACTTCCTTCTTCTTTGCCTCCACTGGCTTCTCCTTCTTGATGGGCCTGGAAGGAGGATTGAAGCTCTCTTCCTCCGGAGTCGTTGGAGATGACTCCGTGCCCGGTGTCCTGGTAGGTGATGTGGAGCGTCTCGAAGGAGTCTTGGGCGTCCTTGAGGTCGGTGGTGCCATCTCCGCGATGTGCTCCTCCGGGATTGGTGATGTCGCTGCCGACTTTGCCTTTGCGCCTTTTGCCTTCGGCGGCTCGTTCATCATCAGCTGTCCCAGGCGCTCGTCGGCACGGACTTGGACGGTTGTGCGTCCGGCTCCATGAGAGTTCACCAATTCCCTGCCCTTCACCTCCATGAGCTTGCCCTGGAAGATCTTCTCGTTCATGTCCGTGGGGGGCAAACTCCACTCGCAGCTCCTCTTGCGCTTGGATCACCAAGTCTCTCGGTGGCCCAACTGCTCTGGTGTCTCCATGGTGGCGTCCCTTGGCCACATAGCTCAGGCGCAGTCCACATCGACTGCATGCTGTCCACAGCGCATACTGGTTGCTGCGCTCGCGGCCCGGTTTGTGGGCTCCCATACATGGCCATCCCGTCTGGCGGGGATCGGAGTCTGCGGCAGGGGGAACCGTTTTCATGTGGTCCAAAGACCTGGTCTTGCAGCTGTTGCAGACGTTGAGCCAAGCTGCTGAGGCGGTCGTCCATGTTGTGACGGTGCCCATCATGCTGAACTCGGCCCAAACTGTTCACCTCATCACCTTGTGCCTTCCATCCATGACAGCTGATCATCAGGATTGGACGTGGTTCTTCATGCTGCTCTGGTTGATGTTCAGTTGGAGTGACATGTGACATACCAGAAGAACCCCCTCTAGTCCCCGATCTAGTTGCTTCAGAAGTGCCAGACCTAGTTGCCTCAGAGTTGAAGGGGCGCTCAATGATCGACGGCTCACTGTTTTCAGCCGCCTCTGCATGAGTGTCCGGAGTCTTCTCCGCATTGGAGACATCCATAGGACCATCTCGTTCTCCAAGTTCTGGAGTTTCTGGAGGCAGGGTTCGGACAGATTCGTCTTCTCGACGTTCTGAACTGCCTTCACGAAGTCCACGGACATAGGCATGGTGCTCGTCATCATTGTCATCTGCTTCCCTGACGATCACATCGGGGCTATCAACTCCAGAGCCAGGAGTGTATAGCCAGGCGATGTCCTAGCCTTTGAGGGTGGATCACCAGGTTCATCATCATGCCGTCCACGGTCTTCGATAGGTGTCGTGGGTGCTTCTCCAGGAACTTCAGCTGGGGCAGCAGGTGACTTGCGGCCTGCTGCATGGCCATTTCCTCCACCGTAGGCTCCAACACCCACAGTCTCCTGTCTCACAAGCTTTTCAAGCGAGCTCCCAGGTCCTCTCGGTCTCTTCCGGCGATGTGGATCGTTGCCATCACCTTCACCTTCTTCATCACTGTCTCCATCTCGTCGGCCAGGAGGTGGATCCGGCCAACGTGTGAACTGTTGGATCAAAGTGCAGAGAGGACGTCGTGCTCGTAGAAGATCCAAGGCCAAATGCCCATTGCGAAGTGACTTCAATGAACATGCCCACCAGTCATTGTCCAGGAAGTACGCCAGCCAGTCCCCTTTGTAGGAGATCATTGCCTTGCGTCTTCGAAGCTCCCGAGCTCCAATCAGCATCGGAGTGCAGTCGGCCCCATCATCCAGGAGGTAGAAGCCGATCTTCCCAAGCGAAGGCGTCATGAGCTCCAGCTTGGAAACTGCACGTTGGGTCTGACCATTGCCAAACCGGAAGCTCGGTCTGTCGTCCAGCCTAATGGTGTACTCCATGAGGCCATTGTCGATCAGTCGAGCCATCATTGCGACTCCTGCCACTGACTCCGTTGCACCGGTGTCCAAGATCGCCTTCTCAATGGCCATGGACTGGACAAGGTTCTCATCCACAGTGGAGAGGACATACACATGGGACATGTCATAGTCAGTGTAGTGCGTGGGGTTATACTCCATGAAATAAGCCTTCTTGCCTTTGCCCTTGAAACCCTTTCCACCTTTCAGGCCAGATGGTTTGCCCTTCCCCTTTTGGGGTATTCCACCTTTCGGTTGAGGTGACCAGCGGTCAGGACAGTGCAAGTACGAGTGTCCCGGCCGGCCACAAGTGAAACATGGCCCAGTGGCTCCTTTGCCCTTTCCAGCTTTCGGCTTGCCCTTGCCTTTGCCGGTGTGCCCCTTGGTGCCAGTCGGATCATAGTATCCACGGGCAGCTCGGACACGTGCCACTGCCTGCTTGGCTTCGGCCAAGGTTCTATTGGCCTCAGCTGCCAACGTGTAGGCCTCCTCGACGCGTCTGTCCTCGTCGATCTCTTCCTGGGTCTTCTCCTTGTCCACGTCGGCCGTCTCCTCATAGGCAGTGTTGTCGTGCTCCTCATAGATGTAGGGGTCATCCCAAGAGCTCGAAGGTGATGGCCAGTCGCTCCGGTAGGCGTACTCTTCATCCCATTGGTAGTTCTCGTCATCCATCCAGTAGGCTGCATTGTCATCAGCCTCCCATGTTGGACTCCATGAATCCTCCATTTCCGCGTACCAGATCTTCTTCTGCTTGAAGCCGTCGTCCTGCTGGTCCTCGGAGAAAAGGGATCGAAGAGCTTGGCGAATGAGATGAAAGTGGGTACTGTTCTTTGTCAGGGTCATCACATGCTGTCGTTCCGCTTGCGAAAGGCGAGATGCCTTCAACAGGCGGTACCCTCTCATCTCGTCCTCGAAGAATCCATTGGATCCCATGCCATCCACTGGAGTGTGAAGAACTCCTGAAACCCCAGGTTCTTCGGCTACTGCTGGCTCACCAACTTGCATTCCACGAACTCCTGCTGGTGGAGATCTTGAAGGGCTCTGAGATGGGTCGCGTTCAGCTCCTCCAACTCCTGTAGAACGTAGTTCAGCTTTAGCACGTTCAGCTCTTGCACGTTGTAGTGCCCTCTGAAGTTCCACGAAGAGCTCTTCCTCGCGGACCAGGAGCTGAGGAATTGTTTCCCCACTAGTGCGCCTCATCCCTGACCACTTCTCCAACCTCTGGAACGAATCCGGGATGGGCAGCTTTTGAAGTGGTGACTCCCTCAAGATTCCCAACAGTTTGTCCAGGCCTGTCGTGGAATCGAAGTCCTTCGGCTCCAAGTTCCTGACAACTGACTTTGCGGATCCTTGCAACCTCTGCCAGATCCTTGGTGCAGCCAGTCGTCTCTCTGACTCCTTCAAGGAGCATTCATACCAGCGGCACGAGGTGCAAAACCCCTCGAAGCTGGCTGGGTCTCCGTCCCACGTTGGGACTTCATGCCCTTCAGGCATTGGCCACCGTAGGTCTCCTCCGCGAAGATGCCAGAGACACCTTCAAGGATGTAGTAAGGCCCCACCAGTAGCTCCGCTGACCATGCACGAGGTCTAGGGACGCAACCCACAACGGTCGCACAAGTGGTGCTGCAGTGCACCTATTTTCCTATGGGCAATCGCTCGAGCCCCTCCCTGCGATGGGGCGGTCAGTGCAAAAGGTTCACATGCAGTAACGTGTTATGTCATGCACAGCTGTCATTGCAGGTAGTATAATCCCATCATAATCGTCAACCAACAGGGGTTTATGAACAATGCTCAAATGGGATTCCTGCAGCAACTGCCATGTTTTTTCTCTACAAATGGGATTTTCCAACCGTGTCAGATTACTAGATACGAAATCCTGTGGGCAATTCAGCCAACCCCATTTCAGTGACCTTCAAAGAATGTTTGGGTTTATGAAGGCCACATCTCAACCAATACCCTCTGGTAAACAAACATGTTTTTTCTTTTAAGGTACGTTTGCGCGAGGTTGGCTAAAGCCGCAAGATGTTAAACGCCCTCATCCAAGAAAAAACAACAATCGATTCCTCAAGTGGTGGTTTTCCCATTGGAAAATGAAACAATCAGCGACTCAACAACCCGGGGAAAACCCGTCTCTTCGCCATGAAACAAAGTAAATATAGAGGTGTAACCAAATAAAACACACCCGACGAATTGCTCAAAATATGTGGCACAATAATGAGATATCAGATTTGACATGATATATAAATAGGTCACACATGGTCACACTAGATCTATAATTCAATCATCCCACGATATGACAATCCTGCTTCATTGGCACAAACATGGACCGATCCAATGCTTTCAGGGTTTCGTTTGGGGAGTAGCTAATATTAAATATTTAGGAGATGGGATTGCTTCTGCGAATTTATTTGGACATCACAACTACAACCTGAGAGGTCCTCCATTTTTGGAGTGTTCTATCTCTCCTGATAGTGCTGTGTTTTTTGAAAGTCAGAGAAGTGCAGCTTTGACCAACAAACGCTTAAACAAATCATGAGAATCTCGGTTCATCTCAGTTCATCTCTTCAATTTTCTGTGTTTTTTTTCATGGAAGGATCATCGAACAACATTGGGTATTTTCCATTGCCATGTTTCATTTCCAGAGCGGCTCAGCGTAGTTATTTTGGAAAATTCGTTGGTGACATCTCCAGGTTTGTTCCTTCAGATCTCATGACTGCGTTTGTTCCTTTCGCAAGTAGCCTCAAGCTGCAAGATTTTTCACTGTGGTCAATGTTTATCCCATTTCAGCACAAAAAATGAATTTATATAAACTCCACCCAGCTCCATATCTCTTTGTTCCTGCTTTCTCAGGTTGGTCCCTTTGGGTTACTTTCACGTTCTTACCTGCTATATAGTTCTTGCAGGACCTAAACAAAAACAAATTTAAACATGACAGGATGCTTGGCATGTGAACAACAATCCATTTGGAGGTGCTTGGCTTTAACCCATGCCCATATGAACCAATCAATGAATCAATGAATCAATGAATCATGTTGTTATTGCTGTTATCCTGCCTTTGTCGTTTCCCACCCTTCCGTTCCCAATTCAATGACAACAAATCATTTTCTAATCTTCTTGGCCCGGCCAGATGAATCACATAGAATCGCAGTTGTCAAATTTCATGAAGTTGAAACAAACAAACCTTTGTTGAGGTCACAACACTGTCATGCCCAGGACGCCCTCAAGAACACGGCATCAAGAATCGCCCCAACAAAAATGCCCCAACATCATGTGGGCTTGCGTACAGTAGAGGTTTGTTCTCAAAAAAAACAACTCTGATGGTTGATCATCTGATTTTCCTTTCCCGTGGCAATTTTTGCAGAAAACAAAAAGAGCCATCCAGGGCCCCTTTTTCCGGCAGTTCTCATCAAAATCATCGACCAAGGAGCGGGTGAAGATATAGACCTGGCCATCCTTCCTCAGGATCGAACTCCATAAATGGTGGTACTGTACCCTCATGTGACTCATGTGGATGGTTTTTTTCATGGAAGATACCATTAAAATGGATGAACCATTATAAATATATCTTAGATATGGTTATGAAAATGGTGTCCAAGATATTTCAAAATGGTTTAAAATGGATGATTTGGGGGTACCACCATTTCAGGAAACCTCCATATGTTGGTGATTTCTTGGATGATCCCAGACAGCTACCGCTGAACCCTTGCTGATACCCTGGTTCTCAACACGCACGCGTTTTTCACAGTCAACCGTCAATATATGGTTATTATATGGTTATTATATGGTTATCGTATGGTTAATATACTGTTAATAATGGTTGATATATGGTTATTATATGGTTAATAATGGTTAATAATAACCTGGTTGGTGGTGCAATAACCATCTTGAAAAATGATGGAGTTCGGAAAAATGGGAAGGATGACATCCCATATAATTAAAACATGGAAAATAAAACACGTTTGAAACCACCAACCAGATTTTCATATGGAGGTTTTCATGGGGAACATCCCCCAGTTCTCATCCATAGATTGGTATTTTCCAATAAACCAAGCAGCTTCTTTTGGGTACCCCCATGACCAACCCCGGCACCATGGATCACATGGGTCACTTTCACCGCAAAGATCCATCCCTATGTGCTCTGGTAAACATACAAAAAACTATGGAAAAACACTACTTGTAGTAGGTAAATCAACTATTTAACTATTGGCCATTTTTAATAGCCATGTTAGTTTACCGGAGGGTTGATAATCAAATGTCGAGCAAAAATCTCCTTAGTTCAAGGATTTTCCCATTCAAACCACCTGTTCCAATGGGGATTTCCCATTGCCAGGATTGCCGGAGGGTACCTCCGCAGTTTAGTTGGCCGCTTTTATTTCCTACGCAACCATGATTTTATCCATCAAATTTGGCATCAATGAAGGTAAATCCCTCGGTTCAAACAAAACGAAATAAATTCCATGCATGATTGTCGTTCAAACCATGTTTTTGTGCGTTTCTATATGCATCTAGCCATCAAATCCAAATTTTGAGGCTACCCATAATTGTTGATTCGTCAAATGACTATCCCATGATATTCCACGATATATGTCCTCATACAAACTCAAAACATGTTGCTTAACCTATCATTAACGCATCATGAGGCCACACCAAACGACTTCAAACCATAATTAAACCATACTAAACCATACTCAACCACTTGAAACACCTTAAAAATAAGCCCTAATAAGCCCTAACACGTCCTCCCCGTGAAATCAAATAACCAGGTCAACCAGGGCGCAGGTCTACAAAGAGGACCTTGGCAGCATTGAAGGACATGCCAAAGACCATCTTGTTGGCCAAGACTGTCTCCTCACAGCATTTCAATAGGATTTTTACAGATTTCATGGGGATTTGTTAATGGGAATTGATGAGATTTCACGACGGAATTTTTCACGGGGAATTGAGGAGAAAAAATGGGTTTCATGAGTATAGTGGTTATTTAATGTAGCTTTAATGTGATATTTCATGGTTAAGAGAGATCAATAGTGATTATCTGGTTGGTGGTTTCAACCCCTCTGAAAAATATTAGTCAGTTGGGATGATTATTCCCAATATATGGAAAAATAAAAAATGTTCCAAACCACCAACCAGTTGTATAATGGGATTGATATGGATTTACCCTCTGGTACTTTCACATAGCTGTGGAAAATGGTCCATTTTGTTGGATGACTTCCCTAGTTTTTTACATGGTGATTTTCCATAGCTACGTGAGATTACGGGAGGGTAGTGGTTAATCATTGTTAATTCAGTGAGTAACTGATTCTGGTTGGTGGTTTCAACCCCTCTGAAACATATGAAAGTCAATGGGGGCAGATTATCCCATATATATATATAAATATTATAGAAAATAAAAGTCATGTTTGATACCACCAACCAGGATTAAGTGGTTCATCATTGGACTTTTATTGATAGGAAAATTATCCTATCACCAGAAGAAAAAGGGAACATTTGTAAACAGCTGAAGTAAAGTGGGTATATTTTGATATAGTTAGGGGAAAAAAAATCTCAAGCTGTGCAGTTGCAGTAAATTGACTTCATTGACTTCTCCTGTGATAGCTGTGATAGTATCTGAGACTTTTAAAACAGTAGAAACATCGGGGAAGGATTATTCAGCCATTATTTCCAGGTCTCCAACGTTTCGATTCACCAAAAAAGTGAATGACCAAATCAACTGTTTTTAGCTCTTTGAAGACCCATCATTAAATCACCAAGCCCCTTGAAATCCCAATGATCCTAATATTTTCATATATTTTTGTCTGGATAGAAATCACCATGACATGCCAGTTTTATTGAACATGTCCCCCTTGAAATCCCCATGAAATCCCCCACTTCTCGCGGGTCCTCCATGTCTGGAACTCGGTCTTTCAGCATCGCTGCAAAGTGCTGCGTGATGTTCTTAGCCTCAAAAAAAAAAACAATGTGGCCCTCCCCAGTTCCTGTATGGTTGGTTGGGTTACAAACCCCCTATGAATGCTATGGGTATAGGTACCATAAATCATAGTTACTGGAGTGATAAACCATAGATATTGGGGCCCCATAGTTAGGTGAGTTGGTTTATAACTCCAATAAGTAGTTTTTGTGAATTTATATATATATATAACATTATATAACTATGGTTAAAGGAGATTATTAATCAACAAACATAACTGGGGGGCACCACCCTATATGGACAGATCTTGGATGATAGTGGAATGACTCTTAGATAACTGTTTGATATGGTTGCATTGATATATGATTTAATGTGTTTCAATATGATTCAATACAATCAAAATATGTTTTTTTTCATGGGGTACGAGCTCATATAATGGAAGATATAGCCAAGAATTCTGTGGGACCATCGGGTTCGTATGTAGCGAGGAGAGGATTGTAAAAAAGGGGACACAGCATCAGTCTTATGCTGGTTGGTGGTATACCTACCCCTCTGTAAAATATGAAAGTCAGTTGGGATTACTATTCCCAATATATGGAAAGTCATAAAATTCATGTTCCAAACCACCAACCAGTATTGGTGATTCAGCCGCCCTTTGTAAAACTTTGAAAAACTCACGTCATTTTCAGATGTTCAGATATGAAGACCTCTCTCTTGTGGGGGAAGTAGAGTTGCAACACATGCAGCCATAAAGTATATATATATATATTAAACTATTGCATGCAGCTTAAGGGCCCCCCAACAATCAAAGAAACCCCTATAGATTCCCAAATTTCCCCAAGTGGTAGATTTCCCGTTGGGAAACAAACACATCACCATCTCAGACAACCAATATATGGATGGAGGTTTCCTAAAATGGTGGTACTTCAATAGATGGATGCTTTGGAATGGAGACTCCTATTCTCCTACTAAACTAGATGATTTGGGGGTACCCCCAAATCATCTAAGGAAACCTCCATATTGAATAAGATAACCCTAGGTTTTTCATCAAGTAGCAGCTTCGAGTGGAAGGAAGACATTGCAAATCTCATGATCATAGCACCTCAGAGGCTTTCAGATCTGCCAGGATGGCCCGAGTCAAAAAGCAGGCGACAAAACCCCAGGGTAAACATAGGGAGATGAGTCAAAATTTAAGCCCTATGGGACCACAGGTTTTAGTATATCTGGTTGGTGGTTTCAACCATCTTGAAAAATGATGGAGTTCATCAATGGGAAGGATGACATCCCATATATTATAGAAACATATAGAAAATATTGGGAAAATGTTTGAAACCACCAACCAACATTGAAGCTTTAGTATTAACCAATATTAACCATCTAATTGGAGCACCCAATGACTTGACCTTTTTTCCCATAGATGAAAGCGGATGGGCTTTCCGCCGAAACCCCAAACCCGGGGATCCTTTTGGGGATCATGGTCGGTAGGATGGAACTGATGGAACCTTCAAATATTGAAACCACCTGTTTCAATGGGAAAATCAACTATTTCTATGGAAAATCACCATTTTCAATGGGAAAATCAACTATTTCTATGGAAAATCACCATTTTCAACAAGTGATGTTGAAGCCACAAAGAGGATTTTGTTGGAAACGGTTTCCCAGACATGTTCCAGGCAATTTTTATTGAAAAATGTGATGTTGCAGACTCAGCTGTTTGGAAAGACTAAATCATGTGTACCCTCTGGTTATGTCAACAGTTTAAGCGACATTGAAGCCATGGCCCAGTCGAAATCGTGGATGACTACCCATTGATAGCATGGTGATTTTCCATATCAATCACAATTGTCCCATGGTTTTCCCATGATTTTCTATATAAATCATAATTTAATGTAATTTACCTATTAAACATGGTGATTTTCCCATCAGTTTTTTCTATGTTTACCAGGCCGGGTAGAGGTCAAAATTCTGTAACCAAGTGATTCCCATTGATTCCCCCTGGGATGTGAACCAAAAAAAAACTCACCTGGTTGGTGGGGAAAAGCCCTACCCCTCTGAAAAATGATGGACTTCGTCAGTTGTTCACATTATTCCCAATATGATGGGAAAGTCATAAAAATCATGTTCCAGTCACCACCAACCAGTCACGGACTCCACGGATTTCAAATCTGTTTGATTGCTGCTTTTTTCATGGTCGAGTCCGCCTCTGTAAGGAAAAAGGTTGGATGGCTGTCTTCTGTCAAGGACATGTCAAAAAAAACACATGTGAGTGGCACAGCAAGTTATGAGCTTCGGACAACCCACAGAAGTTTCTCCCTTTTGAGGCTTCGACTGATAGTCGATGGTTGAAACATCAGCCATATCCCTAGTTTCCGGATCAACATTACCAAGCTGAAAGAAGGCTAACCTTTGGTAAACATACAAAAAACTATGGAAAATCACCATTTTTAATGGGTACATCAATTATTTCTATGGCCAGCAAACTGTTAGTTTACCAGAGGCTGTGTCGTATCATTGCTGCAAAGGTGATCCCGAGTGATCCCATGTGATTCATGGGAGAAATACCCCTATCCGGGCCCCTATCCCATCATGAAAAACTCGTTCGTTGATAGGGAAACCCCCGATACGGATCATAAAAATCACCAATAACCATGTAGTAACCACTCCTTCCAATAACCCAATCAACAAGTCAATGGCCATTTTAGGAACCGATTGATTGGAGGTACCTACCATATATTTGGCTTATTCTTTTTAGGCCTAAATTTCAGGGAATATCCCCACAAAATGTGGCTTGCAAAATGGTACTAACGTACCTCCATTTTAGGATCCTTCCAATAACCAATCAACGTAAGGCCATGTGTGAAAAATCAATGGCAAATCTTAGATACCCTGCAAAAAAATAAAGTCTTAGCTGGTAAGTAGCTAATCCCATTGATACCAAAAGACTAAAGGATTAAAGTACCCATCTAAGATTGACCTAGTGAATATCCCATCAATATCCATTAATATCTACTATCCATCAATATCCCGATAATATCCCAATCATATCCCATCAATATGCCCATCAAAAATAGGCTCTGAATCATGGCCAGACCACCTCTGTATCCAAGGCACTGATAGCCACCAAAAAGTCCATGAGACCATTCATCACCTCACTCTGGAAATCACTGAAGGCACAATTCGGGGTCAGTCGGATCGGGTCTCTTTGGGTCCCTGGGGTGCCTTTTTGGGGATGACTGTGGTGGCTACCGGATTTTAAGCTCTATAAGTTGGGATATAATTTTTTTTGGCTCAATAACTATGGCTGTATCTCCACAAACAAAAACTCCAAATTCGAAATCCGCCAGTGAACAAATTCTCTAAGCCTCTGAACCAAATCGTAGGGATGAGATGTGGCCTTCACCTGGCCTTCACGGACATGGCATGACGCGGTTCTGGGTTCCATTCCGTCTTGGCACCATTTTGCGGGTGGCTCAAATGTTCACTTGATTACTTGCAATGTGGTAAACCCATGTAATAATAACGATATATAATAGTCACATCCTAGCAACCGGAGGTTCTTTAAAAATCATCCATTCCATATCCCAATATCATAAACATATCAACCACAAGTTTTGGGATGGTTTAGTATTGAGTTTAACCTCATTATCATTCATTATCCACTACATAAACCGCTTGTGGGACACAAATCGCGATGTTTTTCGCCACGAGTTGTGGTCATAGCTGGGGATGGGTCACCCTGCATCCCCTCTGTTCATATCATAGCTGGGATGGGATTTATGGACATCCCCGTGAAGCCGTAAGGATGGTTAATGTATAGGCTGTATAGGCTGTACAGGCTGTATAGGCTGTATAGGCTGTATAGATATTGATCCATAGCATCTGGATATATCTGGATATCAACCCAAAACTTAGACATTGCCAGTCTTGAGTCCAATCATCCAACAAACTGGGACACTTTGAGAAATTTGGGATTTCTGGCTGAATTATAACTGGTTGGTGGTTTCAACCTACCCCATTGAAAAATGATGGATGTCGTCAGTTGGGATGATGAAATTCCCAATATGATGGGAAAGTCATAAAATTCCATGGTTCCAGTCACCACCAACCAGTTCTTCATCATTCACCAAGCTGAAAACCATTGGAAACGCTGGGCCATTTGGGGATGATTCCCTACAATCCAATTCCCATCATTCCCGAAGTCGGTCATAAGGTGAGGTCCTCGTCGTTCCTCCAGACATTTTCCCGTGAAATCTCCGAATTATGCGACCATTTAAACTGTGCGGCTAACATCCCCAATCAACGTAAGGCTGGTTGGTGGTTTCAACCTACCCCTCTGAAAAATGATGGATGTCGTCAGTTGGGATGATGAAATTCCCAACTGAATGGGAAAAAAACATGTTCCAAACCAGCAACCAGTATAGTTATATGACCCATAAACCATGGTTAACCAAGATATAAAGTCAACTTATAGCTGGAAAAAAAAAAAACATTAAATCCCGTAAACATTATCCAAGCAGTTGACATGCCATTAGTTGATGTGGGTTATCCCCCATTGTCCCCAAATGTAGTAAGTTTCCCAAATGGCTAACCCCAATAATTCACATCAATAACACACGGTCGGATGATGTGGGTTAATCATTAAATTAAATCCCCTACATTCCCAATATCATCCCAATATCATTCACTAAACAGTCCAGTAAATCCCATTATATACATCCACACAACTCATCCAGATAATTTCGTTGGATGATATTCCACCCCCATTAATTTTACTACAAGTTCTGTTGCTCAAATTCCAAAATGTGTTGGATAATCCCCATTTTTGGATCATGAATAACTGCTACCAAGTCAACTTAGCTAACAAAAATCCCACTACTACTAGTAGATTCCATAAACATTTCATTAAATCCCCTAGACCTTCCATTAAGTCCTCTTGACATTCCATTAAATCCATTTAAATCCCCCAAACATTCACTAAACATTCCATTCAAACCCAGTAAATCCAGAGAATTCATCCAAAGAATTGCTTGGAACCCCCGTTTTTCGCCACTCTTCCATTGATCCCACGTCACCGTCCGCCAAAGGTGGCAGGCTCCGTACCATTGGAGCCACCTACTTGCATGAGAACTGGGGCTACCCCCAATTTAGGAAAGCTCCATCTATTTTCATAGAGAAATCAAGATGACTTGGATGATTTGGGCAACCCCATGACTTAGGAAACTTCCACATTTGAAGGTGGCGTTTTTGTTCGGGGTTATCACCTTGCAATGACGTGGCAATTGAGTGGCCACTGACGAAACTGGCTGGGATGTCCCTGGGTCCCTGGGTGCCGGTCAGTCACATCATATTTATTGGTTATTCGATTCGCCGTTGAGCTACCTAGACCCGCTAAATACCCCAAAAAAAACATGTGAAGGGTAATTACTTGGAGAGTCTAGATAGTTCGATCTATCATGATATATCTACCATAAAACCTAGCTACTGGAGTTGTTTGCACCAACCCCCCTTCTCTTTGCCACCGCGCTTGACGCCAAAGTGTGATCCCAAACGAAGTGTTCACTTTGCCCAGGTTCCTAGAAATGTACCCAGGGTCATGGTTATGAGATACCAACACAAAACTGACATGAATGAACTGTTTCCCATTATTTGGATCTACTTGGCCCTCATTCATCAAATCATCTTCCACTAATACTCCGTTAATTGCATCCCATTATATCCCCACAAAAGCATTGATTTCTCTATCAAAATAGATGGAGGTTTCCTAAATTGGGGGTACCCCCAGTTCTCATCCAAGTAGACAATCTGAGAATTGAAACCTTTGGTGACGACTGGGGAGCATGACAGCCATAAAACCCGTTGTTTTTTTTTCTGGAGCCGTCTGGAGCCGTCTGGAGCCATAATTCACGGTATTCCAGTTCCAAGATACTCGCTGCAAAGAAAATGTTTCATCACCATATTTGCCAAACCTGAATGAATGTCAGATGTTCTATCATGTTCTATTTTTATTTTTCATCCATTCTGATTCCACTATCTTCAACTATGGCATAGAGTAAAAACAACTCTCCAAAAGGAGCCCAACATTTCAAACTACCCTCTGGTAAACGTTTACATAACTATGGAAAGATCCACCATGCTATTAATGGGTAAATCCACTATTTCGACTGGGCCATGTTCAATAGCTATAGCTATATGGTCATTTTCAATCACTATTTCCAAGTCGGCTTCACCACATCCCCTATTTAATGGGAGCTTAAAACATAACCAGAGGCATCCTGTTGTCCCAACGTTTCAAAGCTCCCAACGCATCACCTGCGGATCCAGAGGTAAATCTTGGCCGTCCACCAAACGCCAACAGTCAACGACCTCGGCGCGGGCGAGTCGTGGTGCTTGTGCCGTTGGCGCAATAGGCACTGGTGGTTGAGCCATTTTTTCCCTGAAAAATAGGAGTGACGAATCGTCAGTGATGATGAAATTCCCAATCTATGGAAATTCATAAAATTCCATGGTTCCAAACCACCAGTATCATGATTTTTGAGATGTTCTGAGGGAGTCGCTGAAAAAAAAACCTTCACAGAAACCGCAATCATCCGAAAGAGAAACGGAAAGTAAACACACATCTTCAGTTGCCACGTGGCTCTTACTTCCATCAAGATTCGTGGATCAAAGCCCTGGCTCTCAAAGTTCCATCTGCCTGGAGATGCCTGGGATTTTCACTTCATGGATGAATATTCCGAATCATTTTCAAGGGTATCCCCAAACTAATCATCAATGGGAGTTTCAGGATCTTAAAATGGAGCTAATTGTAAGGCCATATTTTCTGGGGATATTCCCTGAAATTTAGGCCCAAAAAAATGGGTCTTTTTTCTATGGTAGGTATCTCCAATCAATCGGTCGCAGGTGCGGATCGCAGCTATGTTGTTTGCGAAAACTGCCACTATCTATTCCTACAAAAAAATATCATTGTATTCCTTAATTTTTAGCGTGCAATATCGTGCAATCAATGATCAAGGCAGTCATTCTAGGGATATGATTATTGTAGATACAATTACATTGAATGTACCTTAATTGTTAGGGATATAATCTCTATTTACCCTCTGGTAAACTAACATAACTATGGAAAATCACCATGCTATTAATGGGAAAACTCATGAAAACTCACTATTTCTATGGCCATTTTCAATAGCAAACTGTTAGTTTACCAGAGGGTAACTTTTATGCACAATTCGTTTCTTTCCGTATTCCCAGTCAAGGTGGAAACCCAGCCCATAATGCCAACACGGACCGAGCTGGCTCGGGCTTTCGGTCCAGCTGTAGCATTGATTAGGCAACACATTAAAACCACTAATCGAATCAAGGTTTTGCCAACATTTCTTATTCATTTTCTTGATTCTATATAAGCTATATATTATCATATGGGTAGGAAATTGTTTGGGTTTTTTTTTTTAGTTTGGGGAATTTTTTTTGGATTTCCGGTTCTCACCATTTTCCATGCTATTTGCAGCATTTTGGAGCTGGAAACTGCCATTTCCACGGTATGTGCAACGGTTTTGAGTTCGAACCTCTCATTTTCCATTGTATTTTCCACGGTATTTGCAACAGTTTGCAGCATGTTCTGTCCATTTTCCATGCTCTTTGCAGCATTTTTGAGCTGGAATCTGCATTTCCACCGTATGTGCAACATTTTACAGCTACATTCCTCACAGTACTTGCAGGATTTTGGAGCTGAAGGCTGACATTCCAACAGTTGTTTGTTGTTACTGTTACTGTTGTTGGTGTTGGTGTTGGTGGTGTTGTTGTTGGTGTTGTTGTTGTTGTTACCGTTAGTGTTGTTAGTGTTGTTAGTGTTGCTAGTGTTAGTGTTGTTAGTGTTGTTAGTGTTGTTATATATATACAATATATATATATATACAATATATATATATATACAATATATATATATACAATATATATATATATACAATATATATATATACAATATATATATATATACAATATATATATACAATATATATATATACAATATATATATATATACAATGTATATATATATATATTCTAACCAAAGTAGTGTATTGAAATGTGTGCAAGCTTGAATTTAAATTAAAAAAAACGGGAGGGGGGGATTGGGGGGAGGCGCAGCGCCTCCCCCCCAAAGCAGATTGGAAACACCTATTTTCACATGCAAGGTGCTAGGTTGAATGTGATACTCAAGGTGTATATACTACACGACATGCACCTTGGAAACATGTGGAATGTAGGTTAAGGCACAACGATGCACAATAGTTTCATTTGATGTTATCATCGAGTTGGTTTAAGATCTATTTATATAAGGTTTGGTTCAGGGTTGGCTTGGGGTTTGAATATCATCCGCATGATAATGCAAACCTTTTAGGTAGATATATATATATACAGATATATATATATATATAGATATAGATATATAGATAAATAGATATATATATATTTTAAAGATATATAGATATAAAGATATATGTATATATACATATAGAAATATAGATAGATATATACAGATATATAGATATATGGTGGTATATAAATATATATATATATAGAGAGAGAGATATAGATATATAGAGATATATATATAGATATATAGATATATAGTATATATATAGAGAGAGATATAGATATATAGATATATAGATAGATATGTATAGATAGATAGATAGATAGATAGATAGATAGATAGATAGATAGATAGATAGATAGATAGATAGATAGATATATAGATAGATAGATATATATGTATATAGATATCTAGATATAGATATATATAGAGATATATAGAAATATATAGATATATATAGAGATATATAGAGATATATATAGATATATAGATATATATATATAGAGATATATATATAGAGATATATATAGATATATAGATATATAGATAATTATATAGATATATGATATATATATAGGTATATAGATATATAGATACAGCCATAGATGTAGATATAGATACAGATATAGATAGACATAGATAGATATAGATACGTAGATATAGATAGATATAGATAGATATAGATGGATATAGATGGATAGAAGATGTTGCTCCACACCTCATGGAAAAGCAAAAAAGCAAAGAAAAGCAAGAAAGCAAAAAAGCAAAGAAAAGCAAAAAAGCAAAGAAAAGCAGAAAAGCGAGAAAAGCAAAAAAGCAAAGAAAAGCAAGGAAAGCAAAAAAGCAAAAAAGCAAAGAAAAGCAAGAAAAGCAAAAACGCAAAGAAAAGCAGAAAAGCGAGAAAAGCAAAAAAGCAAAAAAGCAAAAAAGCAAAGAAAAGCAAGGGAAGCAAAAAAGCAAAAAAGCAAAGAAAAGCAAAAAAAACAAAAAAAGGAATAGAAGCAAAGAAGCAGAGAAGCACTGCAGGAGGCAATAGAGTAAGCAGGAAGAAATCCAAAAAAAATTCCCTAAACTAAAAAAATAAATCCCTAAATAAATGGCCCTCCTTATCATATTATCCCTAGAATATCCCGGGAACCCGCAATTTTGGGGTAGGACCGGGTAGCCTCCGTTTTAAACCAAACGTTCCTTAAGTCAGCAATGCTGTTCTCTGGGCTGTCGGCAGATTTCAATGCACCCTGCTTCTCCAGGTAGGACACATCCCTGGCCTCGAGGTGATCATTGAAAGAATTAAACTATAATAATATTCATCAGAAGTAGCATGGGTTACCATCTGGTAAATTAACACTTTGCGACATAGAACATGGCACATAGCAATAGTTTATTTACCTATTAAAGATTGTTACCCTCTGGCTATTTAACATGGCTATGGAAAATGGTCCATTGATAGAGGGTTTATGATGATTTACCTATCCAAAATGGTGATTTTCCATAGCTACGTTAAATAACCAAATGGTATTTTCCATAGCAATGTTAGTTCACCAGAGGCTAATTATTCCATTCAAAGGTGGGTCAGAAAGTCACTGAATCGACACAGTTTTGATGCCAATTCTCCCATTCTGCGCTGAAGATAACTTTCCAAATATGCCAATGGGAGGGCATGTCCTGGGCAGGGGAATCATACGTATTTCATTCAGAAAATCATGACCATCATCCATATCTATAGTCTAGATAAAATTATATAAATATATCTGACCCGTATCCAATTCATACTTTTCCTGTATATATCACTTTTACATCCAATGTTGTACCTTTTATATCCCGATAAAATGGTTGGTGTATGTGGAAAATTGTCTGAAAGGTTTGTGGTACCCGCAATAGCCACTGGTTTAGACATTCATTCTCCAAATTGTTTCTTGCTGTATACCAGAAATGATATGTGAATTTTGGGTGGGAATAGGGGTTTCACCATTTTTTCTTAGGTGATATTATGGTATATTTGTGGTTCATGGGATAGCCAACAATTTGCAAGAATTGGGTTTACCCTCTGGTAAACTACAGTAACAGTTTGCTATTGAACATTACCATTTATAGTTGGTTTACCCATTAAAAATGGTGATGTTCCATACTGATCTTAGTTTACCAGAGGGTATCTGAAAGTGTGGGAAAAAATGCCAGATATGTTCATCCTAAGAGGTGAGTGATGTTTGTTGGTTTATACACCCTATCAATTACAACTGGTTGGTGGTTGAGCCCTACCCCTCTGAAAAATATGACGAATCGTCAGTTGGGATGATTATTATTCCCAATATGATGGGAAAGTCATAAAATTCATGTTCCAAACCACCAACCAGTATCAATTACAATTATATCCTCCACACATCATAGGTTCACCAAATGATGTGCGTCAATTTAACTATCGTAAAACGGGGGTCTCACCTTGAAATTCACTGGACCCGAGAAACCCCATTTTCTAGTTACCATTACAGTTGCCATAAACCACAGTGAAATTGAAGTTAAAATCCAACTTAGCTTTTGGGACCCCCCTACCTTGTAGACAATCTATTCAGTGATATTCTCCATTAAAAAAAACATAGAATTCACCAAGTGGTTCACCAAGTGCATCAACTTCTCGCGATAGTTATCCCTATGATTTCCCCAGAAAATGACCACATTTTTCCCTCATGGCCTCTCCCTGTATTGTCCATCGTTTTTGCTGATGAAATCGTCATTTCGGAAGTACGGAAAAAGGGACATTTGTAGTGAAAAATCCACATTTCCCATAATATCCCACTAAGAACCCATTATATAGGTTAAACATGGTTAAACCCGATTATATTCCCATTGTATTCCCATTGTATTCCCTTTATATTCCCATTACATTCCATTGATTATATTCTCATTAAACCCTCACATATAAAATTCACCCTGAACTCCTATGGGATAATGGGAATATCATGGGGTTTTAAGTGTTAAACTGTCATGAAACTCCTATAAGCTCTCCATAAACTCAGCCTGAACATCCCTGGCCTCGCTTCGAAGACTCTCGTGGATGCCTCGCGCATTGGGCTGTCGCTTTAGCCAAGTTTTGATCCTGTCTTGCTCAGCCAAGATCGATGGTCTCATGAGGATATACTGGGGATATTTGAATGTGACTTAAGGTGGCTTTAATGGGATGTAACGGTGAATATGCATGAGTGATCAATAATGGGATGAATATAGTTTACCCTCTGGTAATCAAGCGTGGCAATATAAAAATCCTTATATGAAGCTTTTCATGGGGAAATTCATCTATAAAGGGTGGATTTTCAATTACCAGCTTTGATTACCGGAGGATACTAGCAACTACCCAAACAAGATGGGGATACGAACAAAATGGTGATTCTTAATGGGATGTTATTGAGTATTGAATGGAATTTGACCAACAAAATGGCGCTTCAATGGGATCTAACCAAGAAAAAACATCATTTACCCAAAGAATTCACCATGAGGATTCAACCATTGGATTACTGATGTCTTTTTGGGGTTTGCCCAGCCCAACAATCCTGAATGAAGCAGAATTGATGCAGCAAAAATCTAAATGTAATCATGCAGAGGCGGGATTGACAAGTGATATATGATAGGTGTCTGTCAATTTGCAACTACGATAAGTTGTATTCATATACCGCAGATATATCTACAATTAATGTAGTGCCTGTATATATAGATCATTTTTTAAACGGGGGGGATACTTTGTGGATATGTTGAAAAAGTCGAGAAACAAATCACAAGGGGAGAACACAAGGGTCTTCATTGGCAAAAACATTTTTTTTGTGGATTTTACAGCCGCGTGAATGGTTTGAATGGGGAACAATGAGGTTTGAAAGCAGTGCAAAGCATGTTTTTTTTTTCAAATTCTCTGACAAACTTGGCGCTGAGGAAGGGATTCATGACAGGCTTTCTGCAAATTTCTTGGTCTTTCTCTTTTTCTGTGCATTTCCATCAATGAGGTACCCCAATAGCTGGATGGTTTAGAATGGAAAATCCTATTGAAAATGGATGAGAACTGGGGGTACCACCATTTTAGGAAACCTCTATATGGATATGGTTGCTTAGTCATGGAAAAAATTGTTCTACCTGTGGGTCAAGAACGGAGATGAAACTTGAATCCTGTAATGCTTCGGAATTCGCTCCCCTGAGTGCTGTCATTCATTATTGGGTTTATTGTGATACTGGTTGGTGGTGCAATAACCACCTTGAAAAATATGAAAGTCAATGGGAAGGATGACATCCCATATATAAAATGGAAAATAAAAGTCATGTTTGAAACCACCATTTTCCCATTTTCGGTCAGCGTGCAAGCTCGGTAACTGGAGCGTAGCACTGTTTGCTAGATCCACCTGCATCGCAAAGCTCTAAATTGTCATCTCCAGGCATTGCGAGGGAGCAGGTAGGCGGAGAAGGGCGGCAGCATTCCGTGTGCACGGTTGAACCAGATTAGCGGCAAGCCAGTTGTCCACCGTATGGAGCGCGAAAGGTGCCCACGGAAGCGAGGCACATTGAACAAAAGCCTGGACCATCGAAGATTGTGGCCTGCATTGCTCCATCGCGATGTGCGCTGAGGCTTCCCTCCACACCGACTTCAAGAGTTGCCTGAACCATTTCACCTGCTGTTTGAACGAAAAACCAGATGTAGTGAGATGGGGCCGCATGCTGATGTCGACCCACTGATTTTGGACTCGCAATGGACCTGGCAGTCCCCAGCACATCTGAAAGTCCAGATACAACTGTGCAAACGACACCCAACGCAAATCATCTGCTGTAGTGTCACGAATCCGTTCTGTAAACCATCTCACCACTCTTGAAACATGGGTCGTCCCAAACAACCGAGATGAATCGGGCAGCGCATGACCAAACCAACGTCCAAGAGAAAAATTCATCTCAAACTGTCTGGTACTCCGCTGCGGCACCTCTGTACCTTGGTCTGCTTCCTCTTCCGACAAAACATGGCGGCGGCCAATTGCAACGTGAAGAGCTTGAACCTGATTGACAAGCTTCTGAGCTGCCTGAGTCGCCTGCACATGTTGCTCCCAAAGCTTCCAAAACTGTTCCGGCCTCGCTTGATTTGCAAGGCGGGCAGCCTTATCCACATAACCATTGTGAAAGAATTGCCACATCTCATCTGCCGTCCGGGCACTTTGCAGAGTGCGGTGGGCGGCAACCTTACGGATTTGAACCCGATCCACCCCAATGTCATCCAATGAAGCAGCAATCCAAATCCACAAGTCACTGTTGGGCCGATTGACACCAAGGCGAAAACGCCCATTGCACATCAGCTTCACCTTGTTAACCACCCCCGAGCAATCCGACCAAACACGAACAGCAGTGCCGGTTCGAGCCGCCCAATGCAAGACATACGCAACAGCAGCAAGTTCAGCACGGAACGCAGTTTGGCACACCCCAGACAACGCAGAAGCATGGAGGACGACAGCCATCTCGGGAGTCCATGACGGCTGAAAGGGAGCAGCCAACACAACGGCCCAAGAAGCAACACGATAAGACACATGTGCTTGCCAAAGACAGGAACCATCCGTGAACACATCATTCCAAACTCCACGGCGAAAGGAGCCAGACGGTGGGACCACGTCAGCGGGGAGTCCAGCCAGTGTGGTAATCCAAGCTTGCCAAGTGGGAGGCAACAGAGCCCACCCACGCAAAGACAGGGCAGGGGGCAGGGAAGTCCAAACTTTGGCCGCATCGGCCGCAAGAGAGGCACGAAGATCTGCATGCTGAATGCACTCCCAGTAGCGGTGTTGCAGAGTGTCACGCTCACCGCACCATCTGCAAACATCTGATTGATCAGCCCATTTGGCTTTGTAGGCCTCAGTGAAAAGTCCACCAGTCAATCCAAACCGCAGCAGAGCCTGGTCGTCCGGAGCCAAAGCAGCAAGGGCACGCCGGGTAGCAGGTACATCGACCTGCCAAAGTCCATGAAATTCAGAACGATGCTGAACCTTCGAAGCAACCACTTGATACCACGCCCAGGTGAGCCTCATTTCAACCTCAGCAAAATTGCCCTGATGAACCGAGAAGCAGCCAAACGCATCATGGACTAAACCAAGTCGATCCACATGGAGTCCCACATGCTGGAGACGACCCAACAACACTGATGCCACCGAATTGGGGGGTAAGTCCATGTCCCCATGGGCCACACTAGCGACTGAGGCAGTCCAGAAGTCAAGGTCACAACTGAGGCGGGCAGCCCGACAAGTCCAAAGCAAAGCAACCAACTGGGGATCAGCACGCACCTCAACCAGACCAAGGAGCAAGTGAGAGTTCACACCAGGCTTGTTGCAAGTCAAGGCATTAGTGGCACGACGGCGAAGTTCAGTCCAAACATGATCACCAATTGGCGCACTGGCAATGGCATGGAGCCCTCGCGGCCAGGCAACCGCCCGCAACATGTGCACTTTTGCAGAATGTCTGGCTCTGCAACTGCGCAGTTTCGGCCAGAAGTCTTCCAATGCCTCAAGCCTCTGCGTCACCGTTTTGTTGGTGAACTGTCGGGACACCCCGAAATGACCTCCGAGCTCACGGGCTTGGTGAACCACAGGAACATTGCGGTCTCTCAGGGCTTTCCGTGTCTGGGCATCGGTCGACCAAGCAACAGTCTTGCGACGATCCACAGTCAAATCCAACATGGAGGCAAATTCCACAACCAAGTCCAATTGCCGCACGGCATAGTCAACGTCCCAAGTGAACACATGCCAATCATCAACATAGGACAGAGACCGACAGGGCACCCCTTGGTAGGAAGTCCAGACATGGAAAAGGTGGTCAACCAACAGCATCCCATAGACGCTAAGTCCACACCCTTCGGCCAATCCAGTTGAAGTCAGAAAGCCACTGGAGAACGACTCACGGACCTTAAAGTGCCGTTTCATGGAGGCAAGTCCACCAGCCCATGCAGTTGTAACTTCGGAAGGGGTTCCTGCAAGAACGGCAAGGCACAACGCAGGAAACCTGGGAATACAGTTGAAGCATTTCTCCAAGTCAGCCGATAGCCCGCAAATGGGTTGGCCAGTGCTGTATGCCATTTCAATCTGGAGAAGCAAGAAGTTCCAAAGGTCAGAGGCTTGACGTCCCTTCCTGTTACCATAAACTCCTTCGTCAACCCAGGTTTCAGCCCATTGCAAGAGGTGTCTCGACTGTAGGCTGGACCAAGCACGATAGGGCAAACCAAAGACAGTTATGGGCCTATAGTCCCCAACTCCCGAAGCACCTGCGCATTTGGCGAGAGAGCGGACTTTGCCTGCCAACAATTGGCAAGGCCACATGCCATCGGATTCCGCTCGGCAAAACACATTGACCAAACTTTGCAGCGTTTGGTCATCGGCAAGGAGCAAGTCTTGCCTGCTGACTCCGTCAAGCCCAGTCGCTGCAGTCTTTTTCTTCCGGGACACTTCAGCACGCAACAAGTCCACGTCAACCCGGAGGTGAGGTATGGGTGAAGGCCGGAGAACACGAGAGGCAAAACCCACAAGCTGATCCCATTGACGGAAGGAAGTGGCATCATGACGGCACCAGCGTTGCTTCCATTGGGTATGAAAGGCATCAAAAATAGCCGCCAGGTCACCAACGGGCTCAGATTGGACAACTCTGTCAGTGGCCTGGATGCCATCGATGTCAGTAAGCCACACCTTATCAGCTTCAGCATGTATGACATCCTTTGGAGATCCCCCGACCCACAAGGCAAATCCAGGACGCACATCAACTGACTCAGTAAGGATGACAGCAGACTCCTGAGCATCAACTTCTTCAACAACCCCACTGACTTGATGAAGCAACGTTTCAACAGGCTCTGCAGATGGGCGAGAAACTTCCCTGAAAATCAGGTTCCGATCAGCAGCATGCTGTGCAGACCTGTGAGCAGCGCGCATGTGAACCAACCGACGCTCAAACAACCGCACTTCAGCGAAGACAGCATCAAAGATCTGATGGGCAACACTGGAGGCAGGACAAAACTGGGGAATGCTGCAAGGATCATTGGGGCACACATACCAACGTTCAGGCCACCAACGGGAAAAGGAAGGGGCGAACCCAGGTGACTTCAACACAGCAGACCACAACGCAATGCCATGAGTAGTGTCCGAGGTTTTCCCAGCCTCGTGATTCACAACCCACCTCAAGTAGTTCTGCAGACGCCGCAACTGCTTGAACCGCTGGGCATGCACCGATGAAAATCCATAAAAGGTGGGCTGGACATCTTGGTAGCGCCCTCGTTTGATAGGGGCATGCCTGCCGACCACACGGCGAGGTTTGGTTTGTTGACCTCGACCACCCATGGCCGGGACCCACTGGTCCTGCAAAGCTTCCTGGGCACTTTGCTCACGCTGTTGCCACAACACTGCATACTGAGTCGACGGGTCAGTCGGATAGGAAAAATCCACTGCAAATCCAGACGGAGGGACTTGGGACCAGGGCACAGGTTGAGGACACGGCCACACAAAGCGCTCAGCATGACAAGTACCCCCACGGAACCGTGCAACCATGACAGCGTGATCGGCAAAGGTTTCAAAATCCAAGGACAGTCCCACAAAGGCAAGCACCAACTCAGGGGACAACCAGAGGTGATCCTTTCTAGTGGCCCCTTTACATGTCTTCTGGATCGGGGCACCAGTACGCTGTAGCACAAGGTCTTGGACTTCCACCCAACCAGCAGCACGAAGTTTGGCAACTACTTCCAATTCACGTGGCTCAAAATTCCAATCGCCAGCGAAGAACCGAGGACCTGGCAAGGAGTGCAAATGGTCAAACAGAAAATCCAACAGCAGCTCAGTTTTCCCCTTGGCGTCAACATGGGTCTTGCCTTGTGGGTACCCATACACAACAGCACCTGTGACCCACCCTGCAGGGCTGGAAAAGGCAGCGCACTGAACACGGCTGGTCTCGTACGCATCAACTGGCCAAGGAACTGCCAAGGTGCGGCAAGGAAAGCATGAAGCAAACGCAACTCCAGCATAACTACCTGCATCGCTACTGGCGGCCCTCTGCGGGAGTGGGGCGCCAGTGACAACTTTTGTAAAACGGGAACGCATAGCCCGGAGGCTGGCAGAAAAAGCATTGGTGGACCTTTTGGACAAGTGAGTCTCACTGATGGCGACGACCGAGGCATCTATGCTGCTAACCAACTGAAACTTACCTTGCAATCCGGAAGGATTGCAAATCCCAATGCTCCAAGTTGCATCAGCGGCTGGACCAGGGACAGTAGCTTCGCCAACCCTAAAAGTCCCAAAGAACAACATCATCAGGAAAAGCGCCCTGAACATTCGGAAGAACCATGGGAACACCCCACAACCGGGCAACTTTGCAGGGTTCCCGGACCTTCATTCGGTCCGGCTCTTCTTGCACAAAATCGTCTCTATGCGAGACATTTGCTCCGTGAGCATTGTTTGCATCTGCTTGCTTTGGAGGTCCATGGAGACCAGCATCTGTTGTTGCAGGGACTGTACCTGCGCCGACTGCTGAGCATGGTTGTCGGTAACGACGGCTTCAAGCTTGGCATGACGTCCCGCCAATTGCTGGACCTGCTGCTCCAACTGCTGAAGACGTTGGTCCTGCTCGTCCACTTCCATGCATTCCGACTGGGCCGGCAGCTTGGCCAGAATGCTGCGTTCAACTCTGGCCTCAAGTTCTTGCAAGGCATTGGCTGTGGGAGCCGGGGACACAACTGGCGGCACTGTGGCGATGGCCTTCTTCCATGGGTCATGGGTGAGCCACGGGTCATCACTGCCAGCAGGTACAGAGCACAGGCGGACAGTGGCTTCTTGGCCGACAACAGGTGCAGGGGCCTCAGCAGGTGCTTGACGCGGATCATGCCTGGTCAAAACCACCTGACCATGCTGCATTGACAGGACATTGTTGGGGGGTTCACAAATGGCCTGGACCGACCAAACCAACCCACCGACAACACTTTGCAAAGGCTGCAAGGGTCTGCATTCCCACCCAACAGCACGCAGAGCTTTGGCAATGCTCTTTCTGTCACAACCATACGGCCAAGGGCCCGTGTGGTAGGTCAGTCGGGACCCTGGAGCCAAGTAAACTGCTTCTGGTTTGACACTGGCAAAAACTTCGGCAAAGTGCTGAGCCATGACGCGAAGTCCAAAGCGTCGGCCTGACCTGGCAATGCCGATGCAGTGGGCCTCACACTTGGCTTTATGAGCGATTGCTGCAAAGTCCAGGTTCGGAAGCCAAATGACCTGAAAATCATTGTGAGGCTGCATGGCATCTTCAGTTTTGGGCTCGATGAAAACTCCATTGCGGCCACTCAGAGACAAAACTGTTGTTTCCAGGCTTTTCACATATCGAATGAGGACCGCAAAGTAAGAAGCTTTGTCCCACTTCGTCGGACGCCCATTGTCACTGAAGAACTGTCTGCGAAAGACATCCAGCAGGGCATCATGCTGATCCGACTGTTGGGGGTGCCAGGCAGGACATTGGCATCCTTCCGTTCTGCAAGTTTGAAGGCACGGGATGCACGCAAGGACATGCTTCACTGGCTTGCTGGCAAAGTCTTCCCAGCTCTGCTCCCACTGATCATAGTGGACAGTGACCCGGGCACATGCAACATCAACGGACATGATGGACGGCACATTCTTGGCACGGAATTGGTACACAGTTTTGCGGCCAAGCTGAACCAAGACTCCAGACAACAACATGGGTTCGTTATTGTAAGTGCAACGTGCAGCAAACCTCAGAGACGACCACTGCAAGGATGTGGACAAGTCAGCAGGAGGGTTAATGATCAGCAGGGCAAGTCCACCATGCGACAACACCTGTCCATCATCAAGAAAGGGAGCAGCGTCCGCGTAGGTGGCCAAGGCAATTCCAGCAGACAGAGGTCCCAAAGTCGAGAAGGGGGTCTGTGACAATGGCTCGTCAGCATCAATGCAAAAGGCCCCATGATCAATAACCAACTTGGATGGGTCCAGCTCAGCTGGCCTGGCAGGGGGGAGGCGTTTGGTGCCACCTGCATTCTTCTTAGGCATGCTGGTTTGGCTCTGGCGGGCTGCAACATGTTGAGCCTGTTCATCGGGCAACACCAGCTGGATCACTGGCTGGTGCAGGTTGGCCAAGTGCTTCAATGACTTCCATGGTGCAACTCCTGTGACAGCAGCTTGGACTTCAGTCTTGCCTAAGCTCTGGAGGATCATCTTGGCACGTGAATTGCACTGGGCATGTGGCACACCATGCAATTGCAACAGGTTGGCGACAAGACCGGTCACATCAGGGACACCCAACCCCCAGCACCAAGGCTTTGGCACTTCAGTCAAAAGTCCAATGGCAGCACCAAAGCTTGTGCGCAACTCAGCATGAATACGCACCAAATCTTCATCATGGACAGGCAAGGGCTTGTTCAGCAACAATTGGCCAAGGAAGCACACAGCCGCAGTACCGCAGTGATCACGTCCAAAGGAACGCCTGTTGCATGCAAGAGCAAACATAGGACGCTGCCACGCTTGGCTGATCAAGCCATGCAACGGACACAACGGTTCAACCACTCCATCATCATGCTCCCACATTGTGACCCTTACCTCAGAGAGGCCACACGTCCACATGACAGGGATCCAATGGTCGTCAAGGAGCACCACTGACAATGCACGTCACCTGCGGCAATTCATCCATCCAAGCACGTACCTGATCAACGGTACCATGACGGAGCCACCCAGAAGCAAGCAGGGGATCTAAAAACCGCAGATCAGAACGACCTGACAACTGCACACAAGACATCACATGAAGTGTCAGTTCATCATCACCCATGGCAACTCCCTGGTTGTGGAGAATCTGCAAGCGAGAGGAGCTCGAAGTTGAGGCCTGACGCATGGCAACACACTGTTCTCTGGTCACCACAATCGGAGGAACCAGTGCAGCCAACTGAGGACCGGTCAAAGCAAGAAGACCAGAAAGGGCATCAACCGGAAGCCGGACATCAACCGTGCAGTGACGCTTCAAGCCATGAAAATCAGACACGACATCAAGTCACGGCTAGAGGTGGAGAGAGACACATCCAAGACAGGTCGGTGAGGGACAATCGGCAAATCCTGCTCAAGCTGAATGGGATCAATTCCAGCAGCATCAGGTTCAGACATCGGCTCACTGGACGGGGATGAACAGACCTGTATGGTGCGACCACTAACCGTCTCATGACCTTGCAAGACAGACGAAGACTGAGCATCAATCCACTTTCCATCCTCCGGTCCTTGAAGAGCATCATCCGCTTGACGCAGCTGAGAAACAGTGGCATCGGCAGAAACCTGCACTGTGACCTGAGTACAGTCGGCATACACCAGCGTGACTTCATGCACCTCAGGATCCACAATTGTCGGGGCAACAGGCGGGACACTGCGAAAGAGAGTCTTGGCAACGTCATACAGCTTCTGCTTGAACTGCTGGAGACGACAGACAGGAGAAACAGAGTCCGCAGGAAGACCACATCTTTCCAGCAACTGCGCACGAATGCATGCCCCTACCCACAAAGATTGAAGTGGAGACGCAAGTTGTCCAACACCACACAGACAAAGCCGCAAGTCAGGTCTGTCCGCTGAGTTCCAAACATCGGGAGGTGGCAGACCGTTCAAAAGGGCAAGCTCAGTCGGATGCAAATGTCTGTACTGTGGTTCACCTGACTCAGACAAGATCTGGACCACCACAGCATAAATGCCTTTACTTCGAACCAGGGCTTCACTGAAAGGCTCTTGACGACAGGTGCATGGACACGGATCAGCTTGGCTTCCCCAACTGTGCAAACTGGTAGGAAGCTTTTGGTCAGGTTGCAGGACATACTTCCGCATGTGAGAACCATCCAGTGTGAATTGCCTGACTTCATGGGGTTTCAACTGCAACTCCTCAACAACATCGTCTGGCCAAGTAGGAATCACAGGCATCAAATCACGAACCACCAGACCAGCAGACTTTGGCCAATCAGGGATCGAAACCTTACCCAATGAAGGATGGGTCGCAACCAACCACCACCTGAACCGACGGGCAGTCCATGTGCCCTCAAGTCGAAGTGTGACCTCAGTGATGTGGTATCCAAGCTCAGATTCCAAAGCGGCAAAGAGCGACCGTGCATACCTATTGGTTCGGACAGGCGGTACACACTCCAAAATCAAGAGTGGGCATTGGAACAAGTGACAAGCTCTGAGCGTGGACGGCAGGGTGTTGGACCTCTCATCCTGACTACCACCTTGTGAACCCCCAACTGAGTAGGGCTGACAGCTAATTCCAGCAACCAAACAAAAGGGGGGATCCACCAACGAAGCCACTTGCTTGAGACATGCCAAGTCACCAATGTCACCAAGCACAACAGGGACTGTAGGATGCACAGTTTCATGCAAGGACGCAAGAGGAGCACGCCACTCAACACTGCACGCCAGGTCAAACCCCGCAGCGGCAAGACCGACCCCCGTGGCACCCAACCCGGCACAAAATTCCACAGAACGGAAGACCTCACATGCCGGCTTAAGTCCATGTGCAACCACTTCACTGGCATCAGTCAACAGTAGATCCACATAGGGGGGAGTGAAATCAACCAAGGCTCCAAGCACTGTAAGGCGACGACATCCACGCACCTGAGCATTGATCTCTCCAAAGATCCTGACTGGCCTGTGATCAGGTAAGGAGATTCCCATCACCAAAGTATCAGTGAAAACCGTCCCATCGATGACTACAGAAACTGAAGTACCCTTTGCAACAGAATTCCAGTCTGGGACAAACATGTTGTGGGATCGAACAGGGCAATCCCAATCTCCCATGGCAAACAGAACGACCCAAAATTGGCAAGCGCCGGTCTACCTCTGTACTGGCAGGTTTTGGGCCAAGACCTGTTTGAAACCACCAACCAGGATATGTCTGGGCAATTTACATACAGTATTTCAAATGATTCCAGGGCCAGATTTATGAAGTTTATGCCAATGTGTGGTGGCTCCCCACACCAACCATCATTTATTGGGCGCGATCTGGAAAATTATGACCCAGATTTACACAAGCCAATTGTGCATCATGATTCAAAGCGATTGACACCCATGGATGATGAGTAAGGCCGCCTGACTTATTTCCTGGTCGAAAAAGACCAGTTTGGTCAGTTTGGTCACTCCTTGATACACACCATTAAACTATAACATTAAACCGTCAAGGTCACCAATCAGTTTACTCAATGTTTCAGTTTACCCAACAATTATGTACACTTCTCAGTTGACCGCTGCTTAAAACCACCCTGTGACCCAGTGGAACTCATCCGGCCCAGCACCGTCCTGACCTTTTGGAAGCCCAAAAGGGTCGTGTGTCACACGCCGCTTTTTTTCGCATGGCCGTTGTTTTCAACAACGACACCGCAAACGAACTACGACACGCCTCCAGCATAGTCATGCATCGAAAATGGTCAATGCTGGAGAACTTGTTGTCTGATGGTTGAGTCGGCTATTTTCAAAAAAAAGAATGAATTCAGATCGTTATTCCAGGTACGATGACGATTGATACAAAACAACGGATTTGAAAGTACCTGTGATTCCAATCAGTTCCAAGTAAATATTACTTGCTATACAAAAATGCAGACATGATTCAGTCTTTATCATCCATTTACCCCCTGGTAAACTAACATAGCTATGGAAAATCACAATTTTTAATGGGTAAATCCACTATAAATGGGTCATTTTCAATAACTAACATATGATTATGTATGTGTACACAGGTTCCCTTAACGGTGGGAATCCCCAATATATTGGTGAATATCCGCGAACTAATCAACCGGGGTGTCTCGCAGATCAAGTCAAACAGAGGTGTTTACCCTATGGCGTAGGAAACAAAACGTAAAAACTATTTTTCAAGATCCTGAAACTTAAAAAACAACAACATGACATCAATGCAAAACGAAAAAAAAATACCCTCTGGAAATTTAACAAAGCTATTCAAAAAAAGCCATTTATAGTTGATTTTCCCATTAAAAATTGTGATTTTCCATAGTTATGTTAGTTTACCAGAGGGTACGTTCCCCTGTGACAATCGAAATCAATCAAACATGGCTGGAAAATCCAAAAAAAAAACTGGACTTACCATGGACAATTGATCTTTCAATTGGCGTTTTGCCAGGACAAAAATCATCCCTAGCACCGCCCCGGCCTCCCTGGCCATCCGGACGCTATCCCTTGCTGTTTTCGTAGCGATGGGTCGGCTTTTTAAAGGAGGCTTTGAAGTTTGTTTCTGCGAGTAGTAGAAGTTATACACATACTATTCAGGGTGTGAGAATCACCCCATTTTTATCTGTCCAGAGGGCCCATCGCTACCAAAAATAGCAAGGCAAGCTGTGCTGCACGCAGTGGATTCTACTTTTGGGTATATCCCAGGATCCGTGGTGAAAATAACCATGGTTTTTTTCATGGTAACCCAGTGATATCCAGTGATTCATAGGACTTATATATGGTTGATAATCCATGAAAACTATATAAGTGGGATGGTGATTGATAGGATATCCCCACTTATGGTTGATAGTCCATGAAAACTCAGTGACTATGCACATCCAAGTACAATGCAAAAAAGTATGGCTATGGGTCAAAATTGGATAGCCCCATAGTTGGATGCTTAATATACTAAAAGATATACTAAAAGTAGATTTATATTTAAATTTGTGTGGTCCCCAAAGTCTTGAATGACCCATACTGACCCATACGGGACCCGTGCCATGTTTTTTTACGACTCGAATGACGGCTGCCTCCTTATGATGCACCAGGTCAACCCGCATGTGCACCTCGATGCCAAAAAAAAAATCGGCCAGACCATCCCGAGTTTTGCGAATTGGTCGACATGAACATCAATGGGGGTTTAACCATCAATGGGGGATCCCCAATAGCTGCTTGGTTTATGTTGGTTTATAAAGTTTATTTCATGGAAAATCCTATGACCTATGAAAATTGTTGGTTTATAAGGTTTATTTCATGGAAACTCCTATTTTTTAATGCTTGAATTGGAGCTAGCTGTTTGGCTCTGGCCTGAAAAAGGCATAAGGGGCACGTGCTGTCGTCCGATTGGCACGCTGACAGAGCCATGTCATCAGATCGTTTGTTACCCTCTGGTAAACTAACACAACTGTGGAAAATCACCATGTTGAATGGGTAAATCCACTATAAATGGCCATTTTCCATAGCTATGTTTCATTACCAGAGGGTACCCTTCTGGTCTATCCATGGTGATGGTGATTCAGGGGCTTTGGTGTTGATCCATTCCGTCCCAAGACCAAAAGTTGTTGATTGACCTACACACTCTGGAGCGAAGTGATGACCATTTCAAAGCCAGTGGAACACAATTGATTCCCATGGGTGCCACACAACGGCACAAATGAAGCAAGGAATTTGTCCTTACATCGTCCGCGAGGGGTCTCTCTTTGGTCTCATAGACAGGGGAGAGGCCCATAAAACAAAACGGTTGATTTGAAGGTACCCCCCTTTTAGGAAACCCCCATACGGGTATACAATGGAAACGCATATACTAGTACCGCACAAGGCGGCGGAAGTTTCAAAGATAGGAAACTGGAGAGGTGTGTTGTTGCATGTTGATTTGATGGTGAAATCCTCGTTCAAAACCAAATCAACCGATTTGTTTTAAACGGTTCTGTTCATGTACACTAGTATAACCCAAACTCCCCAGTATGCACCCGTTTTTCGTACCCCCAAAAAAATATAGAAAAGTAACTTGTCAATATGTTGAAAACGTTTTTTGTTTTTCTATGAGGTTACCTGGTTGGTGGTTTCAACCCCTCTGACAAATATTGGTCAGTTGGGAAGATTTCCCAATATATGGAAAAATAAAATTCATGTTCCAAAGCACCAACCAGTTACTATATTTTACCATACTGAAACCTCCGTGAATCACCCAGTCCTCCCATCAGCGACAAGGCACAAGGCAGCCCCCGCGCCGATCACCAAAAAAGCCACGCCCAACAATTGCAAGATCTCGCCCTTCGGCCGGCACCCCATAGGTCGAGCATCCCAGCTGGGGAACTCCGGAGGCCCGGAAGTTGTTGTCTAAGCTACCAGTGTTTTACCTAGCAAGTCAGATATAACCCCACGATTGGCAGCCAATCTGGGTATTGCATGCCTAAAATCCATGACCTCAAACACAAAGGATTTTGTTCGATGATTTCCTTTTGTGTATGTGAATATGTATTTGTATATATATATTTAAAAATATGTTATGTATGTATAATATATATATAGTACATATCTTATGTGCATATATATATATAATATATATATATATTATTCTTTATGATGTATAAAATATACATGTACGTACAGGTGTCTTACAAGGGGGGCACACCCCAAATCATCCAAAATTAGATCACTTTAGTAGTGATACCCATGGGACTGGGTTTGGGATGAATTGATATGAATTGCAGGGAATCACATGCTTAACATTTCAGATCAGGGCATGACTCAAGAATCTATCCCAAGAGTCTGAATCATCTTAATCTGATTGGCGGTTCGAAAAAACAAATATCATCCCTGAATAATGTCAACCCCGGATTAGTAAACCATGGTTTGATACTTATTCTTACCTTCCCAGTTATAAGCAGCCTAGGGCGTTTGTTAATCCAGGGTCCAAAATCAGCCGCGACGTAGGGTTTCACCACCAAGCTGTCGATTACTATCCAAATTCAGGACAATGATCCCAGGCTCCCAACACAACTTGATGTCCTCTACAAAACATTGGCACAAACATAAGTGTAATTACATCATATATACATATATATATATTGTATATATATATATTGTATATATATATATGTATATATATTGTATATATATATAATGTATATATATATAATGTATATCCAAGGTTCATGATAATCACATATCTATCTGTTTGAATCTGTTTCTTTTTGTAGCCTGTAAACTGAGTTTATGTGGAAAAGCCACGAATCTATGATCATTTTCCAGGAAACCATGGCTTTTCCACATCTATGTTAGCTCCAAAAGGAAACTTTGGCAGGTCTTGGCAGCACAAAGTTTCCGTGGTTTCCGACTGCGGCGTACTTTTTGTTGATGAAATCCGAAAAATATCATTGTAAAACATTGTAAAACCACATAAAATCACATAAAACCACATTTGTTCGTAAAGTAAGTTTCTTTTACTGATACAATCCCAAGTTTTGTTGGTGAATTCCCTCGTTGTTGATGGATAGTCCTCCTGAGCATTGAGCTGCTCTGTCTTGGGATCGATGATCCTGGGTCGTTGAGGGGAAACGATGATCCTAGGGGTGCTGCGGTGTTGATGGAGGTTTCCCTATAAATAGTGGGAAAACATAGGATAATAAAATCTATAAATGGAAGGTTTCCTAAGTCATGGGGGTACCCCCAGTTCTCATCCAAGTCATTTAAGATAGACCATGACTTAGTATCGAGTTACCTATGGCAACTTGAGGATTCCCCATTTGAAGAAAACCCCTTGAGGATCGACTCAGATTGGAAGATACAATGGGATAGCACCAGGGAAAATGGAGGTAGCCTCTGGCAGTTTAACATGTAATATAGCTACAGCTATAGGAAAAGACACCAGTCAAGTAATACAGTAAATCATCGAACTAGAACACAGATTCCAGTTCGCAAACTGTGAGTCACTATCAGGAGGTAACCATCACCCCCGAGGTGACTGAGAATATCAAAAAAGTCAAGTCAAACACACAAAGGGTATCCGAATGGTAACTGTTTAAGTGCAAAAGGTGGAACACATTTCATGCAGGACAAATTGCCCCAAGTTCAATAGGTTCCGGTTGGTATATTTCACTAGCGTACATACACTCTGGCAATTTAACATCGCTATTGAACATTGCCATTTATAGTTGATTTACCAATTAGACATGGTGATTTTCCATCGCAAACTTTTAGGTTACCAGAGGGTAAGGGTTATAATAATCTTATAGATCAATAAACATTGGATTGGTTGGTATGCCATAATGCCATTAAAAATCCCATTAGATCCTATCAAACCACCATAAAATCCCATTAAATCCCATGTTTTTTTAACCGTTTAATATTGGTTTTGTTGGGAAAATCTTAGCCGGAAACCATGGGATTTTACCATGAAACGAATGAACACCTGGGCGAATCCTTCCTGTAGATCTGCCAGGACCTACCGCTCAGATTGAATGCCAAGTGTGTGGTGCCACATGTTGACTGACATTGGTGACCCTCTGGTAATGACTGACTTTGCGAACTGGAAAATCACCATTTCTAATGGGTACATCAACTATGAATTGCCATTTTCAATAGCTATGTTATATAGTTTACCAGAGGGTAAAACAATAGGTAATTAATCTAATTGTTTTTCCATAGCTATCTTAGTTTACCAGAGAGCAAGTTAAGTTCCCGTGATTGTTGCGAAACGCCCCTCTACCTACCGTTTCTTGACATCGAATACCATCAAAGCATATTACAACACTCGAAATGATCCATCGTTGTGAACTAATTTGCCACTGATCTAAGTTCTAAAACAGCTACACCCACTGCACTCGTTTATATAGTGGTTGAATTCCCATACTTGGTTTGTTGAATACCCATTACTTGTTAACCACTTGACATGTTTGATGATTTTCCTCCATCATTGCATGCTTGCAGTCGGTTCAGTGCCCATCATCATGGGTTGCAGGGATCCCCAGAAAGGGTTTCTTTCATACCCATCACTATTGCTGCACAACATCTTGTGACCAAACAGCACCGGGTAAACCCCATGAAAGCCAAACATCTTGCAACACTTCACCTGTTTGATGAGTCTATCTCCGTACTTGGTTGTTCATCATTAGTTCAATACATATTTACCGAATCCCATCATACCTATATCAAATATGTTCTCACAAGTGAATACAATAGGTTAGTTTAATACCAATCCATATGGCTGCCAAACAGATTGTAACACCGACACGGCTGATTCTGGTTGTGATCCAAGTCTCTTTCATACCCAACCAGTCCCATGGCCGCAAAACATCTTGTGACACTAACATGGTAAATGTTGCTTTTGTATCCATATATATATACATATATATATATATATATATCATATACATATATATATATACATATATATATCATATATAATCATATAAATATATACATACATAACACTATGCACACACTATTCTCTATTCTCTTGATTTTTCATCAAACGTCACCAGGTGAATCCAATCAATGCCAAACATCTTATAACACTTCACATTTCTGATGTTTATATCTCCATAAATTGGTTGTTCATGGTTAGTTTGTTCTACACATTCACCCAATACCCCAGAAAACTATCTCAACCATTTTCAACCGGGGAACATTTCACATGTCCACCATGTCTTATGATTTATGTCTGTTTAGTAAGTTTAGTATGAAACACACATATACCAGGATCCACCAGGATCCACCAGGATCCACCCCCAATGCCAAGCATCTTATAACACTCCGTATTGCTACACTTGGCCCAGGCATGTGTTGTTTCACAGCTGCCCGTGCAGGATGTCATGGGTCGCCAGCACTCGATCTCTTGACCCTCCTAGGGCACGGCAGCGGGCTTTCAGTGTGTTTGGTGGACATGTTATTGGCAAAACATGAGGATTTTAAGATACTATATGAATATGAATAGTGAACTTATATGTTAAATTATGGTAACACACAAAATCAAACATGGAACATATAGATAGTGAACTGAGACACATCTAGCAACAACATCAAATATAGACAGTGCATTAGGACGCACAAGAATGTGGGGAAGCCATAGGAAAATGGGGATTAATCTAGTAACATGAAAATGAAACGCGAAAAAAACATGGTGCATTGCGATATTTCGCCGTTAAAAACCGAGGATTTCACCCATCAAAACACGGATGGAAAAAGCAGCAGCACTGAATGTGTAACTGTTTAGCAACCACAATACATATATTTACAAACACAATCGGGCATGTCAAACTTGGACCAAGGATAGGCACCCAAGTACAACATAAATATGTTTAACAAAAAATAAGCAACATTGAAGATGAAACAACACGGGGGCATTTCTCGAACAGAATGCAATGTGGACGGTTAACAAAAAAAATAGCCAGAATACTTGAAGAAACGGTTGGAACAAAATCGACAAACGAGTCACTTGTTTGTGATCTCAGCCAATCCCAACCAGACAACCTGGTAAGGGATTTCATCTTCCCCCAAAAAAAAAGCTAATATAAAACGATGGGACACTACTAAGCATCATTGATACTCATTCAGCATGAATCACAAAGTGGACCCCAAAACTCAACAGGGGTCGTCTTGAAAAATGTGTTTTGTAGAGATCCACTGACTATAACTGGTTGGTGGCATACCTACCCCCCTGAAAAATATGAAAGTCAATGGGAAGGATGATCCCATATATTTGGAAAATAAAAAATGTTTGAAACCACCAACCAGCTAGTTATTCTACTTACAAACGAACAGTTTCACCCATCCATTTTGGTGTTTCCACCCAACGAAGGAGACCCCCATGTCGGGTAGCATGTGTTTCTTAAAAGACCATGTTTGGAAAACCATGGACATGTCAGTATGTAGCATCCAAAGATGTTCATTTAATGTTCACGTCATGATGGTTCATGTAGCATCTAAATGTTCATTTAATGATTATGTTAAGTTTGGAAAACATATATGTAGCATCTAAATGTTCATTTAATGTCTATTTTGTGCCTTGAGTAAAAAAAAAGTTATTGGCCTTGCTGAAAAAATGACGAAACACAACTTAGACAGCCTTAATCCAAAGACATGCTATTCCTCATTGTTGATTCTTGGGTTTTGCTGCAATGGGTCTCCATTTTTGGAATTGGCCCGGAGTATGGTGAACATCTGCGGCTCCAATGTTTTTGAAGCGATGCGTCTGGCAAGGCAGCGTAGCCAATGAAACGGAGCAGCTCTGGGCATTCGTGCTTTTCAGACGCTCAGACGCCGACTGATCGACGTTCTGGCTTGGTTCACCAATGGTTTTTCCAGATGCTGGTGCAAACTAGAAAGCAAATGCAGTAGGTCACATCCTCACTTAGTAGAAAAACTGGGGAGGGCCCAAAAAATATCCAGGCTTGTTTGCCCATTAATCAGCAAACACACAAAGCATCAACCTACCAAAGTGGTGGCACCAGGGCTAGCCAAGTTGGGTTATAACTAGTATAAACAGGGTTTATGGTGGATATATCTATAGTTAATAGTTACTAGGGTTACTAGGGTTGTAGACCGACTGACATCACATTTGGGGGGACCACATCCCATTAATTTCCTAGTCATTATATATAAAGCCCACTACATTCCCCATGAATGCTATGAATTATGGCTTTCCATATCTAATGTCAACCCTGGATTAATAAACCCCGAACGGCTGTTTAATTGGGGGAAGGGTGTACCATGTGAGTATCAGATTATCACTGGAGGATACCTTCATAATTAATAAAGCATGGTTTATTAATCCCGGGTTGATATAACAATATATATGTATGTATATATATATATATATATTATATATACACTCCAGTAAATTCACATAGACCCAGATAGGGGATGGAAGATTTCCACTAAATAGGTAAATATTTTCAGGATCTTAGTTTACCAGAGGGTCTCCCCGGTCTCCTGGCACAGGCCATTGCACACCAAGTCTTTCTGATATCCGCCTGCACCCTGGCCGCTTGGGAAAAAAATCACAGGAAACCGCAGCTTCAGGTTCTTACCAGGCAAAAACTTGGGTTTGCCTATACCTAGACCCTCAAAAAAAAACATAGAAATTGATAAACATCATTTTAAACATACCAATATTGTGAGTAAAACATCAATTCTTTTCAGAGGGTCTCGGTATAAACAGTTCCTTTAACTAAGTCGGAAAGGATATGATAAGACAATTAGAGATAGCCAGTTGAATTGTTTTTTGCGTGGCACAGCCGCAATTCAAACAAATAAACCAGCAAACATATGCAAACATGAGGGTTCAACGGTTCAACATTAACCATAAATTCATGCGGACATACTGGGGAATGATGTGGTGGGATGCTTGAATGGTGGTAAGATATAGAATCTCTAAATAACATGACTAACCTTAGCAAAAACAAGACTTGACTTAAGACCTAGGAAACTCCACTGGTAATATCTAGCAGTAAACCACCTGTTTTTAGCTTCAAAACACACCAGGCATCTCACATCGTGTTGGGGCTCCACCATTTTCTGGCTAAATCCCCATGACAACAGTGTGGGGTAAGGCTTCATAGGACGTTAATAGGTCGAGTCAACAATTACCATGTTTTTGTTCCTTCATGTAAATTGCTAGTCGAACCCCTTATTTCATGCTTGGCTAAATCCCAATCTACACGGGTAAACTGATCTGGTTGGTGGTTTTAAGCATCTTGAAAAATATGACTTCGTCAGTTGGGATGATTATTTCCAATATATGGGTATGGGTCAATACCTATAGATACATTTTTAGTGGGATGAACATCCATTTACCAGCTATTTTGAGGTTCACCAGGGGTACAAGGTTTTGACACACTGCCATATGGGAAGTCATAAAAATTCCATGGTTCCAGTCACCACCAACCAGTTGTTGGCACCTGACAGCGATCTTGCATGTCGCTTCCCAAGCCGCCCAGCGGAATCGTTACTTCCTCGGTCAATTCCATCTATCATCCGACCTGAAAAAACAATATCACATGGTGACCTCAAAATATACCTGAGTTGGTTTATGTTGGTCTATAATTCCAATAACTACATGATTAAAACTTATTGATGGTAGATATACATATAATTATATAATTGATGGGTTTAAACACCAACACACATAATTAATAAGTGGAGAGGCCCAACTTGTAGTTTGTTAAAGTCACTTGCCAAACAAATCATGGTGCATGGTTGGTAACAACATTTTATCAAAGAAAACCAGGGATTAGACAAACAAATGAATACCGGACGATGCCTGAAAGATCTTAAACGTGTCACACCAGCAAGCAGGTTGGGATTGAAATTGGAGGACACAAACAACATGGCAGTGTACTGTTGGCAAAGGTGTTTGAATAACAGCACGCCTTGGGATAAGTGCGTCCGGTATGCTCATGTGCACCTAAAAACAGCAGGACAAACATCCAACGTTCTGCTCGATTTTTTTCAAGATTGTAGAGAAAAAATGATAGAGATAAATCTCATAGAGGTAAGTGATGGGTGTGAGTTTGATACACATACCTTCTGCAAATGAAACATTGCAATTTTGAATCCTCCTACAGATGAATCTTCCATTGAAAAATATCAATTCGTAAGGGATTTCCCTTACAGGTAAGCTTCATAGAGATAAGCCGGGGCCGGAGGCAGGCGAAGGAGCTGCCCGCCCCTGCCCCATGCCCTTGGGCGCAGGGGGTGGGCTACGGGGGGCAATGTGGACCGCCACAAATTCCAGAAGTTGATGGCCAAATCAGCGGTTCACGGCTCGACCAGTTTGGATGATATGCGTGGCGATGAAATTTAATGTCAACAAGTAAATAACGAACATAAGATGCTGAAGGTATCTTACCAATCTGTTGAGTAAAGATGTCTTGAGATCATCAGGTCCAGCATGCAAGTATACCTCTATGGCGCTTCTTTCTTTCTCTCTCTCTCTCTCTGAAACTGAATCCCGATAGGTGTTCAGGTCCCAAACCAAATACAAACAAAAACGTGCATGAAAATGCAACAGTCACCAGCTAAAAGGACAACTGCAGAAAGAACTTTCCGATATAATTATATATATGTATATATACATATATAATCTCTATCGAGGGACGTTTAGGAGTCAAACTTCCGACAATATGGACAGATGGAAAAGCAGAGGTGGGAAGAATCAAGAAGAAAGAAGATGCGTGAAAAGGTAGAAAAGTCGCGAAACACTGCGTTTTTCCAATGTTTGTCCGGACGGTCGAAAAGTAGGCTCGCTAAAGCGGCGGGTGCGGAGCCATCTGGTCAGATGAGAGATAAAAAATTGCACCCCGTTGTGGCACGAAGCACATTTCGAAGTCAAAATGCCAAAAACGACACATAAAAACACTTCATGCTCGGAGCACTTTTCGAAGTTGAGATGTGCATGCGAAGCACATTTCAAAGTCAAAAGTGTTAAAAACACACCACTTTTGGAAGTTGCGATGTTCAAACAGTGCACGGCGTTGTGGCGCGAAGCACATTTCGAAGTCAAAAGTGTTAAAACTGGCGTCCTGGCTGAGGTTAGGATGCGGTTTTTGCGTGGCAGGCTGATGGATTCTGCACGTTGATCACGTTGTCAATGCGGTGGGTAAAAGCCACTGCTGTGAAATCCACCGGACCCCATTAGAGTAGCAGCATAACCCATGCAATTCCTGAAGTTTGATCAAAATGGCATCTTTGATGATGGTTGAATCATGTTGAATCTTCTTTTCTATCTTATGAGATCGTTTTTTTTCAGCAAAGCCACATCGACATCTGCTAGCCGCGCGGCTAGCCCCCAACACACATGCCAATAAAACGCGCTCACCAAGAGACTCCCCTAGAGGATACCTGAGGTCTCTCAGCGTAACTCCCAGCTTCTGACACACTGAAGGTGTACACCACGTGATCCTCGGAACAGGTGTACTCTCCACCCTGAGATCCCCATCCTCCAGGGAACAGCTCTGAATCGGAGCTGTCATGAAAGTTGTCATCTACCACGGTGGATGGAACATGCTGGAAGCCTTTAAGATTAATCAGTGGAAAAAAAATCGGGATTGAGGTTAACATTACAGCAACAAACCATAACGGGTTTACTATTAGTATCCATCTAGTAGTAGCTCATTAACCATCTATTGTTTGCTAGTAAGGGCTTGTTGTAGAATATTGTATAATTCTCTGAGCAAATAAACATATGGTTATCCCATCTCATTATACTAGTTGGTTGATAGGTTTCTCTATCCTGGGTTCTAATAATCCCCAATAAAGCAGGTAGCTTCATAACTCCCTGTTAAAAAAAAAAATCAACAGGGGTATGTTTAATGGCTCATTCATGGTCTATCGTGGCTATATCTACAGGATCACAGTTGCCCTCCAGTATGCCAGTATTCTGACACGACCATTTCCAAGAGGTAAATCATCATCTATAAATGGATGTTCATCCATTTTCCATTATTCAAATATCTAGATAGTTATACAAAATCTTATACTACCATGATATCCTAGAAATCATCAGTAATTATACCATCTCAGAAATCTAAATGTTGCTGGTCCCATCAATTTCAGCCCCCGGAAAAACATCGCCTGGCAGAACTCCACGGTCTCCGAGGAATCGCTCGAAATGCTGCGCGATTCGCGCTTGGTGTCGTAGCGATGTGTCACAGACACAATGCGACAGGCCTCATCGACACCGCAGACCCGAAAAATTCCAACCATTCCATTTGGAGGCCAGGTGAAGTGACCGGTTTTTCATTTGGTGATCTGGGATATAACTTCGAAATTCGAATACATATGGGATACTGGTAAACGTTTACATAACTATGGAAAATCACCATGTTTAATGGGTAAATCAACTATAAATGGCCATTTTCAATAGTTAGTTAACCAGAAGGGTATTTTGTGGTAGCTTAACAGTTTGCTGTGGAAAATGACCGTGGTTCATAGGATTGAAAATTAGGATTATAAATCAATATAAATCATCTATAAACGGGTGGTTTATGGATGTTTATGAAAATACTCAAAAAACTAAGTAGGTGGTTTCCATTGGCACTACTTAAGGTACCCCCTTGGTAGTCGAACACAACTGTGAACAATGCCCATTTTGAATAGATAAATCATCTGGTAATGGGTCATTTTCCATAGCTATTGTGGATGGTTGAGATATCCTGCACCACCAAAAGGATGCTTGAAACTTGAAACCCTATCAATAAATGGGGATATTTACCACCTTTCAGCTGGTGTTTCGGATTTCGCTGGCCCATCCACAGTATGTTTTCAGTTAGCCGGGTAGCCACCCTGGTTGCCCAATCCCAGTCCAGTCCAAGATTTTTGTTTTGGTGACCTCAGGTACCCAAAAAGCTTTGCAAGTTGCAAGTTGCTGGTAATATACTGAGTTTATGGCTATATTACCAGTATATTACCAGCATATTACCAAACTCAGTATATTACCTGGTATAGGTGGATATGTTTGTTTTTTTCAGTTGATAAGTTCATGGGTAACGTGACCTGTGCCCACATTGAACATGCCAGACATTGAAAAGCCGTTATATAAAAACCATAGCCTCCCAATCAGCTGTCCCACATAAAGAAAATCTAGACACAGAAAAGCCACTAGAAACAGATAGAAGTAGAGGAATCGCATGAAAAACCACCCATAAAAAACCATTATTAAATCCCATTGAAACACCATTAAAACCCATTAAAACACCATGAAATCCCATCAAAACATCACCTGTGTTCTTCATCCCATTGCCCATCCAGTCGACCTGTCCCATGGACAAAAAGATCTCGTCCACATCGAGCTCGGAGGCAGTGGATGCTTCTGAGCCACCGGTGAACCTTCGCTGTTTAAACAGGGCGAGTCTAAGTGACACGATAACCAGGAACTATTTGAACTAATGGTGGTTTTGTTTAATTTATTTGGTCATTGACATGAGTAACAAGGAACTATTAGAACTAATAGTATAGTAATATTATAAACTATAACATTGAATTGTGGTAGTTGACACTAGTAAATAACTACGAACTATATCATGAATCAATATTGTTATATAACATTCTTGGGATGACTATAGCAAGTTAGGAAACTCTTGGTAGCTCTAAACCGCTCCCCATGGATTTTCCGGCGGGAAATTGGAGATCCACAACCACCAAGCCATGGACTTCATGGGAAAATCCCTGGTGGTTGAGCTGAAAATGGGGCTACCCAATAGCTGCTTTGTTTTAGGGGCCAATCCCATTAATAGCTGGATGAGAACTGGGGGTAGCTCCATTTATATCCATTGATCATTTTAGGCAACCCCCACATAATTAGATTGTCGATGACTCGAACCGAACGAATGTGGTTTTAAACAACAAAGAGGGGGGTTGGCTTGACATATCTTAACAAATACAAGATAAGATGAAGATGTTGAAAACTGAAATTTCACCAGAAAACTCAACCGGGGGAATTTTGGAAAAGCAACTCTTTTTTCGGGATAATCTCCCCTTCAGATTTCAGTGATCAGGGTGTGTTTATGTTGTTAACACGTGTTGAGTCACCCTGGTTTTTGGGTTGGGATTTTTACGAACGGTGGATGGGAGTAAGGTCTGACCTATGAGTTGTACATAATCAGGTGCCCCATAGTTATGAGATGTTACGAGTTGGTTTACAAGGCCCAGTAACTATCGTTATATCCTGTTTATACCATCTGGTTGGTGGTTTCAACCCCTCTGAAAAATCTGAAAGTCAGTTGGGAGTATTATTCCCAATATATGGAAAGTCATAAAATTTATGTTCCAAACCACCAACCAGCCATAAAAAATGGTCTAGTTATCAGTCAACTTTGTGGCGGATTTCGTGGGGACCTGACTGGGATCTCTTCATTTTGGCTTCCAACATGTGATGTTTCTTGGGTAAAAAAAACATGAATACGAAAAACCCAGATGCTCCATGGTGATTGAATATTGACCTACATCAAAACCCCAAGAATGCTTCGCATAGTTTTTTTTTGGTCAATGTTCCAGGACCATGGTTCGCATCTGGGATATATATAAGTGGCATAAACCATAGTTATTGGTGTTATAGACCAAGTTAGCTATCTTGGTGTTCCACTTTGTATGGACACAAAAGAGGGATGGGAAAAACGCTCCCCGAACTCTCTCCGATGGCGTGTTCTTCGCCTCGATGTGATGCCTCTGAAATCGGTGAATCATCAAATTAGGAAAGACCACCAACAATTAATTGCAATGTTGATGTGTATATACCTTATTATTATTGTTGATTATTATTATTTGCAAATTATAATTTAAGGTATATCGTCAAAATTCAATGTTGATGTGTATGTAATTGATATCAATCATTATGTATTTATATACCTTATAAATTGGAATGGGATGTTGGGATATCCAATTTTCAGACAAACACACGTAATCAGTGAGTAACTGGTAATAACACCTGTGTGAGGGTTACCGGTACAACTATGTATGATTATGTATGGTTGGAAGTTATACCGTTACAACTACTTATGGTAAGTTGTAAGTTATACCGTTATACCATTATATATATATACCATGGTATGTTCTTATGATTCAAATTACAGATGTTGATCTCTCAGTAAGGATAACCCTCAGGATAACCAATGACAACCTTACAGGAAGGTAACTTGTTTATACCATAACCATCCATAACCTAAAGGAACTATAGATACATCCACCGACCACGAATAACACTCAGTATACTTCTAATTCAACTGACCCATGGTTTAAGCGCCCCTTCCTGTAGCTACTACAGTATAGCCCCCAAGTAATTCATGCCAAAGGACGTACAAATAAGTCCAGCAATAAGCAGCGCTGCCGTGATGACTGCGCAAATGATGCTGGGAAAGAAATTGGCCAGACCCGTGGCTGCCATGGCGTCACCGATCCAACGCACGTTTAAGCGCGCATAGACTTCGGTGGGAAAATGCCAACGGGGACAAGACCAGCTAAGACTAGTTGTTGGTTCCATGATCATAAGGTGACACAGAGATGAGAAGCAAGTTACTAAGGATCAAAAACACTCAAAACAATAAAAACAACATATGAATATGGATAAAATACATCAATATATATATATATATAAACAGTATAAAAACATGAATCAACATGACATATGACAACAACCTGCCTTTCACCAAACAGGATCAACCAGGTACATGTCTCTGGTTTCCAGCTTCTATCCCTTAAGGTCACAACCTAGCAGCTTGAACGTTCAAAACCGGCGGATTCGACGGACATCGGAGACCCAGCCATGTCATTGGCTTGGTTTCCAAAAAAAAAACTCGCCAACAGGAACAGAATTTACATGATATTTTCCTGAAACCAACTGTTTCGACTGTTTGTGTTTGCAAAAAATGGAGGTCGACTTTTCCTCGATTTCGATTGTCTCAGAATTCGCCACCCTGGATTTGCGAACCAGGAACTGCCAGGAACCACCAAAAAAATATGTCCGATAGATTCCCCAGTCGTAGTGGATTTCCCATGGAGAAAACAACAAAAACATCTTCACACATGACTTCACGTGAGATATTTTGAAGGCACTGTGAAAGGACAAGTAAAAAAGGTTGCTTGTCCTTAGTAGCAAAGCCTCCAGTTTCTGAGATTCTTCAATATTTAGTAATATTTACACATACCTATACTAAGTACTATATAGTACAGATATACCTCAAAACACAAACTTCTGTGCTGCACTAAAAAACAATGGACGAAAGGATCTCGGGATCTCGTCCCGCTGGTGGTTAAACATTGCGGACGAAACATGGAAAATTCTGATAGCCTCTGGTGATGACTAACCAGTTCGCCATGGAAAGATCCACCATGCTATTAATAGGTAAACCATCTATTTCTATGAACCATCTATACCATGGCGAACTGTTAGTCATAACCAGAGGGTATCAATGGGACGAAACTTCTCGGACTTATCGGTTTCTGGGTTTCTGACCTACTCACCCATTATATAGGTCCATATCATCATCTGAATAAGAAAATTGTACGGTGGGGAAAATCCCCTACGGTGCTTAAGAAACCACTGAAGAAAACAAGGTTGCTGGTGACAATGCAGCTTTCGTTGGTGGTATCACCCAATCTTACTCCATTTTGTTGGGCTGAAGTCCGATCAAACCCGGATGTTTTTCAGTCAGTTTTCTTGCGTAACACCAATTTGTTTTCCCTTCATTATATATATATATTATATATAATTATATATATATATAATTATATATATATATATAATTATATATATATATAATAATTCCTTACTTATGTTTACAAGTTCATAAATTAAACATGCATAAACATGCCACATGCCGATTCGTGAAATTTGGGTTTTGCTTTTGTGATACAAATTTTCCTGACGGCAGCTGAACACAAGCCCATGGTGCCTGGTGGTTGCTGGTCAAAAGCAACATTTTAGTGTATTGTCTATACGCTTAGATGGTTGAACACCACTATTTGGTTGCTAAAACCTCACATTTACTGGTCGCATCAGTTGTTTTTCCAGAAATTTCCATGATATTCCCATTAAAAGTCCATGAATTTCCCATAAACTTCCATGTCATGACATTCCAATAAAATGTTCTTGGAATTTCCCATAGAATTCCATGACATTCCCATCAATCTCCTCAAAAATCCATGGGAAACTTCACCTCTTTCCGGTCCTTCTCCACACAGCGATCCAGCGAGAGGACCAGGAGGGCAACGAGCCAGCGGCACCGTGGAGGGCGGTCCTGGATGATCAATGGCATGGTGCTTCAGCTGGATCTTCCATAGGGACTAAATAAGTTTTTTTCTATATTCCAAGGCAAAGTGATTTTTTTTGGGGGGGGGAGATATAAATAATGATGATACTATGGTATATTTTAGGGGTTATCCTGGCTTTTGAGGGGTTGTTAACCTCCACTTGTTCAAGTTTTTTGGGCGTTAACCTCCCCAATGTTCAGTTTGTTTGGGGTTAACCCCCATGAATACCATAGTTAGTTATAAGTATAATAAGTATCATAAACCAGTGAACCTCCCAAGTTTCAATTATTTGAGGGGTTAACCCACAATTTTAAATCGATATGATGGTGCTATAAGGATATAATGCGCGGACACCATAAGGATAATGGTTTATGGTAAAATAAGGATATGATATATTATCTTTCTGTGGACCAACAAGAGTCTCCAACCAATACTTGGGGGTGTGGTTGGGGCTATTCTTATGAGTAGAACTATGGACGATGGGATTCAAACTGTCATAAGTTGGGATAGCCCCCACAACTACGGTTATATAATATATATATATATACATACCATATGACTCACTGTCACTGATTAGTGGAATTGCACCCCCAAGTAAGTTGCATGGTTTAAAACTAAGCTGAATAGGGTGTAAGGTAATGTGATATATCATATGAGGATTTTCCTGATGACACCGGAGGGTAACTAAGTTCTAATCATACAAGCTCTGGCCCCCAAGGTATGGTTCCTTTTGCTATGTTTCGGGCCAGAGGAATATCGTTTGTGCTTGGCCGCCTTGCTGGCTGCAAGATGTTGCAAAAAGCTGAAAAAGCAGAAAATGTCTGGATTTACTTTTAGTAGGGATCCAGAAGGGACGTTAGGGACTTTTTGGGGTTCCTTTTGCTATGTTTTAGGCCAGTCTTAGTTGCCATCCAGCACATAATTAACATAATTGCGCCGTGCGCCTTTGCTCATTTTTGATTTCCTCTTCAACCGTAGTTGGAGCTCATACAACGCTTGCGAAGCTGCATGTGGCCGCTCTTGCAGGCCTTCTCTGACACGAACTCGATGATTTTCTGCGCTCTCTTCACGCTCTAACTGTTCCCACAGCAGAGCGTTGATATGCAAGACAACGTACCAATGATACAAAACCCATGAGAAGTCCACAGTGCCAAAGGTCCATGGCCACATGGAACTGGCGGGGATTTCAAAAGATCGTCAGTCATAGTAGATTTTGCAACCAAAAATTTTGCTGGGTGCAAATGGATGAACTTGGGGTACTCAAAAAGCATCAACAAATGCAACCTGAAGCATATTAAACTGGGTCCATTTAAAGAACCACCCACAATCATCCAAAAAAATACTTCAGAATATCTGTTGAATTGACTATGTTCGCATAATCCAACTTGAAAAGTTTTTATGATTGAACCTTTACATCTAACATGGAAGCCCAAGCATTGGGTTTCAAACATGATCTTGCTATTGGATATGGTATTTTTATGTATGTTCCATAGTTCCATGTCATATATTGCTATCCCCATTATATCCAGATAAAATTGTTGGTTTCCCTCAATTTGTTCGCTAAACCCATCCATCTCCATTTAAACTTAGTTACCCTCTGGATGGCTAGCTAGTCCACGATTTACTTCGAGGATTTTCCCAGCTAACACTTCCACAAGGAAAATTGCTACAATTGATTCCCAGAAGGGAAAAAATCTCCATTATATAATCCCCATTAATAATCATTAATATGTATACCAAGATTCTCCCATTCTGAAATCTCTATCAAACCATTATAAAACCATTATGGCTAAGCCATCAATTTTTTTTCGGCACACTCCTGGTTTTCTCTCCCCGTAACTCCTGGCACAGGTAGCACTCACTTCACCCAAGGCCTAGCACGAAATCCCAGATTTCCAGCTGGTCTCCACGGTGTACAGGGAATTTGCACGACAGCAAACAGCTGTTTAATGGTGGTAAAGCAATGCCATAAACCACCAATTTGGGAATGGAAACCATACCAACTATAAAAATGGTGATGACTGAGGGATGGTTTATAGTTGTTTTACTCACATATATATATATACGGCAAATGCCTGGGTTCTGCCCGGACCCGCAACGACGACGGGCGACGCATCATCATCATCATCATCATCATCATCAATCAAACCCTTATTGGAGATCTTCAATGCATGTAGAAGTTTCACGCGGGTGGGAGAATTAAACCCTTATTGGAGATCTTCAATGAATGTAGAAGTTTAACGGGGGTGGGAGAATTAAACCCTTATTGAAGATCTTCAGTGAATGTAGAAGTTTAACGGGGGTGGGAGAATTCAACCCCTATTGAAGATCTTCAATGAATGTCGAAGTTTAACGGGGGTGGGAGAATTAAACCCTTATTGAAGATCTTCAGTGAATGTAGAAGTTTAACGAGGGTGGGAGAACTAAACCCTTATTAAAGATCTTCAATGAATGTAGAAGTTGAACGGGGGTGGGAGAATTTAACCCTTATTGAAGATCTTCAATGAATGTAGAAGTTTAACGGGGGTGGGAGAATTAAACCCTTATTGAAGATCTTCAGTGAATGTAGAAGTTTAACGGGGTGGGAGAATTAAACCCTTATTGAAGATCTTCAATGAATGTCGAAGTTTAACGGGGGTGGGAGAATTAAACCCTTATTGAAGATCTTCAATGAATGTAGAAGTTTAACGGGGGTGGGAGAATTAAACCCTTATTGAAGATCTTCAATGAATGTAGAAGTTTAACGGGGGTGGGAGAATTAAACCCTTATTGAAGATCTTCAATGAATGTAGAAGTTTAACGGGGGTGGGAGAATTAAACCCTTATTGAAGATCTTCAGTGAATGTAGAAGTTTAACGGGGGTGGGAGAATTAAACCCTTATTAAAGATCTTCAGTGAATGTAGAAGTTTAACGGGGGTGGGAGATTTAAACCCTTATTGAAGATCTTCAATGAATGTCGAAGTTTAACGGGGGTGGGAGAAGTAAACCCTTATCAAAGATCTTCAATGAATGTAGAAGTTTAACGGGGGTGGGAGAATTAAACCCTTATCGAAGATCTTCAATGAATGTAGAAGTTTAACGGGGGTGGGAGAATTAAACCCTTATTGAAGATCTTCAATGACTGTAGAAGTTTAACGGGGTTGGGAGAATTAAACCCTTATTGAAGATCTTCAATGAATGTAGAAGTTTAACGGGGGTGGGACAATTAAACCCTTATTGAAGATCTTCAGTGAATGTAGAAGTTTAACGGCGGTGGGAGTTTTAATATTCCCTAATATCTTTGTTGATCTTCCCAAATGAATGTAAAGTTTAACGGGGGTTGGAGTTTAATATTTCCTAATAGCGTTTTTGTTTTTCCCATAGGAATTTCGGGTGTTTTGACCCTTTTTTTAAAATAGTCCCTAGTACCTTTGCTGTTTTTTCCCATAGGAATTTAAGGTTTAATGGGGGTGGGAGTTTAACATTCCCTAATATCTTTGTTGATCTTCCTAATTGAATGTTAAGTTTCACGATTTGAGAGTTTAAAATTTCCTAGTACCTTTTCTGTTTTTCTCATAGAATTTTTCAAATATTATGCTGTTTTTGTTTTTCCCATAGGAATTTCGGGTGTTTTGACCTTGTTTGTTTAATAGTCCCCAATACCTTTGTTATTTTTCCCATAGGAATTACTGTAATTTGCAATATCATTTGTTTGTGAATTGTAGATATATACGCTGCAACGCCTGGGCAGAACCCAGGCGTTGCGCGTATATATATATATATATATAGTATATCCCCGTGATATTCACCGAAAATACCTCCAGGATATACCCGAAAAAAAAAACAATCCTAATACTCTTCTTCAGTTTTTTTTTCGCAATAAACAAACGTTGAACTCTTTGAATATTTTCCGGTGTAAATGCAACGATTAGAACTGGCTCTGAATGTCAGGAGACAATGATGAGAAAGTGATCAAGTAGAACCGGCCTATCAACAACATGTTCCGTGCAAATAGGGTTGCAAAGAACTGCTGGAAACAAAAGTTGCCTTGTGAGAGTGAGACATGTATGCCAGGAATTTGGTATCAATATTGAGATATCGACATACCGCGGTTACCGCACCCGAAACAACAGAAGTTTTTCCTGCACAACTTATCTGAAGAACAGACGCCTTCCATCGCAGGTGAAACTGTTGAGGCTGGCCATCTGCTAAGAGGGTCCATATCTTTTATCCATGACATCTGCCCGAGTCCTGGGTATCCTGGGTATCCTGGGTATCCTGGGTATCCTGGGTCTTGTTTTGACTTCCAGAATTTTCGGCCTGGGCCTTTCCATGCTGAAATCGACGAAACAAAACCTGTAGCGTGCCTGGATGTGAACTCTTCAAAAAAAAACTTGCGGTATAACTCCATCGTCCTATTCCACCTGAAAAAGTTGCTGCAAAGGTAGGGGCCAGCTGTCCATCAGTTCCATGCATCTCATGCACCATGATTTGTTGAGAGGTAACCACCCTATATGCAGACATCCCCGAATCGCAGGTGAAACCCTCTGGTAATTTAAGATAGCTGCATGAACATCACAATTTTTCAAAGACAAATCATCAAATCAAACTAAATGGCCCATGTTTGACCATGTTCTAGACTTATTTCAAAATTACAACCGGAGGGTAGTCACCTCAATTTACCTGCAATCCCAAGGCCCGGATTACCGCACCTGATGCCAACTCTGAAAGGCTTCGTACCAAGAGGTCACCTCATGCTGAAAACGCCATGGAGATCTTCAAAATGTGGTTGAGAAACCAACACTTACAAATGGTGGCTTAACGACAGCTTGACCATGGATCAATCACCAAAAAAAACTGGGTTCAACATGGTTCAGGGTAGCGTAACCACGTCAAGCAAAACCTAAAATGTTAGGGATTGATATCCCCTGAAGAAGTGGATGACTGTACGTTCATCATCATTCATCTGAAAATATGGCCAGTCAGAAAAGCACAGTCAGCATAGCTAGATAAACAGTTTAAGCCAGTCTCCACGATGTTTCTATCTTGAACTAAATCTGTTGATGCGGGCGCTCTCCTCGTCATTTGTCCTATGATACTTCTCGATCAGCAACAGGGCAAATCACAGCAGTGTCTAAAGCCAAAAGTACCCGTAACGCTGTCATCAAACATGACTGCTGGATATTTTCCCGAAAAAATTAGGAGGTTTTAATGGAAACTCAGATGGGACAATAGTAGTAGTCTCTAGATCCCAAAATGGAGGTTTTAATGTGAACGAGGTAGTGAACACGTTGGAATTCCTTCCAAAACATCTACTGTACATTCCACCCATTGAGATGCTTCAAGTGATTGTACATGCCTGGTCTTGAGGCTGTTGCAAGGCTGAAGATTAACACTATCCCCAGTTCTAGCAGATAGTAAACAATCACAAACAATCCCCCAATTTCAGATATGGGGATGGATCAAAACCTATTATATTCAATGAAGCCACATTTATAGCAGCGATAGTCACCATGGTGAAATCAAGTCACCATGGATTTTTTTTTCGATTTTTGATGCAAGTAGTACCTACATGATCTTACATGGCCAATCTTAGATCAATCCAGTTGAGATCAATACACCATTTATAGCAACATAGAGCAACACACACTAAGTTTTTCTCTAAACTACCCATCCACTTCCTTTGCGCAGTTACATCCCATTACCATTTGTTGTAAGCCATACTGTATATATGTATATATATATATATATGTATATATATATATATATATTGCACATATACCCTTAGTTTTATTGGGTTTGCACTTTTGACCCAATGTGTTGGGAGCGTCAAAGCATGTTAAACCACTATTGGGCCCGGCCAAACCCAAGGTCCCCAAGGTCCCCAAGGTCGCCCAAGCGACTGCTGGAGCGCCAACAGCGGGATAGCCATTGGCAGCACCTGTGACCTAGGGAAATGGATCTGGATCACTTGAAAGATAGAGACTGGTTGGTGGTTGAGCCTACCCCTCTGAAAAATGATGGACTTCGTCAGTTGGGATTATTAATTCCCAATAGATGGAAAGTCATAAAATTCCATGGTTCCAGTCACCACCAACCAGGAGAAATTGCTGTTTTCAGGGTCTATGTCAGTTGGATTGCAACCAACAGTTGACCATCTCAAAATATCTCAAAATCTTATAGCTGGAACTCATCAAAGTTTGACTTTCCGACAAACCCGCCGGTATCAAAGAACTATCATGCCTGATCTTGTTTTGTCTTGATCTTTGCTGATGACCCATCAATATGATAAGTTTCATCTGAAATATATTCCGGCCCAAAAGATCCATAACAATTATTTCATATTAATGATTATTATTCAGTTTACTATTAGATATAAAAATAACTATTGTACATTTATTCAGTTTACTATTGGATATCATTGTTGCCCAAGAAAAAAACTGGAACCCATTATCCAATAGTAAACTGATCTTCCCACGAAGGCGATGGGCTTCCATGATGGCCTTGGTGAGATCGCCACAGGCGTCATCCCATACTCCGCTACTCGTTGCTTGAGAATAGGATTTCTAGTTCGTGGACAATGAACCATTATGACAAATATTCATATTGTACATATGGGGGTTTCCTAAGTCATGGGGGTACCCCGATTTATCATCCATATATAGATGGATTTTCCATGAAATAAACCATCCTAAGCTCGCTTGGGGATTCCCCATTTCTGGAACCCCCCATATTGTCCATATACTGATCCTTAATGAGCCAGGTACTGTATAGAACCCCATATGGCAGTGTGTCAAAACCTTGTACCCCTGGTGAACATCAAAATAGCTGGTAAATGGATGTTCATTCCCCTAAAAATGGTATTAATAGGTATTGATCCATAGCCATATCATCCATCAACACAGGTCTCACTGCTCGAGGTGACTTCGATAGAGTGCAGCGCCAGGTGACAGCTCCGTCTGCAGCCTCCAACTTGCTCAAAGCAAAAATTCGCCTGTGACACGTGGCATACGATGTGCCAGGAATCGATTCAGTTGCAAAAACAACCTTCAAATACTGGGCATATCCCACATATGACTGGGGTACATTATGGTTATTAATTACCAACATAAATTTGCTATACTATGGGGATTACCTACAGATCAAGGACGTCACAAAACAAGTGGCCATAGGGCCATAGGGTTGATGTTATCTTTAAGGACGGATACCTTTTTGCGGACGGACACCAGCTTTATGGACACCAAAAATCATATGTTTAATAGGAGTTTAGTGAGTTTACCCTCTGGTAAACGTTAACAAAAAACGATGGAAAAATCACCATGCTATTCATGGGAAAATTCACTATTTCGATTGGGCCATTTTCTATGTCGCAAACTGTTAGTTTACCAGAGGGTATATCACTAAATTTCACTACATCCCATTAAACCCCATTAAACCCCATTATATCCCATTATATCCCATTAAACACCCGTTTTGGGAGTTGATTTAGGTTTGAAGATAGGATACCCCGCAAAATATCCCAAAAATCCAACGGTTCATCATCCATGCTTCCAAAAAAAAATCAATGGGGTATCTATTGAAATAACCCCCAATATAATATTGGTAATAATCATGGGTTATTTCTATAGATACCATGATATTTCTATAGATACCAATATATACCAATATTGATGATGGGTATCAATAACCCACAATATCATGGTATCTATAGAAATGGGCTATCTATTGTTGGGGGTATCTATTGAAATAACCCATGATTATCCATGGTTCAAAATAGACCCCAATCCTACGGCCTATGCAGGGAAAGGGGGGTCCTCGACTGACTGGAGCCCTGGGGATATAGCGTAGGTGATCAAAAAACAAACTTTGATCAAAAAAACAACTTGGTTGCCTTCATCCCCATCCTCATCCTCATCCTTATTATTGTTATTATCATCCTCATTATCATCATCAACAACAACGTCATGTTCCTCCTCCTCATCCACATCCTCATCATGATTGTTATTATCATACGCACTATCATCATCATCATCATCATCAACAACATCATGTTCCTCATCCTCATTCTCATCATTATTATTGTTATTATCGTCCTCATTATCATCATCAACATCATCATCATCATCAACAACAACAACAACGTCATGTTCCTCCTCCTCATCCACATCCTCATCATTGTTATTATCATACGCACTATCATCATCATCAACAACGTCATGTTCCTCATCCTCATCCTCATCATTATTATTGTTATTATCGTCCTCATTATCATCATCATCATCATCATCAACAACAACAACAACGTCATGTTCCTCCTCCTCCTCATCCACATCCTCATCATTATTATTATCATACTCATCATCATCATCATCATCATCATCATCATCATCATCATCATCATCATCATCATCATCACCATCACCATCGTCATCATCATCAACAACGTCATGTTCCTCCTCATCATCTTCATCATTATTATTACTATCATCCTCATTATCTCCACCCCCTGGAGGGCCCAGGTCCACTGCGCATGTGTCACAGTGGTTGACATCCCAAGGCCCCTCAGCTTCGGAGGCTCAGGCTTCCAGAACCCTCGGAACACTTCAGTGAGTGGCGTCGCCGGACCATGCTCCATGCTGGGGCATCCCTCCTCTCTTGACATCGTAGATCAGCATGGGCTCTAGCAAGAAGGCAGAAGCCTTGGTCTTCGCAAACCCTGGGAGCCCGACGGCCTTGTAGCCGGCTGACTTGGGAGTGGGCCAGTTGAAGAAGCTGCTCCATGAGACCCTCTGGTCACCATAGGTGCGGAGTTCCGGGCCCTCTTCTCCATGATAGTCAGCCCTCGGTGACAGAGCTGGACCATGTCAGCCCGTTGCTCGGCGCTCTGGTCTCTCGGGAGGCCTGCCCCCAAGGCAAGTCTCAGCTTCTCTTGGAGCACTTCAGGCTCCTTGGGCGTCTCCGGATGCCCGAAGAGGGTTTCCAAGCCGACTGCTAGTTGCCAGGAGTGGCGCACCTTGAACTCGCCGGACGAGCAAGGAGCTGAGCCGCTTCAGAAGTGTGAGCCACACTCACACAGGGAACCTTGCTCTTGTCAGCCCTGCCTGGACGTACACATGCAAGAGCTGCGGCCTTGCCTCTTGTGGCACTAGAGCCCACCAGAGGTTGAACCTCAGTTGGATGGCCTTGTGCCCCACACGCAGTGGGCACCTGGGAAGTTGTCCTCTGGGCCTGTAGCGTTCTCCGGACCTGATCCACCCCTCTGTCCAGCTGAAGTCATCTTCCCCACGAACTGCCGACTGTACAAGGGAACGGAGTTCGCGCCAAGCTCGGGCGCTGCTACACTCCAACTCCGTCCCAACGAACAGCTCGATGGGTCTGCTGCGCATGCAAGGGAACCTGTACAAGTGGCCCTTGGCCACGGTGCCCGCCCCAGGGGGGCGGCACCCGTCTCAAGATGGTGCCATGGCAGCAGAGTGGACTGCCACTCGTGAGATGGCAGCCCACACAAAGCTGTTCGAATCCGAAGCCAATCTAGCTCCTTCTCCACTCCTCTCCGGCTCTTGCAACAAGAAGGTAGCTTGGAGCCTCTCTGCACCTGTTGAGAGGTTCTGAGCCTCGACCATCCTCTGCAATAGCCCAACCTGTGGCACTGCGTTGAATGTCTGGACATCCCCACAAAGTGCTGCAGTGCAGCAGTCGCCGATGGTCTCTTCTCGATCGGCACCAGTGGGACCACTGCTTCGTTGACCCCCAAATACGGGATCATCCTGCCTGTCGCCGTGACTGCCATCACTGCCCAAAACCAGCATGGAAGCCTCTCCACTGCCACCACTGGGTACCACAAGGCCAAGGGACGCCCTTGCTCCCAGATGTACGGCCCAGTCCTGTCTGCCCTCGGTTGGGCGTAGGGTCCAAGATCCTCTTCTGGCACCCTCGCAGGAAGAAGGGCCAGTTGTTTCTTGAACAAGTTGTTCGCGTTGGTCTGTACTGCTTGCTGGGCCTGTGAGTCCTGCTGGCCCCACCAATCTGGCGGAGGGCCTCCTAGCCACACTTGTCCGGCTGTCATCAAGAGTATGGCGGCCGTGCGGTCCACATCGCGCACAAGTAGAGACCAAGGGACTCCTGACCTGTCAACTGCCAGCTGAGAGTCAGGTGGGAGCGAGGTGGATGGCGTCTGTCCTCGAAGCCAACCCACTTGCAGTGCCCACAGCAGAGCTGGATGCACTGGGTTCCAACCCAGGCATGTGTAGGCACGCCACCTCGGGAACAAGGTTGGGTACTCCCCATGGGAGGACTGACCTGCGTTGATCCCGTTGGGTGTGAATCCTGCCTCTGGTGAGTAGCCCCGCTCGTGGGGTTCTGCCTGCTCCAGCTTGTTGCGCCCAGTAGCCCAGGCATGACTCCGAAGATGCTGCTCCATGGTCATGTGGTCCAGATCAGCGATGAGCCCATCAGTGGTCTCTCCTCTGAAGATCAGTGGCAGGTTGGTTCCTACATACCTCTCCTACCACTTGGCAAGTCGTTCCATGAAGATCACATCCTCCCTTGCCACATGCTCCAAGATGGCTTCTGTCTCTAGACCGTTCTCTTGCGTCTCAAGATCTACTTGGCATCGGTTGTTCAGTGCCACCAACCTGTCCACCATTGTCTTGGAGAGAAGGTATAGTTGCCTCGAGCCACCCGCTTGACCACCATCTGCGTAGCGTGGTGGTAGGGCATCAGCCAATGGAACGCGTTCTCTTCCGGGTCCCAGTGGCCTGTAGCTTCAAGTGCCTCCGTCGCCACAGGGATCTCGGCCAACATCATGGCCACAAGGTCCTTCTCGTCCTGTTCGCACTTCTCCCTGAACTCTCGCAACACCTCCTCCCGATCCCTTGTCCATCCGTAGGTGTCTTGCCAGAAGGCCCGGCGCCTCAGTGGCGGTCAAGGTGAGGCCAGCTTGTTCCGCAGCCACCAGCTCAGCGGCCTGGAAGCTGGCTCTGCCGCCTTGCCCCAGAAAGTTGGCCGCCTTCACAAACCATCCTCATCATGATTATTATTATCATACTCATGATCATCACCATCAACAACGTCATGTTCCTCCTCATCATCCTCATCATCATTATTATTATCATCATCATTATCATCATCATCATCATCAACAACGTCATGTTCCTCCTCATCATCCTCATCATGATTATTATTATCATACTCATCATCATCATCAACAACAACGTCATGTTCCTCCTCATCATCCTCATCATTATTATTATTATCATCCTCATCATCATCATCAACAACGTCATGTTCCTCCTCCTTTTGCACATCCTCATCATGATTATTATGAGGATTTTTATGCTCATCCTCATTATCATCATCATCATCATCAACAATGTCATGTTCCTCCTCCTCATCCTCATCATTATTATTATTATCATCCTCATTATCATCATCATCATCAACAACAACGTCATGTTCCTCCTCCTCATCCACATCCTCATCATGATTATTATTATCATACTCATTATCATCATCATCAACAACGTCATGTTCCTCCTCATCATTCCCATCATTATTATTATCATCCTCATTATCATCCTCATTATCATCATCATCATTATCATCATCAACAACGTCATGTTCCTCCTCCTCATCCACATCCTCATCATGATTATTATTATGATTATTATTCTCATCCTCATTATCATCATCATCATCATCAACAATGTCATGTTCCTCCTCCTCATCCTCATCATTATTATTAACATCCTCATTATCATCATCATCAACAACAACGTCATGTTCCTCCTCCTCATCCTCATCCTCATCATTATTATTCTCATCCTCATTATCATCCTCATTATCATCATCATCAGCAACGTCATGTTCCTCCTCCTCATCCTCATGGTCATCATCATCATCATCATCATTATCATCATCATAATCATCATAAACAACGTCATGTTCCTCCTCCTCATCCTCATCCTCATCACTATTGTTATCATTCTCATTACAATCATCATCAACAACAATGTCATGTTCCTCCTCATCCTCATTCTCATCATTATTCTTAAAATCCTCATTATCATCCTCATGATCATCATCATCAACAACGTCATGTTCCTCCTCCTCATCCTCATCCTCCTCATTATTATTATTATGCTCCATTATCATCATCATCATCATCAACAACAACGTCATGTTCCTCCTCATCATCCTCATCCTCATCATTATTATTATCATCCTCATTATCATCATCGTCATCATCAACAACGTCATGTTCCTCCTCCTGGTCCTCCTCATCATTCTCAACATTGTCATTGTCATCGTCGTCATCATCATCATCAACAACAACAACATCATGTTCCTCCTCCTCGTCCTCCTCATCATTTTCATCATTGTCATTGTCATCGTCGTCATCATCATCATCAACAACGTCATGTTCATCCTCCTCGTCCTCGGCATTCTCATCATTGTCATTGTCATCGTCATCATCATCATCATCATCACCATCATCATCGTCATAATCATCAACGTCGTGTTCCTCCTCCTCGTCCTCCTCATCATTATCATCATTGTCATTGTCATTGTCTGTGTTATTGTCATTGTCATTGTCATTGTCATCATCATCAACATCATGTCTCTCCTCCTCGTCCTCCTCATCATTATCATCATTGTCATTGTCATCATCATCGTCATCATCATCGTCATCATCATCAACGGCAAGTCCCTCCTCCTCGTCCTCGTCCTCCTCGTCCTCGTCATGATTATCAGTATTGTCATCGTCATCGTCATCATCATCATCATCATCAGCAGCAGCAGCAGCATCTTCATCCACATATTCATTCTCTCAAAGTAGAGCAAAACGAGTGACCTGACCACATTGACTTTTCTCCCGTGCTTATAAACCAATTCAGCCATCATAAATCTACTAGAGTTGTTATATTCAATCATAAATCTTCACTTTTGCCACACAAAAAACAGGTTTACTAGTTCAAACCCCTTGTTCACTGCGCTGTGGCATCATTCTGATCCATAGGATTCCACAGGCACCTGGTGCAGTGCTCGAAGTAGCCCTCCATAAGAGCCTTCTTTGGCGCAAACATTTCATTCCTGACATCGACTGCGATTTTTGACGCTTCCCCATGTGGGGCCAATTTGGGTATGGGTCACAAACGGCCATTTTTTAAAAAAAATGCAGGGTTTAGTCATGCTTCGTATTAAAATGTATTAGCCATCCAATTTTTTGGGGACCCCAAAAATTGACCCATAAGCATCTGAAGGAAACAATCTATCAATGGATATGAATGGAAAACATTAACATGTGAATTGGTTTGTGAATCTGGGTGAAAGAGGATTGGAACCAATGAAATTGGGCTATCACCTGCAGACATAATTCAATACACCAACATGAACAGCGTTTAAAACCTGAAATGTCATGCCATGAAATACTGGTTCTGTAAATAGAGTTTTCCCAGTTCATGTACATATGTACTATGATAATCCTTGATCATCTCCAAAAAAAGCTGGGTAGTATCGGAATGAAACCCATTGGTCGCAACATTGCTGTCCCTCATAGATTTAGGGCAACATTGGCAACATCTATAGTAAGTAACCAGCAAATAGAATAAACAACTGTATTTTTTCAATAGCCAACATCAACCTATTGGGTTACTTACTGCTGGTTACTTACTATAGTTCTCATAAAACCAGCTAGCTTGGTGATTTCGATCGAAGAATCATCAATTGGGATCATCGACCCAGGTGGGATTGAAGCTGGAAAAATCGAGTGCAAACAAACGCAAGGCAAAGTAAATGGCCATTTTAGGAACCTAAATTGGAGGTACCTACCATATATAAGGCCTATGTAAGGAGATATACCCCAAAAATATGGCCTTATATGGTACAGTACCTCCAATTTAGGATCCTGGAATTCCCATTGACAAAGGGGTTGTGATCAGATGTCTCTGTTTGGAGCTGGCTGGAAAAAAAACATGAACTATGATATATCTGCCATACCCTCTGGTAAACTAACATAACTATGGAACATCACCATTTTTAATGGTAAAATCAACTATTTCTATGGCCATTTTCAATAGCTATTTTGACATAACCAGAGGGTAAGTCCTTTTCTTACTATACTTAGTTTCATCAACTTAACGGGCATCACCTTGCATCTCTAGCACATCAGTGATAGGCAGAGCGGATATTCCCTTCATTGCTGCCGGCCCTTGTTCTGGAAATGGGGCTGGTACAACTTTGGATAGTTGTCATAGATGCTTTTATACATGTGAGATAGTCATAGTCTATCATAGTTATAATGGATAGTCAATAGCTACTAGCGCATTATAAGTATGGTCCATCATATTATAATTAATAATAATTGTGATTACAAGTACAAGTAACATAAAATAGATGTGCAAAAATGACGTTTTTGTTTCGCAACATGGTCCACTTCAACAAAACCTTCACTGGTCTCAGTGACTCGAAAAAACCAAATTGGGCCAACTCGGCCTTCTATGGTGCCTGGCCCATGATTTAACGGAATGCTTCCAAATGGGAAATGGTCCATTTATAAATGATCTACCTGTAAAAGATGCTGATTTCCAAGAACAAACTGTTACTCTAGCACAGGGTAATTCATATTCATCCCACTCTCAATCACTATTAATGGATATTAAGCATGAAATATCTCCTTAAAACGTATGAAATCCCCATTAACTCCTATTAACTCCCTGTTAGCCCCTTTTTTTTATCCAGTCCCTTGGTGATCGCTGCCCAGAAACTTGGAAGTTTGGGTCATGGAGATGGCCTGAAAACAGTGAACCATGGGATCATGGGATTGGTTGTTATAGTTACAACAAATTCTTTATTTAATGGGATTCAATGGGACGGATATGCAATTTCGTGATTTAATATGATTTCATGATGGTGACTGTGAACTAAACAAAAATAACCACAAAGAACGTAAAATATTTCATAACCTAGTTGGATATAGTAAAATGTACCCTCTGGTAAATTAACATAACTATGGAAAATCACCATTTTTTAATGGGAAAATCCACTATAAATGGCCATTTTCAATAGCTATTTTGACATAACCAGAGGGTAAGCTATGATAAGGTGAGGCCCCTGTTTACGAAAGAACGCTAAACACGACGTTTGGCGGCCTCACCTTCCAGGATACACCCTGACATAGCTGCGGAAAAACACCATGTTTAATATTTTTATAAGGTAAATCAACTATGAATGGATAAAAATGGTCATGTTTCATCATGTTTCATAGCTATGTTAGTTTCCCACATGGTATTTTTGTTCGCCAACGTGAGAAGGAAATCTCTGGGTACCCATCTCGAAGGTTCCCAACCCCAAGCTGACGATTGGCGAAAGAAAGCCCCGAAAAAGGTGGTACTCTGAGACTTCCATGAAAGCTAAAGCATGGGAAGATTATAACTGGTTGGTAATTTCAATTTTTTTTACCCCTCTGAAAAAGATTCATGACTTCATATGACTTCGTCAGTTGGGAGGATTATTCCCAATATGTGGTAAAATATAAAATGTTCCAAACCACCAACCAGATAAGGATTCACTGATATGGTATAATTGTACAGTATCATATTGTACAGGATGGGGCCCCCAAGATAGCGTTCAGTTGCATTTAAGTGGTTTAACTATGGTTCATGGTAGATATAACTATAGTTAATGGGGGTTATAATTATAATGGTATATAAACCAACTTATAACTGGGGGGCCCCATCCTGTATCTGGGTAAATCATAATCTCTTTCACCATCCCGAATTAAGACCATTTTGGGTTTAGCTACCCCTACCAGTCATCATTCCAGTGAAGTCGCAGTGAGGTCGTCGTTATAATGGGTCAATATTATGAGTATAATGGGATACAACGTGACATCGGTCCAACGGCTGAAACAGTTTAGTTTGTTGCTATTGCTCCCAACTAGTTCGACAAATCCAGCATAAATCCAACAATTCGGAAACCACAATCCAGGTGGATTATTGACCCATCTAACCATATACCCTCTGGTAAACTAACATAACTATGGAAAATCACCATTTTTCATGGGAAAACTCACTATAAATGGCAATTTTCAATAGCTATGTTAGTTTACCAAAGGGTAATTGTAGTTTTAACATGATAGAATCACAATAGACTGTAGTAAATCTAGTTATAAACCGGTTTTCTTTCGTTCACATCAACGGCTTAGAATACAACGATGGACCAACAGGAGTCGACTGCATGCTTTGTTGAGTGGTTCAAACATGTGGGATTCCGTTGTCATATGTATATGTATATACATGCACATAAATTTGTACATGTATGCGTGTTAAAAAATGTGCAAAAGCATTTAATGTACTATACATATAATATACACATACACTGTTACACTATACATACATGGGGGCTTCCGTAAATGGGGGATACCACCAAATGGAGGGGTTTATAGTTTATAATGAAAAATCCGAAAGTGAAATGGATTAGAACTGGGGGTAGCCCTATGACTCAGGAAACCTCCATAGATATTTGGCATTCATCCCCATTATTGATGGCTTATGTTGGTTGATAGTATCCCATTGCTTCCTGTTAATGACCCATTGAAACATATGTACCATCTGGTTATTTAACATAACCATGGAAAATCACCATTTTTCCAGAAGTAAACCATCTATTTCTATGGGCCATCTATACCATGGCTATGTTAAATAATCATGAGTTAGTTCGTAACCTCCATATATAGTATCAATGGCCATTCCAGGATCCTAAATTGGAGGTACCTACCATATATAAGGCCTATATAAGGCCTATGTAAAGGAATATCCCCACAAAATTGATAGTATAGTAACCTCCATATATAGAATAGTAACCACATATTGCCAATATGGGGATGGGTCAAAACCTTGTACCCCTGGTGAACCCCAAAATAGCTGGGATTTATGGATGTTCATCCCACTAAAAATCGTATTAATAGGTATTGATCCATAGCCATATATCTAAAATGCAATATATAAATCACTTCCCGCACTCGGTGCGGCGAGGCACATCCGCGGGTGCCAGGTAGCACAAGATCTGCAGCACCTGGTTCCTGGTGAACGAACTGGAAAATCCACCCATTTTTAATAGGTAAACTATCGATTTCTATGGGTTTTCCATAGCTTTTTGTATGTTTACCAGAGGGTAATGTGATTTTCTTGGGATTACAGCCACAAGAATGTGGCTGCTTTCTGAGTTTGAAATAGTTTCAATGTTGTCTTATTGAGATAATAATGGTAGATAAACTCCTTCTCAAAGTGCAATGACAACGTTGCCAGCCAAGGGGGTTCCAAACCGCCAGCATAGGGATGTGTCTGATTTTGGGATGTGTCTGATTCAAAACTGGTTTAATCATGAGATCCTGGGGGTAAACCATATTTCCAGACAAACTCTCATTCTGTTGTAATGTGGTTAGTATGGTTAGTATGATTAGTATGGTTTCATAATGGTTAATAAGAGTTAATGATGGTTAAACATTGTTAATAATGGAAAGATGATTATCTGGTTGGTGGTTGGTAGTATACCTACACCTCTGAAAAATGATGGACGAATCGTCAGTTGGGATGATGACATTCCCAATAGATGGAAAGTCATAAGATTCATGTTCCAAACCACCAGCCAGGTACTGTTGGGATTTTCATTTATGTTTATGGCAAATAATCTGGCCCCAATGATTGATGGTGAAGATATGTGAGGATTCGCCAGCATTCTTCTGGTTGCTGGATGCTTATAGGTTAATAATCCCCATCCATAAAGCCAGACGTTTTTGGTGAGAGGTCACCGAAATGCAGGATCTGGTGTCCAGGCTTTTGGAAAAGCTGGAGCAGCTTGATTTTTGGCTATTCCATGACTTGACCACACTGTTTCCGAGTGGTACACGAATTCTCCAAAAAAGAGGATTCAACCAACCAGTCATCAGTTGGTCTAGCCAAGTGGCTCATTCAAATTTCCGAAGACGCCCGCCATGGCTGCCTTTCAATCTATCTTCTCATTCGGCGTTTCCTATTCCGACCACGTTTCTTTTTCGTTCCAGGTCTTTGCTTTGTGTTTGAAGTTTGGCATTTTGATATTTTTCGTGACCAAGTGTGAATCATTCAAACATGTGCCAAAGAAAATGTCAAACATCTGAGTGAAATGGAAACAATGAAGCAGGAAAACATGTTTTGTGTTTACAATGGTTTTACCCATTGAACAACAAAAAAGTTTTTTTCGCTCTCACATGTCATGCTTCTGATGATATCAAGTCCATCACCGACAAATGGGGGTTTCCATAAATGGTGGTACCCCAATAGCTGGATGGTTTATAAGGGAAAATCCATCATTAACATGGATGAGAACTGGGGGTAGCCCTATGACTCAGGAAACCTCCATATGTTTTATGGATAAATCATGTGACAAATGTCCATTTCTGATGGACATTTACCACCCTTTTTAAGTGTTACCTTCCTGCGAACCAAACAGCGGCAATTCATGATGGAGCCAGAGATGCCAAAATTTTGACACCATCTCTCAAATTAGTTTAGCAACTGCCAAAAAAGTGATAAATGACTTACCATCTGGTTATTTAACATAGCCATGGAAAATCACCATGTTTCCATAGGTAAACCATCTATTTCTATGGGCCATTTCCCATGGCTATGCTAAATAACCAGAGGGTAGTTGCTATAAATCATGAGTTAGTTCGTTCCTATAGCTTGGATCCAACTTATCATCAACAATAGTAAAATCCAATCCAAAAGAAAGTGCCTCTGTCCCGTGTTCTATCTTCTTGGTGGCTTCTATACTATATATGGAGGTGTCCTAAAATAGGGGTACCCCCAGTTCTCATCCATTTTATTAATGGATTGTGCATCATAAACCATCCAGCTATTGAGGTACCAGCATTTATGGAAACCCCAATATAATAATATATATTTATATACATGGATATAAGTTATAAGATGTTATAAGTGTGTTTAAGAGACCCCTTCAGCAAATCAAGACCTACATTAATCTGGGATAGATGGATTAGTTGAGTAATTACTGAAATATGCTTTAATCCGTTTTCAATAAATGGGGATTTCCATAAATGCTGGTAAAGAACAGCATCTTCCCCAATTTTACCCAGAAAGCTCACCGTCCATGATATCGGCTTCCCTAAGTAGCTCAGCATCTTCCCATCCTAACCAGCTCTATGGTGATGAAAAAATGTGAAAAATGAAAAGAATCTTCAGCAAAAAAAAGATGATTGGGGATTGCCACGGCAATGACCAGCGCTAGATTTCCTAGATACCGTAAGGAATCAACACTTAATGAAAAATAATGCCTGAAACTCGTTTGCTAGGTTAGAGTCATCCCAAAAAGATGCTCGTTGATGGGGTAAATAGGCTTGTGAACATAATTCTTCAAATAACCAATGAGTAGCGATGTGCCAATCATAAAATGCCGCTTCACCGACAGGGTAATCGAAGGAACAAATCAAATTTGCCTTACAAGGTGAGGAAACGCTCCTAGAAAAAAAATGGACACCCCCATTGCAGTATATAACTAACTATATAACTATAGTCATATCCCCGATAAACAATAGAATTCTGCGTCAACTTAGCTATCTAAAATGGGGTTAGCCCCCTATTTCCGGACGCCAATTTTTCAAACGCTGCCTCCCAAAACTCCTGGACTCTCAACCCTGGATTAACAAACCCCTGGGTTGTTTGATTGGCGGGGCTTCAGTGGTGCATCATTTTTTCTGGCTAACCCAGTTGATTTAAAAAATCAGAGGTTTCATCCTAGTACAAGGTTGACAGTATAGGTGCTGTTGACACAAAAACACAGGAAACCATCAGCCGATCGCAGAAGTGTCATTTTCAATCATTGAACAACCACATTCCAATCAAGCTCATGGTACAATGCAGCATCGTCTCAGACTTACCTAGCTATTTGTCCACAAGGTGGGTTAGTGCCACTCAGCACTCTGAGACACTTGTCAATCATCATGCGACGACATGAGGTCATGTCAAGTGGTATCACAAGCCATGAGAGTCAACAAGCCAAGGGAGCATCTATTCATATGGGGATGGGTCAAAACCCTGGTACCTAGTGAACCCCAAAATAGCTGGTAAATGGATGTTCATCCCACTAAAAATGTATCTATAGGTATTGACCCATACCCATATCTATTCGCCAGTCAATATGAATCAAGGACCAAATGCCGCATAGATGTCAAGGCAATGTGCTGCCAAGCTCAAGATAAACCACTATCGAGGCAAGATAGGGATGACAAAAAAATCGCGCACATGCAACGAACAAGGTACACATCATATTCTGCAGCAAACAAAACAATACTAAGCACAGAATTTGAATAGGGCTATCCGACTATGAAGACAATTAACATCTATTGACTAATGACATTTGAACTGGGGCCGGATGTTCAAGGATCTTCTATACAATACTCCTGGATGATGATAATCTGTGCCATCATTGGACACTGTCCTGGCTCTGACAGCGCTCCGATATTGTCTTGTTTGAACAAAAAAACAGCCGTTGCTGTCAATGAATTGAGAAACATATCAGAACTTCCCCTGGGTCAAAAAACCTCTTGTGCCAGACAATACTCTCAACCTGTTGTGCCCAGAAAATACTTTAGTGACATACACTTTATCACTTTATCATTGAATTTTTGAATAATAATGTTTGATTTGCAGAGAGTATGTCGGTTGACGCACCACGGAACATTGGCACAATGTGGCATCGTCTCAGACTTACCTAGCTATTTGTCCACAAGGTGGGTTAGTTCCACTCGGCACTCTGAGACACTTGTCAATCATCATGCGACGAAATCATGCCACGAGGATCATAAGCAATGTTGGCGCAGAAACAAAACAAATTGATGGCAAACCAAGGGTACCCTCCGGTAATCAAACATAACTCCAGCAATTATAGTGAATTAGTAGTTGATTTTCCCATTAAAAACCGTATCGGGGATTTCCCAAATACTGTAGCCATGTTTGATGACACCGGAGGGTAACTGAAGTGTGAAAGTGGGTTTGAACCCCAGCAGCAGAGTTGTAACTGAACAATTGAAGCGAACCCCCCAATCCTGAAACTGGGTATCGCGCGCAAGGTTGCGGCTAGTTTTACATCCGAAGTTCGTAGAACAAACATAGAAAAACGATAGCTGACAGGCTGACAGATATGATATGTGTTTGTTGTGCTATATACTGTGATGGACATAATCCAGAATACAAAATCCACAAAACAGCATGGATAAATAAAACACATTTCGACGGACCTTGCGTGTATGCTTAGCTGGAATCAAAACATTCATATGCAAGGCCGATTCATACAGTGTTTCCGGCGTGTGTTTGCACATAGAAACACTGCTTACATTTTACATTTGCTTACCATGTTGCAATTAAACAATAACATCCATTTTGCTGATGGAATCCACGTTAAATGGTGATACAAAGCATGTTTGGTTGGGAAAATATGTTTCAATTTGAAACTGTCAATGTTGGTTGGATACATCCACATGTCGATCCACATGTTCAGCATCTCAAGTCCCGGTTTCCTCGTTCAAGTCGTTTTTTTTCACTTTTTTTGCAAGTAGCGTGTCAGCCTCTCTTCTACAGGCCTGTGCCGCGGACAAGGGTCCATGGAAAATCCACGAGTTTTGAACGAAACACATTGGGATTTATCGTGATTTATCAATAAAATTGGGATGTGCTCTCTGGGAATTTCAAGCAGTTTGCGAACTGGAAACCAAGTTTACCAAGCAGCAGCCGTCCCTTTTTTTTGACCACCGACGTCTCAGACCGGCTTGGCCAGTTCTTCCTTCACCCAGGAAAGGACGGTGTTGACGTCTCTCCTGCCATTCAAAATGGCTTGAGATATGAAGGGTTCAGCCATAGGCGAAGCCTACCCTCTGGTAAACAAACATAGCTATTGAAAATGGCCATTTATAGTGGATTTCCCCATGAAAAATTGTGATTTTCCATCGTTTTTTGTATGTTTACCAAAGGGTAATTTTGGACCCATCATATCATCAAACCCTTGGCCAACTGATTTCCCATGGACACATGGACCATACTTCCCGAGCTGGGAAAGCAATCCACTGAGTTCGATAAATCGACCATCAAGCATTGTTAATTCACCGCCAGAACCACCTTAGTTGTCGTAAATCAGTTATCTAAAGAAAAACAACATATGTTTGCAGCTGGTATCAGTCACATGTTATTTTTTCGTGTTTTTTTACATGGTGACCCACCAACTCATCCAACATCCCTCGATTTTTACCCATCATTTCTAGATGGCCAGTCCCATCGCCCATTGTCCTCCAGCGTGGGTACGTCACCAGCTTTACAGAACTTTGGGTCGGCCGGACCAGGATCAGAGTGGGAAACGATTGGATGTCCTTCGCAGGAAACGATTTTGGTCAACCAATGTAGCGCCCCAATGTGTAACCGCTAAGTTGGTGAACACTTAACTGGTTGGTGGTTGAGCCCTACCCCTCTCAGTTGGGATGATGAAATTCCCAATATATGGTAAGATCAAAAATGTTCCAAACCACCAACCAGCTTGAATAACTGGGTGAATTCTAGGTTTGATGGATGCTTCGGTATATCGAACTAGTATTCATGGGGTTTATATACCAACTTACAAGTAGGGGGAACAACATTAGCATTGTGGGAAGATGGGAAGATTTCTAGATATTTCTAGCAACCTCCAGTTGTTGAAAAGTTTAACAGAAACTCTAACATACTGAAGTCATCTGAAGTCATCTTTGTTTGGACACAGTGTGCTTAGATTTACGGTCCCCTCAACTAGCTTTTACAAAATCAGCCAAGGTGAAAGCTTTTTGAATTCCCCTGATTTGGCAGGGTCGATTTGTCGGAGAGAGTTTGGCCCAGTGAGGTAAAATTGAAAAGGAACAATGTCTGGAAAATCGTGGTGGTCCGTCCGACCCTGAATTTTTTGCAGTGTCTTGGAACCAGGATATCTTGCTGCCATTGATTCAGCAAGAACCAGAACAGGGAGTGAAAACCGAAGCAGAAAACTGACCAACATCTCAGTACCGGGAGCTAAACCTCTTCGAGAGATACTCCTGAGAGGAGACGAACAATATCATGTTTGATGATGATCAAAATGATGATGATGATGATGATGATGATGCTGATGATGCTAATGATGCTAATGATGCTAATGATGCTGATGATGCTAATGATGCTAATGATGCTAATGATGCTGATGATGCTATGATGCTAATGATGCTGGTGATGCTGGTGCTGATGCTGGTGCTGATGCTGGTTGTGATGCTGCTGATGCTGATGCTGATGCTGCTGATGCTGGTGCTGATGCTGGTGCTGATGCTGCTGATGCTGATGCTGCTGATGCTGGTGCTGATGCTGGTGCTGATGCTGCTGATGCTGATGCTGATGCTGCTGATGCTGCTGATGCTGGTGCTGGTGCTGATGCTGCTGATGCTGATGCTGATGCTGGTGCTGATGCTGATGCTGATGCTGGTGCTGATGATGCTGCTGGTGCTGATGCTGGTGCTGATGCTGGTGCTGGTGCTGATGCTGGTGCTGATGCTGATGCTGCTGCTGCTGCTGTTGCTGATGCTGAAGCTGGTGCTGCTGATGCTGGTGCTGCTGGTGCTGGTGCTGATGCTGGTGCTGGTGCTGGTGCTGATGCTGGTGCCGATGCTGATGCTGGTGTTGATGCTGATGCTGATGCTGGTGCTGGTGCTGATGCTGATGCTGGTGCTGATGCTGATGCTGGTGCTGATGCTGCTGCTGGTGCTGATGCTGGTGCTGATGCTGGTGCTGGTGCTGATGCTGGTGCTGATGCTGATGCTGCTGCTGCTGCTGTTGCTGATGCTGGTGCTGCTGATGCTGGTGCTGCTGATGCTGGTGCTGATGCTGGTGCTGGTGCTGATGCTGATGCTGGTGCCGATGCTGATGCTGGTGTTGATGCTGATGCTGATGCTGCTGCTGCTGCTGGTGGTGGTGGTGATGCTGGTGATGCTGGTGATGCTGGTGATGCTGGTGGTGGTAGTGGTGGTAGTGGTGGTAGTGGTGGTAGTGGTGGTAGTGGTGGTAGTGGCGGAGATGTTGCTGGTGCTGGTGATGATGATTGTGATGATAGGATCATGTTTGTCCCCCGAGGTGTTGTGATATCCAGCAAGTCAAAGAAGGCAAATAAAAGTAATGTGAACAGCAACCACGTTAATTTGAGCAAACAAAGTCCAGAACAAGACTTGGTTCATGCATATGCATGACACGTTACAAAAAAGAATGAGACGTTGACCAGTGTAGTTGAATACTCATAGTTGTGTGGATAATGTGAGAAATGAAATGCCGTAGATCTTCCATTTGGGGGACGGTTTATTGTTGGGTTTACCACATTAGTGCTCATGGCTGGAAAACCGGGCTTAATAGTAAACAAGACCTGCAATCCGTTTGAAAACATTGTCTACGCGTCAAGACAGCTCATGGTTGTTTGCTCACCAGTTCGAAGTAGCAACCCAAGCAGAATATCCGTAGGCAAAGATCCAAGACAATCATTTTGCCGTTCCCAGCAACTGCCAAGTTTCAAAACCAGCAGCTTTGGCTGAGCGAGGCACCTGCAAATTGCCAGGGGTATGAATGAATTGCAGGCCACGGGATTTAACCTCCATAAGCCCTACGATATAACTTTATGAATGTAGCTATAGTCGTATGAATGTAACTATGGGATATATAATCCCTACAACTATGGTGACATATGGTGACATAGAACCCACTTAACCATCTTCATCATTACGCTTCCACTGCACCCCGAAGCTTTGAGGTTATGAGGCTCACAATATCGGCATCAAGCCCTGAAAATCCACAAAATGTGTATGGCCATTCTGGTTGCATCAACAGAAATAGGGCTATTCTGAGATCGTTTCTTTTAGTGACCTCATAGTGACAACTATCATGTACCAAGATGATCTTCATGTTTCAATTTTTTGAAGGACCATGAAATAGGACCTATCTCATTGATAGTCATGGTTTTATTTGAGCACCATATCTCAAAGGCTCAGAGAAACTCCAAGAATCTAAGACATGGCAAAACGTGGGATCGAGTGGGGATAAACTAATCTATTTTCTTCTCAAATTTCAAGTTTAGCACATGAATTTCCAAAACATAGGTTGTTGAACATCGGGATCTTTAAGGGCTTAACTGCTTAAAACCATGGATTTATAGCCGGTGATGGGGACCATCAAAGATATCGTGATGATTGACCATTCAAAACAACAATGTTCACATCATTGTAAACTTACTTGTGCTTAGAATTATTTTAAGATTACAATGATGTGACAATAATTAATAAGTTTAATAACTAAGTAGTCTTATAATGAGATTATGGTGAATGAGCGACTGATCCACTGGCTACCTATCAATTTCATCATCCCAGCAACACCCAGCAACCCATCGATTCCCTACGTTTAATGTGGGATCCACTGCTCGGATCAAAGAGAGAACTCACATGTCTGCTAGATCGATATGGATCTGATTTTACAATGCTGCCGCTAGGGGCTCACAAGGATATAATGGTGAGTTCATGGGATGTAGAGGAATAGATTATAATTTCATGGGATATGACGCCAAGAAAATGGCACATTGTTCAAGTTGCACAGGATTCATGGTGATTTTACCAGCAAAGCTATGGGATTTCGAGGAAATATCATTGGAATATATATTTATATATATGGTCATCCATACCATGTCGTGGGATTCCACACATGGTAGGTATATATATATATGTAAATACCTTCTAAATGGTTTGATGACCCCAATATGGGTACACAAAATCCAACTTTTCATAACATAGACCCTGCCAGATAGGGGTTGGAAGATGAGTTTCCACTACAAATTGGTGATTTTCAGGGTCTATGTTACTTTACCAGAGGGTAATTTCTTCATACCTTTGATGCAGCTTGATGTGTGAAGTCACGAGAATCCTGAACGAAACAACCACCCGAAACTTCGCGGCTTCGCGCCGAGACTAGGGCTGCCACAATGAAAAAAAACAGCAGCTTCACCAATTGTTAGAGCCATAGATCAAAAATTGTCCTATACGTTTATATATGGTTTCTGGTTGGAAGTACCAATCAAAGATTAAGCAAATATCAGAAAACCCACCAAAAATTAGATAAATCCTATCAAAATCTCATATTTTCATATATTTTCCAACCATAAATCCACTGTAATTCCAGAGATTTTCCACCCATCGCACCTGATGATGGTACAAATCCATCCTGGCCGCCAAGGCATCCCCGGAGTGCCCCAGGAACTGCGCGATCTGCGCATAGCTCGGGGCGAAGTGCGCGCAGTGGCCACACATGGGCGAGTAGAATTCCAGGAGCATATCTTGCCTCGGGGAAGAAAGAAGTCAGGTATAATAAGCCAATACAAATATATATATAATACAAATATATAAATATAAATATAATATAAAAAAATATAACATATATAAAATATATAAAATATATAAAATATATAACATATATAAAATATATAACATATATAAAATATATAACATATATAAAATATATAACATATATAAAATATATACATAATATGATAAAATATGTGTGTATATCGTGTCTCTCTCTCTCTCTTTTACTCTTGTTCTTCTTTGGAAGTTTTGGCTGCAGCAGGAGAAATGACATCGATGGAATCCGATGGAGCCTGGCCAGTGCCTGGGACAGCCTCTGATAGAGGTCGGAAAATGGCTGGAAAACGTAGCAACAACATGCAGCGATATCAGGAGATTCAGGAGATACAATACAGAAACTGAAATCTGGGCTTTACACTGACCACATGGACTAGTCCCAAGTGCTCCTGGGGTGCAATTTCTGCACCTAACCAGGTAGTTTCAGTGTTGAAACAGCTTCTTCTCATGTTCTCAGGTCCTCTTAAAATGTGACACCTTGCATGTCCCAGGCTATTTGGGCCCGTCAGAATGCAGAACCCCCGTTACCAGGTTTCAATTCCATCTCTCTCATTCATGAAGTGGGGGTACCCCATAATCCATTTTGAAAGGGTAATAATAGATATAATATAATAGGATTAATTATACTTAATAAACCATCCATTTTCAATACCCCCATTTAATAAAACCCCTATATTATCATTGTGCTTTGCAGTGGAAAAAAATGCCCTCAACTCTCCCGGCAAATGGGTTTGACTGAACATGGCGAAAATCTAGGAGAAAACCCCCAAATTCCAAAAAAATGATCATCACTTTCGCCAAGAAATGTGAAATTTTGGGGCTGTCCTCCGAAGTTTCTCCCATTTGCACAGACGGTCTGGTGGTCTGGTGCTTTTTCAACTTCCGAGAGACTTGGGTTTCAAGACCACCTCGTCGAAATTCTGTGCGTCCACCTCTCAGGAAAAAAAAGTCCAGCTTTGCAAAAAACGGAGGAAACCCAAAACCCATTGAATCTGTGGGGACATTGATTTATTGAAATTGACAAAAGAACAAAAAAACATGTTGGTTGATGATGGTTGATGATGGTTGATGATGGTTGATGATGGTTGATGATGGTTGATGTTGCTTGGGACTGCATTAATGATGACATCTGCATCTTGTTGGTGAATTCCCGATTGCATTTGTTGGTTTGATCGCACAAATGTGGAGTGGTTCTAGCGGTTGCTTCTGGTTGCTCGAAAGGGAATCCTACAACAGACAATCAACACTTTCTCACAAAGAACATATAACATACCCTCTGGTAAACTAACATAGCCTTGGAAAATCACAATCTTTAGTAGATAAATCAACTATCATCGGCCATTTTTTATTGCACCAGAGGGTAATCAACATCATCAACGCACCTCATGACCGTGCATATTCCAACAGGGTGAAGTGGGCATCTTAAGATCACTGGCTTGGTAGAGGTCATTGATAGTGGGAACTTTCCGGGAGACCTCATGGTTTCAACAGTAAAACCATCAAATCATTCCTGCAGGGCTCAAAATTCTCCATGTCCACTGCTTCCATCCTGATCTTGACAAAATCTATCCCCAAAAAAGTGGGGATAGCTGCACTGCTAAGGACATCGCCTCGTTGTTTGTTTCAGAGGTAAAATAAATTCCGTGCTCGTTGTTGTTTCATTGGTCATGTAACACATGTCAAACATCCGACCCATACCTAAAAATCATTCCAAATGTTGGTGGTGTCAACCCCTCTGAAAAATATTACTCAGTTAGGATGATTATTCCCAATATATGGAAAAATACAATTCATGTTCCAAACCACCAACCAGATCATAATTTAGCACCCAATTTCTCGATTTAAGACTTACAAATCCTCAAGGTATCTGGGTAAATTATAATATGTCACTAACCTGAATTAAGGCCATTTGGAGATGATTTCCCTTACTAACCATGATTCCAGGGAGGTCGCAGTGAGGTCGTTATAATTTACCCAGATGGTATTGATAACACTAATATCCTTACCTGTATGCACTGACAAAATTAATTATACATATGTCATCCTACCGGGTGCGTTTCTTTTAATAGGCGGGTCAAAAGTGTTACTATAGTTGGAGGGTTATATCCCAACTTATGAAGGTTAAAATCCCATACTTATACCATGTTATACCATTTTTCCCCACCTGCCAGGTGAGGGTTGTGAGATTTTATCAGAGTTGTTCTCCTCCTCCTCCTCCTCGGCTAGCTGTCCTCCTCCTCGTCCTCGTCCTCCTCCTCCTCCAGTTTCTCCTCGACCATGTCTGCATCAACTTCCACCTCCACTTCCGCCTTGCCAACTCTTCGCCAAGCTCTTTGCCAACTCTCTTCGCCAAGCTCTTTGCCAACTTCCCAGCTCAGTGTGCACTGGGACCTCAACCTGGGACCTGCCCAGCTCAGTGTGCACCGCTGGACCTCAACCTGGGACCTTCCCAGCTCAGCGTGCACCGCTGGACCTCAACCTGGGACCTGCCCAGCTCACTGTGCACCGCTGGACCTCAACCAGGGACCTTCCCAGCTCAGTGTGCACCGCTGGACCTCAACCTGGGGCCTGCCCAGCTCAGTGTGCACCGCTGGACCTCAACGGCCAGAAAGAATGTCAGAAGATATGCCAGATAGAATGTCAGAAGATATGCCAGATAAAATGCCATGAGATATGCCAGATAGAATGCCAGAAGATATGCCAGATAGAATGCCAGAAGATATGCCAGATAGAATGTCAGAAGATATGCCAGATAAAATGCCAGAAGATTTGCCAGATAGAATGCCAGAAGATATGTCAGAATAGATGCCAGAACATATGCCAGAAGATATGCCAGATAGAATGTCAGAAGATATGCCAGATAAAATGCCAGAAGATTTGCCAGATAGAATGCCAGAAGATATGTCAGAATAGATGCCAGAACATATGCCAGAAGATATGCCAGATAGAATGCCAGAAGATATGCCAGATAAAATGCCATGAGACATGCCAGATAGAATGCCAGAAGATATGCCAGATAGAATGCCAGATAGAATGCCAGAAGATATGTCAGATAGAATGCCAGAAGATATGCCAGTAAGAAAATCTATAAATGTCATGGTGGGGATCACACGAAGTAAAGCAATTTTTACCCCAAGCGCACCCCCAAGTATCTCCCCATAAAACCACCATGTTCTATGATTTATACTATGGTTTATACCCATTAATTGCCATTGATTACCATTCTTGGCCAACAATAAACATTAACCATCACTAACCCATATTAACCAGTAATTCTTAATCATTATTAAGCCATATTAACCACTATGAATTGCCATTAGCCAATAGACCAGCCACCAGCCACCAGCCCACTCCCCATCCTCAAGGCATGCATCACAGGGCAGATGTGGCACATCATCCTCCGACAGGACGTCGCCATTCGATCCCATGGCCTCCACCATGTGGCGCCATACGTGGCGACCACGTGGCGCTGGTGCCCAAAATTGTTGCTGGGATTTAAGGCAGCAAAATCATGGCAGTAGATGTTCATAGGGAATTCCTAGAAATTATCTTGCTTAATGGATATCAATAGGAAATTCTGGTCATATTCTTGGGATGAAAAAAATGGATTAGAATTGGATATAATGGAGATATATAAAGGGGACAACTATTTACCTAGACAAAGTGATGCCCCACTTTGGAATGGCTAAGTTGGTGCAAATAACTGCAAGAACTGTTGGGTTTTATTAAGGGAGATATATACTATAGCTCTAGTTGATGGGGGCTGTAAAAGAACTTGTAGAATTGGAGAGCCCCATTATACGACACCATTTATAGAAGTGTTGCCTAGAATCCCAACTAACTGTAGATCCCCCATATTCCCCCAGGTTATGATGGCTACACCCTCATGTTTGTGTCAAGTCCAATTTGGTGAAATCCGTTATGGGAATGAAAAAAGCACAATGTTTTAGTTGGTTCACCAAAACAATAGTAATGTGTCTGGGTAAATTATAAATTATAATTCACTAACCTGAATAGTTCTGCCATTTGGGAATGATTTCTAGAATCCGAACTATGATTCCAGTGAGGTCGCGGTGAGGTCATTAAAAATTTACCCAGATGCGTGTTTGTAAAACCAGATAATTTTGATTGTTAAAACGCAATTTCGACTTTTATGACTTTTCACCCCCCGTTCTTGATGGCCAAATCCTTTTTGGTGGAATCTATTTTTTTGTGTTGCTTATCTATGTGTTTGTGTAGGTAATTGGATAAAATCACTATTACCTTATTTTCTGCTAGTAATCCTATACCAGATTTTGTTGGTAAATTGTATCCCCATCATCTCCATGAAATATCGCCATAACTTAGTGGCTGGTAAAATCTCAGCCAGCTAAAAAGGAAAAGAACCATTTTTGTCTGGACTCTTCCTGATATATTACCATCTATTCTTGGTCATATCATAGTCATATCCTATATTGGATGGGATGTAGCCCCATATCGGTCCTCCAATAACTCTTGCATTCGCTTAGAGAACCTCAAAAAACAATTCCATAAAAAACAAAATAACAATTCCCTAACAAATAAAAAGTAGTGGATATTAGATATCTATTCATATTCTCCATAGATGCCCTATTTCGAGTTGATTCTGGAAAAATATGCCAAAATCACCAACTCCCAGAGAGTTGACATTCGCATCATTCGCCTTCTGGGCACTAAGGCGTGCGAGGTGCGTGTGCATGGCACACTCGGTCTCCTGGTGGTTATCTGATATTTTGGGATGTTGTTTGGGCCAGAAAAGGTGATTTATAATGATTTGTATGATTTTGTTCATAGGATTTTTGAGCATTGATATATAGTTTTACAGATTTAACCTCTGGTAATTTAACATAGCTATTGAAAATTGCCATTTATAGTGAGTTTTCCCATTAAAAATGGTGCTTTTCCATAGTTACGATAGTTTACCAGAGGGTATGAGCATTGATATATAGTGTTACAGGGCTATAAACCGTCCGGTGCTGGAAGATCCTTGGACTTCAATTTCTATTGCTGCTAGATATCTACCAGCAAACCACGTGCTTGATGACACAAAGGAGGTTAAAGCGGCACGAGATCGGAAGGAACATAGAGATTCAATGGTGATATTTCTTGGGACATAGAACCAACATTCACCAACAATAGGTTATTTGGGTGTCTGAAAATGGAGTATACCGTATACCAAGATGCAGTCGCAAGTGCAGGATGTGCTCTGTGGTGCCATTCATGCTGAATTATGGCACAAACAAAGAAAATATGGAGATTAAAGCAGCATTTGTGGGAATTTCTTGAAACCTATTCTAAGTAACTAGTTTTGACCATGTTTTTTCCAATTCATCAAACCATATCTGCCATGGTAACATGGTATCTGGCAACATCCATGCCATAATGCGAATCCTTAGTATCTCAATCCATGCCACTCGAATGATGACCATCCCCAAATATGGGCAATTTATCCGGAAAAAAAAACGTGACACACACCGTGTTTGTTACAAACAAGGGGAAATTATCACTTGGTCACCATCGTTTCAATTTGGGCAACAAGCCACCAAAAAAATCATGAAAATAAGTTAAATGTGCGCTAAACCTGGGTTCCCAAAATGCGATGACTGCAAACATATCCAGCTGGTAATAGTAATGTTCACTAACTTGAAAATGGTTGAAATGTTGGGCCATTTGGGAATGATTCCGTAAATCCAATTCCCTTCAGTCCAATTCTGTCACGAAGTGAGGCTTGTGTGCACTGCGAGCAAGCAAAAAAGCCACATATGGCATCTGGCATCTGCTGGGCCCATATTTTCAACACCTGTCGGGTGGTGACACGGCTCCACCATCTCGTACTGAAAGCACCGTTATCGGCCTTGAAGGCTCGATGTCTGCCCTCCTGCTCCCGTTCCAATAATTAAACTGACTTCAGGGCAGCAAGCAGCAAGACCATTGAAGGCTCCTGGGAGTTTGAGTCCTGCAAAAACCTTCCTTGCAAGAGCATGGCTTGCAATCAAGGTGGCTGAGGCCCTCGTTTCAAAGCTGCTCTTGATGACCCCCTGTCTCCCGCTCCTTGTGATCGCTGCGCACATGTAAACCATGCAGAAAGCCTTCCTGACTTTCCAAGAATCGCTGGTATCCCAATCAGGATGTTGAAGGAAGCCATCCGAGGGTCAAACAGGTTGCGCGTGAAGGACCACATGTAGACCGAGGAGAACTGCAGCGATGGGCTTTGGACCAGAATTCTCTGTCCATCGATCCCAATGTTGACCACTCCTTCACCACAATGTCCCTTATTGACCATCATTTCCAGTGAGGTCGCAGTGAGGCCGTTATAATTTACCCAGATATACTGGTTGGTGGTTTCAACCCCTCTGAAAAATATAGCCGTCAGTTGGGATTATTATTCCCAATATATGTGGAAGTCATAAAATTCCATGGTTCCAGTTTCCACCAACCAGAGATTTTTTTTACTTCTACCGCGCGTTGATTAAATATGAAATCCAACGTGTTTGATGGTCATCCACCACCACGCGGTGAAAAGCTCCTGGCTAGAGCCAAATCGACCTGCCGCTGGCCACCGTGGCCACCGTGGCCACCGTGGCCACCGTGGCCACCGACAACGGCAAGGAGAGGCCAGGGCAGTGCGTGTCGGATCTAAGACATGTAGTGGAAAATTTGGGGGATATCATGGGGATATATTATATGTATATATATATATATAAATATTATATTGATATGTATATATATATATATATATTGATATATATATATATATATATATTGTATAAATTTATATTTTTTTTGTGACACATTCTTTGCGCGGGAATTCACGGTGAAGACTACCATACTTGGATGTTTTTATCGTCAGATGCATCCCCAATCCCCACCTGCACGTTCCGCTTCGCCCGGAGCGGTAGGACGAGTGTTCATCACATCCTCGGACCCAACCCCCAAGGTGTAAGTCTCTGGGATATGAATGGGATATGGAACAAATTATCAGGTAGTGCCCGGCCTGCGGGACGTTTGGAAAAAACTGGTTATAAGAAATCAATGGCCTGTAGGAAAGTTTTTGCGATGCAGAAACAATAAATTGTTGAAGGTGTGAGCTGCATAAACGAATGAGCAAATGGAGGTTGAGATGCGAATGAAAGGACATGAAATAATCCACGCACAACTGATCCACTGAACCAGAATATCACAGAATCAATGAATGAAAGAAGTCATGAGTCGATGAACCATTGAATCAAGGATTCAGTGAATCTTCTGTCAATCGAAGCTTTTCTGAATCTTTTTGTGGGCTGTGCTTGAAAAAAACATGTGAAACGTGAGTAACTGCGGCTGACTAACATGGAAAACATGGTTTGTTTTGTTTTGTAAAAGATTGAGAATCAAATGGTGTGGAACCTGCTTACTAAGAGTGACCGCAAGTCTGACTCTCTTGGAACTCTTTCAGGAGCACAACTCTGAAGTTTGCAACTGGTTTGTAAGTAATTACTTTATGTGGGTGTGGGTTTCTCATGGTTTGACTGCTGTTGCACTGGTGAATGCTCCAGCACAAATTTGTGTGTGTTCTTGCTGGGATCAATTCATCCTCTTGTGTGATCTTTGACCTCTAGAGCTACCGCTTCGAAGTGGCCGAAACTAAAAATGACACTTTCGGGTTGTCAAACATGGTCCAATTGGGAGGAGACGATTTTTTTTCGCGCGGGATTGATCGGAATGGCCGTGATACCTTCCAAAATCCCCTCAGCAAATTTCATGCAATGCAATGCTGCATCCCCTCATGGGGTTCCTCACCAATCGGTCAATGAAGATCTCTGGCATAGTCTACAAGAATCATTCACAGTACCATTCACTAGGATGTTCATCCTACTTAGTGACTTGGAGCCAAGGTGCTCCGATGCTGCTGTAGCCACGATCATGCAGGGCATTGTAAGGAACCTGAGGGGAATCAAACACATTCCACAACTGGACATGAAGGTAACAGTGACTGTGGTGAACAAGCGAGGTGCACATGCTCCATGTCTGGTGTGTCTAACCTTGTGCACCTATATTTCTGCAATGTGTACTATGCCTGGACATAGTGACATTGTAAAGGAACTGGGTACCCTATGGTGCCCTCTGGTAATTTAACAGGTTGCTATTGAACATTGCCCATAGAAATAGTTGATTTACCTATTTTTCAGATGGTGATTTACCTATTTTCAGATGGTGATTTTTCCCTATTTGGTTTCCCAGCGGACTCACCAGGTTTCCTCCAAGAGGCTTGATGTTCGTGAATGTATTGCCAAACAGTGTCCAGATCCCAGAAAGCCAGAGGATTGATCTTCAGTCTCCTTAGTGCCAGAGCTTGACTGAGCCCTCCAAACTCTAAAGGATGCAGAATCCCAACAAACTGAGGATTTCAGACGTTTACCCTCTGGTGAACTGACATAGCTATTGAAAATGGCCATAGAAATAGATGATTTCCCCATTATAAATTGTGATTTTCCATAGTAATGTTAGTTTACCAGAGGTTTCCCATATGTATTCGAAGTATTTCGAAGTTATCCCAGATCACCACATGAAAAACCCTCTGATGACTTCACCTGGCCATGAAAGAATGTAATGGAGGATTCTCTGGAACGTCACCTTGCTTTACCAGAGACCGCGCAACAAAAATATCAAAAATGAAGATGTTCACCAACCGCCTATTGTTAATCATCGGGCGGCTGTCACGGCATCCTGGATTCCTGTCGTTGTGCAGCACCTTTCCGTTTTCCGCCCTTCCTTGAAGACGTTACCTGTCATCGTGGAATCACGGGCTCCACAACCGGCCCCAAGTCACGCAGATGGTCTATTTACAGTGAATCTAAGTAGTCCACAGCATTGGTACTTGCTCCATGGTCACCATTGACAGAAGATCTGATGTTCCTCGACGCTGATCCAGTGTTTATCTTGTGGAATTCCGTCCACAGCCCCGAAAACAAGCTTTTGAAGCAATTCTTTGCTTCTCGGGGCTGTGGTAGGATCTGACAAGCACGTTTTGTATTCATTGGCTGCTTTTGCAATTCAGTCCGCAGCCCCGAAAACGAGCTTTTGGAGCAATTCTTTGCTTTTCGGAGCTGTGGTAGGATTTGACAAGCACGTTTTGTATTCATTGGCTGCTTTTGGAATCCCGTCCACAGCCCCGAAAACGAGCTTTTGGAGCAATTCTTTGCTTTTCGGAGCTGTGGTAGGATCTGACAAGCACGTTTTCTATTGATTGCCATGACTGCCGACAGAACCCGGGCCAGAACCCGGACCGGCCCGGACCCGACCCGAACACGCGCACCCGACCCGGACCGGACCGGGCGAACCCTGATCATCATATATCAACATCTCATATTATTCTATTGTATCATTCATATTCATTCATATTGCATCATTTCATATGCCATCATTGCATGTTGTATCATTTCATCTCATATCGCAGCGTATCATCTGATATCGTTGCATATCGTTGCGTATCACACTATACTGCATTACGTTCTGTGGTATTATCTTTGACAATTTATCACTGCAGTGTCAATTGAGAAGTCCCGGCATCCCCAATTTCGTCGCAAAATCCCAACTATGTATACCTATTCTACAGATCGACAACCCACTTTCCACTGCTCCCAAGCTATTGGTAAAATCATGCAAAATCTCAATGTTAATCCCAACTCGAAACCAACGTTCTCCACAAATCCCCAACAACTTCGCTAAAAATCATGAGAGCAGTGTTCAAGACCTTCTGTCATTCAATTTGTCTTGTTAATGTAAACTCTGGATTAATAAACCCCTAGGCAATTAATTGGTGGGTACCATTTAAGTATCAGATTGTCAGTCTTTGGGGAATACACCCTTAATTCATGGTTTATTAATCCGGGGTTGACATTAGTTAATTAGGATTCCCAGAATGGATTATGATAATCCAAGGTGTTTTTTGGGGTACTGTAATCCCCGAACTAATCATAAACCAACAAGAGTGTCTCACAGCCACTGCTCAATAAGACCTCCCCAGTTTCGCCTGGTTTTCGACCCAGTTTCCCCCAAAATCACCATCAAATCACATTGAATGCCATAAATTCATCATTCTTGCTTAGTTGCTTCCAAAAAATGGTTATTTCACTTCAACTTCCCCAAAAAAAGATCCCATTTTTCCTGCCGATGTTCAGCCTTTCAGCCGAGCTTCCCCGCATCTTTCTCCAGCATCTGCATCTTCTCCCTCTGCGCCCCCTGCGACCTTCGGCGCCCCGTGATCCACACTGCGGGGCCCAAGAAACGCAGGGCCCGCGCCGTGGGTTCTACCTTGGTGAGGTAGCTGTACCTGGAAGATCTGAAGCAGGGGGCTATATGAGCTATGGATAGCTATGGAATACCTACAAAACTGGGCCAGTTTTTGGGGTTGAACATACATGGAGCATGTGGGATCATGAAAAAATCCAGATGCTTTTGGGGTTTAGAATAACTGTTAATGGCCATTTACCACTTCTAAATGGTTTTAAATGAGGTTATCATTACATGAATGGGGTTATAACTGGTTTAAAACTGCCAAACAAACAACTAACCACAACAACTCGAATATAATGGGAATATCATGGGGACAATAATTGGACATAATTGGGATATCTTTTTTCGGCAAACCATCAATCTGGTTTTGTAATATGGTTTTTCAATGTTATTGTGGTGCTATAGGGATAACAATGGCATAATCATAGCGATACAGTGGGAATAGGCCCTGTGGTGAAGCCCCCAATGACGCACAGAGAAGTTTTAAAAAAGGGTACTTATCATCTCTATATAAATAGGTTTTTATGATATTCTATGGAATTTTAATGATAATATACTAGCGAATACCCTCTGGTGTCATCAAACGACGGCTAGGTGGAAAATCCCCGAACTCAACGGAGGTTTCAATTGGCAAACGCTGTGCTCTACAGAGTCGAACCATTGAACTGGCAGTGCAACCATCTTGACAAGGATATCACCACACAAAAAAACGTATATTTTTGTTGATTTGCGGGTTTTTGCGGACATTTTGACGTTTTATTTTTGATATTTTTGCGGGTTTCTAAGGCGGGTCAAGTTTGTTTCTCTAACTTGGGCCACAGGAGCAATGGGCTTCAGGAAAAACAACTGCTGTTTTCATGCCTTTTCAGAAGCATTTTCCAGGAGACTTGGTGAACTTAGGTGTTTTCATGAATTTCAAGGGGATTTCCGCAAAATGTCAGCAAACACTGAGGTTCACTGAAACTTTCTAGGATTTGGATGCTTCAGGTATTTTTTCATTATGATGGATTTTCGATTGCCACGTTTGATTGCCACATTTGGGTAACCGTTTTTCAGTGAGAATAGCATGGAGAATTGCCACGTTCCCGAATATTTTTTTCCTATTAATGATGATGGCTTCCAGCTAGTTCATCTCCCCTATTACCCTGGAAAATATTCCATTTATAGATGGTTTACCTATTAAAAATGGTGATTTTCCATGGCTATGTTAAATAACCAAAGGGTAACTAGTTCAATCTATGGATTACCCTCTGGTAAATTAACCAAAAACGATGGAAAATCACCATGCCATCAATGGTTAAATCCACTATTTCTATGGTAATTTTCAATAGCTATTTTGACATAACCAGAGGGTATCTATTTCTTCGAGAAGAATTAGACAATGAGACCGTAACCAAAGTTAACCATGAATTGGGATATATGATCCATATAATTGTGACATATGATGGATGAATCACAATGGACGTTTTCACAAACCATTTATATAACCTGTATGTGGATGCAATGGGAATGGTTTAATTGATATTCATGGAGGTTTTAATGAGCATAGAATGGAACATATTGTAATATGAGGGGGATATCATGGGAAATAATCTGGACATTAGGGGCAATCCTGGCATAGTATTAATATGGCAAATTGTAGGATGCTTGTAATAATCTGATACATCATTCGGGGCAATTCGGGATATCATGGTGATATATAAGCAACAATCAACAATAATGGGGAATAGAATAGAAATGAATAGAATACAGTATAATATTGGGACATGAAGCAAACAATGACCACAATGGAAATATAGTTGAACCATATGTTCATCTCCCCATGCTTGTTGTTTGTCCGGATTTTGGTTTGTTCATATCCCCATTTTTTTTAATGGTTGCAAGGTGGACCCCCACAGGTATGTGTGTTGGTTTCTAAGAGTCATGAACTATTACTGGTTGGTGGTTGATGAAATATGACTTCGTCAGTTGGGATGATGAAATTCCCAACTGAATGGCAAGTCATAAAATTCATGTTCCAGTTTCCACCAACCAGAATCAATTACAATTATATCCATAGGTCCATAACTATGGAAAATCACCATGTTCAATGGAAAAATCCACTATAAATCACCATTTTCAATAGCAAACTGTTAGTTTACCAGAGGGTACATCTGACATCAAGTCTAGTTATTCTAGTTGACCAACGTTAGCGTTCACGAACTGGGCTATCGCGGCATTACCTTGTAGTAAAGGAAAGTTGACCGTTGACCATGCGCTTTCTTTATGGGGAGAAAGTGGGGATATATCTTGATGAATGGATATCAATAGGAAATTGTGGGAATATTCTTGGGATTAAAAAATGGATTAGAATTGGATATAATGGAGATATAATGGAGATATGTTTACTGTGAAACAATCACAAATTCATACAAATTCTGGATGAACCATTAACTATTTTCATGATCATCCCAGCTTACTGGTGCAAAACTTACGTCGGGAATTTTCGGGAATGATCCACAACGGCTAACTAAACTATTTTCATGATCATCCCAGCAATCCCCAGCAACCCATCCAGCAACCCTACGTAAAACGCACGCACCAGTAAGAAAATTTGATCGGCAAAATTGGATAAGTAATATATAATAACAATGTGTATTTATTATTCTTGTTTATATGTTATTGGATAAGTAACAACCGACACATTGCTGGATGAAACTAAAGAAATAGCAACGGTCATCGACAAAGTTTTTGAGATAGAAGCAGGAAACACGAACGGATGAAGATGATCAGATGGGAAGAAACATGCAAGGATACCAACAGGTAATTTAACAAAAGAAAAGGGGAAACTGAAGAAGTGGAGTCAAGCATGTTGAGCAATAAAACAAACAGAACACACAGAATAACAACAACATCAACGTCAACAACAACAACAGCAGCAACAACAACAGCAACAACAACAACAACAGCAGCAACAGCAACAACAGCCATGAGGCTATGGCAATCACTTTGCTCACGGTATTGTTTAGACATCACTTTCCATTGCCCTTTTGGCGTTCCAGGGCACTTTTCAAAGTCATTCTTCCACAGATCTTTGCCGTAGGATTCCTTGGGTTGGCCGGTCTGAAGGATTCATCGCCAGGAACTGTACAGCAACTTTCCGGGAATTTCCATAGGTTGGTGGTGCAATAACCATCTTGAAAAATGATGGAGTTCGTCAATGGGAAGGATGACATCCCATATATGAAATGGAAAATATATGAAATGTTCCAAACCACCAACCAGTTTCCATAGGTTGAAGAATTCACACGTGACACGTGACTGTACCTACTGGAAGAAGTATCCCTGCTGAATCTCATCGAATCTGTACGATGTGCCAAAAGCTGGCACCGTACCAAATGTCCCAAATGACGATGCGACGATACATCGAAAAATCCTACTCCCCGAACTGGTTTAACGGAAACAAAGACAGAACACCACCATATTAAGGTAAGGAATGGCAAAACAATGATTTCGATCAGACTTTGACTGCAAATTGATCCACTGACAAAGGTCTTAAACATATATTCTTCGCTTCGGCCAAGTTTGAGACCACCGTATCGGAAAGAAAAAACATGTAGGACACCTGCCAAAACATCAACATCTTCATCACGGTGGTTGCATCTCATGAGAATCAGTGTCATCATTTGAGCCTTTAAAAATACCCCTATCCCATCTCATTTAGTACTAGTTGGTTGAAAACTGTTTCCCAATCCCATGGGTTATTATAATCCCCAGTAAACTAGGTAGTTTGTTTAATCCCCTATAGCAATCAATTAACCAGGGTATTGTTATTCCAATTATTAACCATTATTAACCATAGATTAACCATAGATTAACCATGGCTCATTTCTCTTTTGCGTTGGGTTCTCTGTATTTCGTGAGATGCGCAGAAGCAAAAGGACATGAGATCTTCGTGCCAACAAATCGACGCTGAAAAAGGTAAAAAAAAACTGGTTAATCTATGGTTAATAATGGTTAATATATGGTTATTATATGGCTAATAATGGTTAATAATAACCTGGTTGGTGGTGCAATAACCATCTTGAAAACTTTGAGTTCGTCAATGGGAAGGATGACATCCCATATATGAAATGGAAAATAGATGAAATGTTCCAAACCACAACCAGAAAAACATGGCAATTGAAAGTCCAACATATTCTTAGTTGATGTTCCAAATATAAACATCCATGGCTAGTTCAGGGATTTCCCAGCGAACCACGTCAATGATGACACCGTTGCGGGTATAACCTTCGACCAAGCTTTCAGATTGCTAACCAGTGTCATTTGACCTTCTCTGGGGGAGGTTTCCTATCTGACAGGTAACTGGAAGATGATGGTCATGTGAGTCATGTTTAAATATGTTTAAATAGTATCATACCAAGATATACCAAATAAAACTCCTGAAAACATCTTCTTTGAGATGCAGGCTGCAGGCTGCGGCGGCTGGTCTTATGGATGTGATTTAAAGCTCCAAAACCAATGCTGAAATATGGATATATGGAGGTTAAAATCCCGTATATCACAACTTGGGCTAGACATGGCTAGACTCTCAAAAAAACTATGCTGCAAACAAAGAGCTGAAATATGTTCCGCTTAGAAAACGTATGGTTCCACGTTTTGTTAGAGCCATCTATGTTCAAAACGATGACCATCCCCCAAGGCCAGCGTCGTTTTTTTCCATGTTTGAATGGTCAAAACTGGGCCCAATGATTGGATGATGAAAAAAAATAAACAAAAAAAAATCCTCAAATCTGTGGTCAGGGATTCAATTAAAATTCACTCCATTGTGGATTATTATGGGATTCTAACCTTGCGAAAAGTTACCACCAAATAGCAACCAGGGATCGTCGAAGCGGCTTCCCTCACCTTGGAATCGAAGATTCCCTTCTGGTGGATGAACCAAATGGCAAGTTGGGAAGATGCAAATTTTCAAACACGATTCAAGCGACTCGGCAAAATCAAAAATCTAGGCGAAACAAAGAACATCAAACAACTCTAAGCAAAGTCTGAGTCATAGGGTGGATTAGGGGCCCATAATGTTCCAATAAGGTCCTTACAAGAAGATACCATAAGCCACTGTAAGATCTGAGTCACCTTTCAAGAAGTCTTTGGGATAGAAAATCGACAACTTCCTGGGCGAAAAGGACGAACGGATGTGAGGCTCGGCGCTCGGAACGTGCTTCTCTGGAACGGGCACCAAAGGATAGTTCAGTTGGTGGAAGGAACTAGGGTCAAAATGATTCATTGGGTGTGTGTAATTTATATATATATATATAATTATATATATATATGAAAATTGTCATCTATAGTTAGGTTCTGTTAGATGGAATTGTAAACCAACTTTTCATCGTCATGGTTATAACTGGGAGTGGGGCTTCCTCTACGTACAATTTACCCCAGCTTGGACTGAACCAGGAGAGCATCCAGTCAGGTATCAAACATCTACATGCCACCGACAAAATCGGTGATTGGGAAAGAATGACTGATGTACCTAGTATTCCTGTGCACGCATTATGTATATATAATATGATATAATATAATATAATTTAATTTAATTTAATATAATATAATAAAATGTAAATATAATAAAAATACAATATAAATATAATATAAATATAATATAAATATAATATAAATATAATATAAATATAATATAATAAAATGTAAATATAATAAAATGTAAATATAATAAAAATATAATAAAAATATAATATAAATATAATATAAATATAATATAAATATAATATAAATATAATATAAATATAATATAAATATAATATAAATATAATATAAATATAATATAAATATAATATAAATATAATATAAATATAATATACTATTAGTATAGTATAGTATAGTATAGTATAGTATAATATCATATCATATCATACCTGGGAATTCCGACTATGTAAAATTTCTGCCTTTTGCTGAAAAGGCAGAACTTTCAGTCGTTTCAAACGAGAAACGTCCGTTCAGTTGAGAACTGCCTTTTCCAAGAATGTGATGGGGAAAAACGCCGCTGAGAATCTCGCTCATTCCAAGAAGGATCAAGATATGTGGTGGTGATTGCAACAAAGTCAACATAAGCACAATGCTTACATCAACAGGAGAAATCTGGAGAAATTGAATGAGGGTTGACAGCATAAACCTCAACATCATGTGATCGACTTCACTCTAAAAACATAAGTCTTGCAATGTCTTGCATGTGATGGCTCATTATGGTTCAACTGGAGGCCAGGTACCCTGATGTGTTGGGAAATGTTGGGAACACACCTTTTTTTCTCACTTCCGGCGGCGATAGCGGGTGTGAATTGCCTTGCATTTGGTGAGATATAGTTCGAGAGTCCTTTGAGTGGTGAGTTTTGCTGACACTTTTCGGGACAATCTTGCAATCTTTCCGATCACATCTTCATTCATTTCCGCGCCAAATATCAGAGGGTTTGGAACCCACTCCACTGATTCATCTTGAAGTAGCAATGAGATTTCGTGCTTGGTATGGGCCATCATGTGATACTTGGATTTCATTCCAAATCCAGTGAACTGAAAAGAGTACATGCTGAAGAAAGCCAACGCATTGTAGTGCCCCAAGAATTCATGGATGTGTTGATACACAGCCATCGCACAATGGCGGCGAAGCCAGTTTCCATGGGAGTACAAAACCTTTTGCCAGCCAAGCACGCATCTTGCTGACAGGTTCATGTGCTTCAACATCCTCAGGTGGGAAGGGTCTACGGGATCATTCAAGAAACCTTGTGAGGCAATTGCTAGCCATTTGACTAGCAATGTGGTATCACTGCCTTTGGAAGAAATCCAACCAAAGTCTGATTGGGTCTTCGCATTGAGAAATGATGGAGTGAAAGATCGGAGAGCAGCTCGCTTTCCAACTGTCTTTTGCCAAAACAGAAAGCTAGCATGGGCCCGCTCCAGGCATATCTCGCGCCTGTTGCTTTCGTTTGGATCCTCAGAGTTCCAGTAGCCCAATTTTACAAGCAACAAAATAGATGATCCAACGTAATCTCTCAGAATGCCAACTTTGCTGTTGTGAAATATGTCACGCCGCAGTACCATCTCAGGTTTCCCACGGGCATCTTCAGGTTCAAATGGAATCATAGCAATGCTTGGGGGTTCATCCCAAGGACGTTGTTGGTACAGTGAGTTTCCCCAACTCGGATCATGGCCAAAATCTTCAAATGGTTTTTCTGGTGTTCCTGCGCCACATTCGTGGCACATTTCTAGACCACTTCCAATTTGACGATTGAAGCATCTTTTGAGCCCAGCTATTTTTTCGTACCACTTCAAATCACCCTTCAGTCCTGTCACCCCGACGAAGTAAGGTTGCCCCTTGACTTCGAGACCTTCCTCGAAGAGCAGGCGGAAGTCTTGGGAAACTTTCTCGATCACTACATCCAACGCATCCGTTTCCTTGCACAAATTGTTGGGTAAAGCTGCCAAACAGAATTTGGTCAAGAACGAATTTGACTTGGTGTTGTGAGTTTCATAGGAGGCTGGAACTGCATCGCTGTTCCTGACATTCGCCGGCATGTAGCCAGAATTTGTTCTGAATCTCTTGGCAGTGCTGTGGTTCAGTTTGCAATCACAAACATTGTCCAAACGCCTTTTCTTCAACATGTTCTCTGCAGTCTCCACACCTATGTTTGATTCAAACATCAATATGGCCGTGTTGCCCTTTTTCAAACCTCTTCCCTCATCTCCGTGAAAAGAAACACATAGAGTATTGGACCGGGTCCGATGTGGGTGGACCTCCTGAAATAGACGGTGTGTTGGATGAAACTTCTCGTAGTTGTCCCAAAAGCTTTTCAACTGCTGACCTCCCTGTGCATGGGATTCACTGCCCCCAAAGAGTAGCTCAGGAGCCTTCTCCAAAAGAAATCCAATGAAATCAATTGGGCTGATGTAGTGAACCATGACGGTGTCTTCATTGCCATCAAGATAGGGAAATGATCGAGTTGGAACTTTCCATGTCAAACCCCAGCGACCGATGAACCTGCGTGTGTCTCGTGCGTGGTTGTTGCCTTTGCCTGACAGGCTCTTGTCGCCTACCAAGCTCCGAGCTTCCCGGTGCACCGTTTGCAGTCTCGCCGCTGGAGCCTGGGAAAGTGGACTAGTACCCCAAAGTTAAGACTCCCCTAAAACTGAAGAATTTTGGAAGATGGGATTATAGATTGATATCTCACCGAAGTACCACTGCTAGGCAACATGAGAAAGTGGAACAAATGGGGCCCAAACCCCATCAGCAATGATTTCTGCATATTCTTCGGCTAGATATACTTCATCACGATCAGGACCTGGCATCGCAGTTGTTGAGCTACCAACACCGAACCAAAAACTAATGGTACCATACTTAGAGGCTTAGAGAGAAGAAGGTAGAGAAAGATGTTGGAAATGCTGATCAATGCATTTGCATCAACAAAGTTGGATACACCACCAGAATGTAAACTGTTTTGTTTTCAGAACGCAGTTCGTCCCAGATTGAAACGGTCTCGCAGATCTAATGCCTCAGCTTAATTTGAACGAAGCATGTTGAGCACGCTTTGCTCACATGTATAGGCACTGGCTTCTCACCCCACTTTCAAGGTAAGGATTGTTTCAAATGGTTTTGAAGTAGCACGAAGCCCAGAACATTTTGCATTGTAAAACCAGAGGACTTATGGGCGGTGTTGTTTTTGTGAATTAAATTTCAGGATTATGGGACTTGAAAACCAGAACCCATACCCTCTCCCCAAAAAGATTCACACGCTGGAAGTTGCCAGCGTGAAGGGATCACCATGGATCACCTAAGACTCCAGAACTCTTCGAAAGCATCAAAGCCTACTTATGTGGCCTTTTGCCAGTCGCTGGCATGGCAGGTGCTCCTCCTTTGGAAGCTGCTTTTGCCTTAGCTGCACCCTTAGCTTTGGCCTTGGCGGCCTTCGATTTCACCCTCAGTCCGCCGGGCTTTTCAGTCTTTTCAGCCGGTGCCTTCTTTGGAATGAAGGGCCTCCCAGCAACAAAAAAAAGAATTGGAGATACTGTTGGAAATACGTTTAAGTCTCTTAGTGCAATGGTTTATTGGATATTTTTTGATGACATGTGGCTACACATGATGGATTTCGCACCTGGCTCGCGCTTCCAAAGATAGGCTTTTCGCAGCCCTGAATAGGTGGATTGGATTTGGAAATCAATTGCCTTACCAAGCTTTGGTTTAGTATGGTTTATCAAGTGCCCCTCCAAAAGCTGAGAATCAAACTCCGCACTTGCAGATTCCATCCTGCTTCGCAAGTCGGCTTCCACCCTGGGCGATGGAGTCTTGATAGGATGTGACTGTATGACGTGAAACTCCGTAGGTTCCATGACTCTACTTTACACATAAAATTTGGTTTGCAACATTGATATATGCTAAGTATTCCACTTTTTGGTGTAGCCAGACACCACCCCCTGGGAATAGAGTTCAGACAAATCCCGGTGATCTTTCTCAAGAGCGTTGATGGAGTTGACAATGGTCTCCTTCAACCTGGGCAATTGAGTAGGCATGTGTGGGTTATGTAATATGTAGTGAAGTAAAACAACACCATTGATGTCTGTGATTTGATAAGTCGGAGCCAGCTAATTCACACCCAAAGACTTCGTTTGGATGTCCGACAGCTCTTTGTCCTCGAACTTTTGAAGCAGCTGCTGCACCTTTGTCAACCGCTTTGCCAAAGCAGTCCTTAAGTGATGGAGACATCAAGGTTATTTACCCCCCCAAAAAAATATGGCTGACCACAATGGAGCGAGTTATAGTGAGATTTGGTGTTCAATAATGTTTGTATTTACAATTGAGTCTGGGCACAAGTATTTCTGGACGTGGCTGCTCGGAAGGGCATCAGGATCCAACTCTGGGATACCCAAACTCTTTCGGTTGGTCACTTGCTTTTCCTTTTCAACCTCCTCCTCAACGTGTTCTTCATCCACACCTTCGAAAGATAAATGGAACAAACAACAGAACACACACACACACACATACACACACACACCTTCAGCAGCAGTTGGAAGACATGCGCACAATCAGTATTGTGGTATGGGATGATATACAAACTGGATCTAGGTATAAATGATCACAAGGTGGGGTTGTGCCTATGTCCGAGTCATCGTCATCATTGCCACCATCATGAAGGTCCATGTTCATGTTTGAGACCCCACTCTCCTCAAATTTTGCTCGCTTGTTGATCTCCAATCGGGATGCTTTCCTGGAAAGCAAACGGTAGATTTGGGGATTCAGGGATGCATAGGTGCCAGTAGATGGGAGGACAACAATCCTGAAAACTTGCTTTCAAGAAGCTTGGACTTCGTCTTGACACTGATCTCGCAATAGTATCGCATGGTCTTCTCGTAGAGGTCACGCCTGTGCCAGCTCTATAGTAAGACCGAGTAAGACACCAGGATTGGAAGCACAACACAACAGGATTGGAAGGGTAAGACACCACGATTGGAAGGGTAAGACACTAGGATTGGAAGGGTTTCAAAAACTCTGGCCTCATGAGCTTTTTTGGGTTTGTGACACAGTGCTTCTTGATGGCCTCAATGCGAGACCTTGGATAAACATGGCTGATAAACAGTTTTTTTGAAACGTCTATTCTGAAAAACTTTGGACAACTGTAGATCTGTAGTGTTCCGCTAGTGGTTTAGAAAAGTGACGGTGTCATTCCTCGTGATTCCATTTCATCATGGGTCAAGAATTCAGCTTCGATCTCGAACTCTGTCGATTGCATCTCAGAACGAAGAATTTCGACTTCGGCCACGAAGGTATCCTAGGATTCAGCACAATGGAGTTGCAGAAGCTAATGGAGAAAAACACAATACATAATCATTCTTGAATCTAAATATACCCGCAAAAACTTTATACACAAAAAATAGAAACCCATATTCAGATAAAGATTCTGGATCATATCCACATTGCTTAAAGATTTGTTCCAGGTTCTTCCGAGGCTGCCCTTTGGAATGCCACTCCTTAAAGACCGTCTCAGACACCTTCTTGCTACCATCAACTCGGGGCGTAAAAATACGCCTTGCTCGGCAACGAATGGCGTTTTCTGAAAGGTGGTGTTCATGCTTCTCAAACTTCGGGGCATGGGTGTTGCCATATTCAGGGATCTCATCCCCTGTGTCTGGAAAGTCACCAAAGATGCCAACATCCGTGTAAATGTCTTGTGGTTCCTTTTTTTGGGCAACACTACCAGGAGCACTCTCTGCAGGGGTGCTTGGGGAATACCTCAAAGTAGCCGCTTTGGGACTGGGACTCTCATCACTCTCAAGATCGATTGTTGTTCTCACATCTGGTGACCTGCTGGCATTCGCTAAGGCCGGCTGCTCAACTTTGCTCTCCTGGGGTTTCAGGCTGCGAGCTGGTGTTGGTTGGGGCCGGTCGGAACGAAGATCTTGAAGATATGTCTGTAGTACCTTGGTATTAGGAAGTTTGCTACCCACTTCAGATGAAAGTATGAGGATATATAGTCATAGACTTGGTGGATTCCATCGTAATGATAATAACTGATGGTCCCCCAAATATCACAAAAGTAACGCTAATAAAACCTTCTGTTTAGCAAATGTCAGAGTACGTCGAGTTCGTCCTTCAATTCACCCTGAGGTGGTACACTGAACTGATCTCGTGTTTTGTCTAGCAACTTGAGTCCATCATCTAGACTTGACGCTGACCAAGCTCTACTCTGAAGGGGCACCATGCTGCAACCCAGCGCTCAAGTCCCACTATAAGTATTGGGCCAAATCACCTCTCGAAGGGAGATCTGAAAATGAATGGACTATAGATTGATGCTTCAAAACCACACATTGCGCGTGCCTCAAAAACCAAAAACAATTCAGAACTTCATTTGGTGATACTCAGTGGTTCTATGTGGTTCTGATGCTTTCCCAAGATTGGTGCTCATCATGCCCACCAAGCCACCCCGCAGTTCTCTTAGATAAGATGTATCTCTTCATTCTTTTGTGTGGTTTGATAGTGGTTTCTGTTCCCCATCTCTCCCCAATACAATACACATTTCAACCAAACATGGAAGCATCGATCATGTTGTTTTAAATCAAATTATGCCAAAGTTCCGGTCAACCAGTCAAAGTGATGTATTCCCGTATAATATTGGAATAGTTTCAGAGAACACTTTTTCTGAAGAGCATTTTTCCTTGGCAACCAATACCCCAATGCCATAATTTCAGATGTTAAGCATGTGGGTTGTGTAATTACCACTTGCATGGACAAAGCTGATCGTTGCAATTGCAACGGCAGTTCCTCGCCCAAATTGTTCTATCTGAAACGACCTAATTGGTTCTGCCCCATGTGAAATTCTTGGAAATCTTTGGTCGGGTAAAGTCGCCTTTTGGTCGGGAAAAGTCGTCTTTTGGTCGGGCAAAGTCGCCTCTTTGAAAAATGATAATTTTTTTGAAAACTCAAAAAACCTATATTTTGATTACTTTGTGCAGTCAGAATTTAATTCCAGCTGTTCACCCATCTAGTTTCACTTGTTGGGGCAGAAATGGTCCACATTCATCAGGGATTGCCAATTTGCGGCAACCACGCAGGTATTCTACAACCAGCCCAAGATTTGCTTCACTCCAGGATCCCTCAGGCATCGCGCCAAACAGCTCTGGGAGCGGGGTATCCATGTCCACCTGAGAGAGACGGTCCAGCAGGAAAGACAATAGCAGGGGGTTCAACTCAAACAGGCATACAAAAATGGTTTTATAACATTATTATTTTGGAATGTTATTTTACACTGTTGTAAAGGGTATTTTGAAATGATTAGCCAAGCCACTACTTTGTCCCAGGTGTGAGGTTCAGATTCCATGGAGGGTAGCATTTGTAGCAGAGCTTTCGCAAATCGTGGTGTATAGGTCCTGAAGTTGATTGATGGTCGATGCCCCATAGAAATTGCATTGGCAAATCGCTAAAAAAACTGATATATTATCCTGATAATGGTCTACTATCCTTTTACAGTCATAGATTCATAGGACATAAGTAGAGCTATTTTCAAAACGAAATTTATTGCCCAAGGGTCTGTGTAGACTTCAATTTGGGACTGCCTTTCCAACATGCCTTCCCTGCACGGTTCTTGTATTTGATCGCGGTTCGAAATGCCGCCTTTCTCACCCGTTTTTTGCCCACTGGCTGCAGCTGAGCCAACCCAGTGGTGTTGCCAACCAATAGGGTTCTCTTTGGAGTGGGATGTTTGAAGTCTTGCATCCACATGGATATTTGGTACACCTGCCCGGGGCAATCCATCCAGGGTGAAGAGATTAACGAACCAATGCAACAGTCTATGGGGCCCCCAGTGTGAAAATGCCTACGATGATTTTATTTTCATGTTTTTTGCCAAACATAGATATCCTAGATCATCCCAAGCCCTGCCTTGTGTCCAGCTGATCTAATCATACGAATTGCTTGCAGGAACCAGTTGAAGAGGAACATTAATGTCGATCCAGGATTCTCGAAGCAAAACTTGCCATTCATGCAAACGCACAGGATAGCTAACAGGGACATCCTGGATGGTTGGTAAGAGATGGTCTGGGTTTACCTGAAAATGGCTTGGGTTTCAACATGTTTTAATTTATATATAAAATTTAAAGGGGTTCTTTTAGGGAAACAAAGGGTCCAATGAGTACCAATCACAAACAGATTAGCTAGTAGGATCATGAAGTCAGGTGCTAGTATGTTGCAACAGAATTGAGAACCCTTTGGACATACCCTGCAACCCAGTCCTTGTAATTTGAATGTTACCCTTCCGAGTTGCCACAGAGCTTACATCGCCCCCTAGAACCAGTACGCTCCGTTTACTTGTTCCCCTGTTTACAGATACCCATGTAGAGCAAACAATTCCAGCCATCATGAAGAGGCAGCCAAAGCCGCTCGTGATGAGAGCCAGCACCATCAACCTGAGAGCAGGACAGCGAGGGGGTGTGGGGGCCTGATGTTCAGGAGCTACAGCTTAAAGTGCGCAATATCCTGGGATAAATTTTGATTAGTTTTTACCTACAGTGATATTATATATATATTATCACCTAGGTATATAATAGCAGAAACCCTCAAGAAATAAAGTAGTAGTGGCTAAATTCGCTGAGAAACACGAAGCCACAATGGCCATTGATGTCCATAGGGTGTCGCTTTTTCCCTCGAAATCTTCGCCCTCTCTTAGATGGCTTGGTACTCCCAAATTTCAAATCAAAGCTCCATGTTTTGAAGGCCAAATTGGAAGCCAACTTAGAGAGGTTGCCCTGCCCGCAAAAAAAGTCCAGGATTGTCCAATCCCCGACATACTCCAGCTTGACACACGACAACCAAGAGCACATGAGGACGATAAAGACAAAGTCCTGGGCTGCATGGTAGTGTGTTAAATATATAAAATACTTCACATTCAACATCTTGGTCCAATTCGCCTCGGCCAAAGCTAATTAATGTATTCCAAGTTTCTTTGGGTGTTCCTATGGATATCATACGGCGAATCACCAGATCAAACTCATCAGGCGTCATCACTACGCAGAGCTATCTCAATCCCCAGGGCTGGATGGAAAAATTCTGCGGTGCATATAGCAATATTTGTAAAGGCCATCATGCAGGTTAGCCAAGGCAGTGAACAACTGGATCAGAATAGATACACTAGCCAAAACTTGCCAGAAGTACTGTCACCGGAGAGCACCCCAAGGCTGGCGGGTCGTGCCTGCCCACGCTTCACTTTCATAGCTCACCTGCGTATGGGTGATGGGAGTCTTGCAAACAAAAACATTGGAACATTCTGGAACCATTATTAGCCATTGACCAAAGTAAGATGTGATACATCACGAGCACCTTTCCGTTCCATTCCGGTTGTTGATGTTCTTAGATATTCGTGGTAAAAATCCCGGCGCATTTTCGGGATGTGCAATGCTGCGAAGCTCAGCTATGATGTCCCCCCAATGTCCCCCAGCCTCGCTTGTGGTAAGCTACTGGGAAAATCAGCTACTCAATACCCTGTCTTGGCACTTGTTGGTACCCGACTGGTCCCGCAGCAAAGTTTGTGTGATGAATTTGATTCTAAGTGACCACTACTATACCAGTCTCCAACAGCCTAAGCCAAGCACAGAGACACAACCAGCCAAAACTTGTTTGGAACCGTTCCTCAAAACATGGTTTCACTGACGGAGAAATGGCTTCACAGCTTCCCCGGACATGAACTGGATGGCATTGTCAGCTGCAATCTTCTGGTATGCGGCAACGGTGTTGTCGTCACTCTTCACCAGGTCTTTGAAGGTGAAGTTCCACCAAAGCAACTCAAGGGCAAGTTTGTTCTCCAAAATGGATCAAAATACTTGGACTGTTTCGATTTGAAAGAGGAAGTAAAATCATGAGAGGATCATGTTGTTCAACATGCTGTAAATTGTATGTCGGTCTATTTCTTCGTATTAGTTTTTTGTCACCCCCACCTCGACTTGAGATGAACTCTTCAGAAAGGGCGCAATCTTGTCAGTGTAGGCCTTGAGGATCACCATGAAGCGGTTGTTGGCCTCCACAGACTTGGGTGCAGTCCGTGCAGCGAAAGTCACACGCTCCTTCTCGCCAGACTTTGTCTTCAAACACAGTGGCAAAGCTTGGCATCCCCTGGTAGTGACATCTGAGGGACGCCCATTCTTGCCATTGATGACCGGCTTCTCACTATCCTTGTTGGCATTCTTCTCACCCTTCTCCCCCTCACCACTTTCATCAGTCTTGCTCTTCTTGGCGCGAGCTTTCCTGATGGGTTTCTCTGGCTCTTCGATCTCAGCGTCATCATCAGCAGCATCAGAAGCTGCACCAGCGAAGCTATTTTCCAAGTCGCGCTTCGCCTCAGGCATGTCATCATCATTCTCGTCAGAGACCTCGTCCTTGTTGGTTTCCTTGGAAGCCCGGCGCTTCCTGCAAGCGGCTGGCTTCTTCAATCCCTTGGATCTCTTTGGTTTCTTTTCATCGTCAGCAGGTTTTCGACCTCGAGGCTTTCTGGGTTTCTTGGCGTTCTTGTAGGCATGTTGATCCTCTCGTGTCACCATGGGGACTGTGTCAATGTCAGCCTCCTCGCCAGGACTCATATGTTCACTTTCTTGGGGTGCAGCCGGAGCCTCAGTTGAGGATGATGCTGAAGAAGGCAACTTGTTCACCATGGAAACTGAAGCCTTGGAAGATTCATTCTCCTTGGGGCCCATGGGTTTTGAACCATCTTGGTCATCGAGTGCCACCTGCTCCAAGGCAGCACCAGGCTCACGCTTGGAACCCTCAACCTGGTGGGGAGTCCCAGATGATGGCTCTGCAGAAGCAGGTGGTTGAAGAAGTTTCCCTGACTGAACATGTTCGGGTGGAGTGCCAGGTTGGCTATCAGAATCAACTTCGCCCAAAACCAAAGTCTTCTTTCGCATCAACTCTGCAGTCTGGTCGGCATAGTCAACGTCCATTGGAAAGGTTTCGGCCAAATCAGGGCCTGAAGTTCTAAAGAATGAATCACTTAACAAACCCAAAAAGAGATCACCAAAATCTACATAGCTCAGCCATTCCCCATTTCCCAACCCCATTGATCCAAAACTTTGTTGTCGAAGTCCGAGATGCAAGGCCCAAGCACCGCTTCAACAGCGGCCTTGGCTTCGGCCTCAGCTTCTTCCAGAAGGCGCTTTGCTTCCTCCTGCTTCCTTGGCGGGAATCAGGAAGGAAGTTGAAAGGACCCCGAAGCCTCTCCAAACCCAATAAGCATTTGAAGTCTTTGGACGGTTTGGGGTGCTAGTGGCTAGTAATACTAAAACTTTGGCTATGAAAAGTGAGGAGATACAGGGAGATTGCTTTTTTTTTATGATAATGGTGTTGATTTGATATCGCCTCATTTTATGATTTACTTGACAAATAAAGATATAATAAAGATACAGGTATACAAAATATCTTGAGACTTGGGTGCATAATATATCAAACTGCGATGTGTAGCTGAGTTTCTTCAGCTGCGCAACCTTAGCAGTGACCAGCTGGATGTACTTGTCTTTCGTCCCAGGTGATGGCTTTGATGGCAAGGAGAAAGTCATGCCACCCAACACGAGGCGCTGGCCCTTGGGCTTCAAAGGGACCGGTGGGGGCGGCATGCTGTCCCTCTCAGGCTCCTTCACAGTCTCCTTGACCAAGACATCACCATCACCTTTGATTTCCTCGCTTTCAGTGGTTTCAGTAGGCAAAGCTTCAGACTCAGTCGAGACTGGCATGCTTTCCTCTGCCGCTGCAGGAAAGGGATCATGGGCTGACGGCTGGCAATCAGTCCAAAGCTGAGATTCAGTGGGCTGGCTGTCCACTTCAATGACCTCACTATGTTCACCATCGACCGTTTCAATAGGAACTAAAGGCGAAGGAGGCTCATCATCAATGTCAGTGGTCCCAACAGAAATCTCACCATCTGGAGTATCAGTGTCAATATAGCCGTCAGAATCCACCAAACTGGAGTGGCCACTGGGTGGATTGTTCTCAGCTTCCGCCCAAAAGGTTCGAAGGATGCCATAGAACTTTGCCAAGTTCGGATCCTAGAGCTGGCGTTGGTTGAATCCCATCATGTTGACTCAGTGTTGGACTAGCTTGGCTAATAATCACAATCCCAAAAACCCTTAATTACATAGATTAGGTGGTAGCGTGTTCGTTCAAAAATTCATTAAACATAGCTCAAGATTCGCGAGCTGTGACATTGCCATGGGAATTGCAAAACCGGCGAATCCCATGAGAGAAGAGCTTCTTCAAACCCTGAGCATCAACCTGGATACTGGCCGGATTGTCCTCCAAACCAAGTTCGTTTCGAAAGTGCATCACCTGGCAGGGTATGATTTTTTGAATGTATTTTTGATTAGGGCTGGGGTTAGTTATACATGGTTATACTATGTTATACTTTGATATAACTTGGTTTCGTTGTAAAAGGTTGAGTACAAATAACCATAGTTATTGCAGATGGTTTCGCAAAGTCGGCCTCATCTCTCATGATGTCAACGTTGATCATTTTGGGATAAGGCTGTGTTGGGCAATACCAGGAAGCGATGCATTCCAAAGCAACATGGTTAAGACTCATAGCCTTGACACTGGGGATTCCGGTGGCTGCCTTTTTCAAACACCTGGTCATGTGTTTATAGCCCTTCTCCATCACCCGGTTTCTAAGAATCTTTTTGGATGCCCACTCATCTCCCAAAGCTCCAGCTTCTGGTCCTGGTTCTGCAGGTTCTGCAGGTTCTGCTTCCACCTCTCGTTCACGAGGCCGGGAGCTGTCAGCCATCCTGCTATAACATCAGCTTGGGTCGTGGTGAAACCAGCCAAAATGAGCTGCGTGGTTGGCTCGTGTTTGGCTTCTGCATTCGATTGAAAAAGAAATCATTTGCATTTACAATTTCTGAACAGCCCGTCCCAACCATCTCCCAGCAGCCGTGTGGGGTGGATCGCACCTCTCAGCATCTCTTGCGCCAGGTCGCGCTGAGCAGATGGCATGTCATTGCTCACCTGGTCACCTCTATGACGACCAGATCTAAGTTCAACTTCCCAAAAATCAAATCTTGGTGTTTGAGTATACTTGGTTGCTTTGATGTGATATGGTGGCGCTTAGTTGGTAGCTGGTGGATTATGTCTCACATTGTCTGACCAATGGTATTCTATTGTATTCTAAAGGCATGCAGCTACAACTAAGTTTTGATATGTTAGGCAGATTTCTCAAGAATTGTGCCGGGATTGAAAAATATCAATTCTGCCTCTGGTCGGGCAAAGTCGCTTCTAAAGCCAAAGAGGCAGAAGTTCCTGAAAAGGCAAAAAAAAGCATACTGTGGAAGGTGCAGGTATAAAATAATATTATAATATAATATATAATTATTTTATATATAATACATATAATATACATATATGTATAATGTGTAGCCTATTGTAACGCACATAAACGGGTACATGAAAAGCTCGGCCGTTGATTGGGGCATGATTCCCCGATTCGTAACTTGGGACGTGACTTCGGACGTCAGGTTGCAACATCGTCGTAATTAATCAAAATACATTATATATATATATATATCACCATATATATATATCATTATATATAAATATCATTATATAATTATATATATATATATACACCTTATTTTTCCTTGTTTATGCTTATTGTCGGTTCTGTACCCCATATGTCCCGATATGATGTTGTATTCCCAGCTATTGCTGGCTATATATTCCACGTTCTATCCAGATTAATATCCCAATTATATACATCCCAATAAATGCCTAGTTACCCTCTGGTAAACTAACATGACTATGGAAAATCACCATTTTCAATGGGTAAATCAACTATATCTATGGCAATTTTCAATAGCAAACTGTTAGTTTACCAGAGGGTAAACCATGAAAAAAACCAGAGTGCTTTGGAGCGTCTCATCTTTGATGATCTTTTTCTGGTGGCTAATCCACAACGCCACCACTATCACAATCTCAGGCAGAACAAGAAAACAAACCCTCAACCAGTTCCGTATTTGAAGTCTACAACTGTTTAGTTTGATTGAAATTTCTTGGTACAAAATCGAAGCCTCACATTGTTAGTTGCTTCGTTACTGTTATTTTTTTCGCCCGTTTCATGTTGAGTCCGGTTGGCCGACGCCCAAATCATCCAAGTCATGGAAAAACCATAACTTCGTATTGCAACCTATGGTAACCTATTGAAACCTTAGTATTGAAACCTATTGAAACCTATGGTAACTTGGGGATCCCCCTTTTAAGAACCCCCCTATTGGTTTCCCAAGATTTTCAGACAATCTATGACAATCCCATGAGTCCCCAGGATCATCTTAGGATAATGCTTGGTGACGTTGTTCACGTGTTGGTAGCTCTCTGGAAAAAGGTGCAAGGTGTCAATCAACACCACCGGAGTGGATTCTAAAAGTCCTCCGGGTGAGCTCGATGAGTTCGGTTCGGTGAAATTCCTACTTTGAGGATCATTCCACTTACCCCCTGGTAAATTAACATAGACCCTGGCAGTCATCGGGGTTGTAAAAGACTAGTTTCCATTGAAAATGGGTGATAAAATCAGGGTCGAATTGTTAATTTACCAGGGGGTAGTGGTCAATACCCTATAACCCAAGTCTTTTTGTGGGGACACCCCCACGAATCGAGGATTTACTAACTAACTATGGTTATTGACCACATACCTTCTGGTAATCAGACAAGTTTAATTTATCACTACTTTCCTAGAGTTTCACCGTTCTACCTTTTTTTGGGTGGGGGTTGCAAAAAAGAACTATTAGGATGTGGGGATACTGAAAAAGTTGAGATATTCACTGATTCACCAGTAGATATACACATATTAAGCAATATCAAACCTGCACCAATGGGGTCACCCAAAAGGGGAGCTGGGTTCCTAATGCTACTCCACTACGAATTCCCAAGAACCACCTGGAAAAAGTCAAACAAAACACTAGGTGCGAGGGGCACTCCGCAAAGAAATTTGTCACTAAGCATCACTAAGCACAGTCATCAAAGCAACCTACAACCAACAAATACATCTGGGCCAAAAAGATACATTCCGATTGAACATCGGATGGATGGGATCATGAATTGACAGACATGGACATCTCTTGGAAGAATGAGAGGTATCTCTTTTTTTCCGGTGCCTTACGGCCCAACCTGGGAGAAACAGACCCAGCAGGCCTAGTTTGTCCAGCATGTCGATGATGACCATGCCAGACGGGCCGAAACTGCCTCGAAGTCGTCGACATGTTCGATGGCCAAGCTGTTAATCCATACAGCGGGGGAAATGGTGGCTTTTCACCAGCAACAAGAGGGACGTTGAATGGGAAGTTAGTAGGATAATACCTAACCAACTTAATATATATATATAATTATATATATTAATATCATATATATATATAATATTGTTAATATGATATGTGGGTGTGTATGAACATTTGGGACACGCCAAGAATTGCTATATTTGATGGGGAAAATGATGAACCATTTATAGGACTCGGGGATACCCTATCAGACAAACCCACTATCGCCCCACTTAGACCACTGGAAAACGTTGGGATATACCCCACTTAGATAAGGCTAGAATCAGCTAAGCGGTTTGTATGTGGGTTGTAATATGTTATAACCCCTTAGAGTTGGGATGTATTGGGATGGACTGCAAGAAGGCCGACTGGCCAGCCACTCCCAAAGTAGGTTCAGCTAGCCCTTGATTCACGACAACTGGCATCGTCTGGAGCGGCAACTCGTTGAGATCACGATGCTCAGGAGCATACACAATGTACGTGCCCTGGCTCCTCTTGCTGTCCTTCTCTGCAAGCTCAACATCTCTGTCCAGCTTGAAAGTTCCAGGCCCATAAGTTCCAAGTGCTGCATTGTTGAAGGCGGCAAGGCAGCACGACATGTTGGTGCCAGAGTAATAAGGATCATTGCGAAGAGCAGGGACATATGGGCTGTGTCCAGCTGCGAAACAACTTGCTCCATCCTCTGTCATCCTCAGCTACTAACCACGAATCGCTAGTTCTGGTAACACCTAGGCACGGACCCTAACCAGAAATTGCTCAGGCAGCATCAAGCACTGAGCTCGAATTCAACATGGCAGCTTGGTGCATTCTTAAATCGTAGCCAAGACTACATTCTCTTAACATGTGGAAACTAATCATTTATAGATGATTTGCTCATTTAAGTTATTCAAATGCCGCTGGGCTTTTTTTCCATGTCCAAAACCTAGCATTGCTAATTTTTATGTCATTTCCATGTCATTTCCATGTCCAAATTATTCCATGTCCCCAATTTTTGTGGCAGTCCCCGCTAATGACATCTACCGGCCATGTCCAGGCTATGCTCAAAACTTCCACCAAAATCTGAGCAAAATCTACCGATCCACCGATCCTGGACTCCCTGGTCCTGTTTGTTGGTTTATAAACTCAACAAATATATAATACTGATTGGGCAATAGGATTTTCCACAATAGAATTTTGTGATCATCCCCAATTTATAAAGGGTATTTCTATATATATATATATGTATATACTGGTTGGTGGTTTTAACCATCTTGAAAAATGATGGAGTTCGTCAATGGAAAGGATTAGCCCATATATTATGGAAAATAAAAAATGTTTGAAACCACCAACCAGAATATATATGCATATACCCTCTGGTAAACATACAAAAAGCGAACTGGAAAATCAAAATCTTTAAGAACGGTAAATCAACGAAATAAAGGTGCCATGTTCAATAGCAAACTGTTAAATTACCAAAGGGTACATATCATCAACCCTTGTTATGCTAGCTATGGTAACCAGCCTCAGGCTGAGTAGGGGGCCCGGGGGCCCCACCTTGTTCCAAGATTCGTTGGGGTTGGTGATTTTTCCTCTGGATTCATAAATTCATCCGACAAAACGACAAAATGTCGAATGAAATCATAATGGTTAATATCAATGGATTGGCTTAAGGGAAAATCTACAGGAAACCATGGTTTTTACCATCAAATATAGGGGTTTCCTGTAAATTTTCCCATCATCCAGTTCTATGATAATATTAGTATGGTTTCATAATGGTTAATAAGGGTTAATGATGGTTAATTTTTTTAAATAATGGTTATTTATTATCTGGTTGGTGGTTGAGCCCTACCCCTCTGAAAAAAATATGACTTCGTCAGTTGGGATGATGACATTCCCAATATATGGAAAAACAAATCATGTTCCAAACCACCAACCAGTGATGTTATACACCATGTATAGCCAATTTATGGATGCTGGGGTTGGTCATCCCAATGATGTGGCTCAAAAAATGGGCTGTATCCCCAATGTTTTGTATCAGTATTGTGGAAAAATGATGGCATCAGAATAAATCAATGGTTTTTGGGTATTCTAATGTATTCTATATCCAGATTGAAACCCTATCAAATCCCAAATCCACATAAATCCCATGAAAATTCTGCATCGAATCCCATGATGTTGGTAGATCATCCCTATGTTTTCATAGCAAGAGACTGAACTGGACCACCCCTCCGGGCAATCTCTTTGCCTGACCGGCTGGAGAATCTTCCCAGGGTCCCAGGGTGGAATACCTTTGTTCCAGATATATCCCCAATGTATTGCAGATACCCTCTGGTAAACTGTCACAGTTTGCTATTGAAAATGGCCCAATCGAAATAGTTGATGACTACCCTTTTTCATAGCATGGTGATGTTCAATAGTTATGTTAAATTACCAGAGGGTAAGTATGTTAGATTCAGTATAAGCAACTCCTGTATACTATGTATAGTAAATATAATTATCACTTGTTGTTGGTTTGGATTCTAAAAAATCTAATCCAGTGACGTCGCCATTATGTTGCTATAATTCAGCCAGATATGTCCCCTATATCATCAATACCTTTCCAGATTGTATCCTATACCTCTAGTATTATCGAAGGAAGTTTAGAAGTCAAACTTCCGACAATATGGACAGATGAAAAGCAGAGTAGGGCAGAGGCAGAGAGAAGAGAAAGATTAGAAGAGAGAAGAGTAGAAGAGAAAGAGTCAGAAGAAAGAAGATGCAGATGCGCGAAAAGGTAGGAAAGTCGCGAAACACTGTGTTTTTCCAATGATTTGTGGCTCCGGAGAGTCGAAAAGTAGGCTCGCTAAAGCGGCGGGTGCGGAGCCAGCTGGCCAGATGAGAGATGAAAAGTTGCACGCCGTTGTGGCGCGAAGCACATTTCCAAGTCAAAATGTACAAAACACACCATGCTCGGACCACTTTTGGAAGTTAAGATGTTGAAAAAGTGCACGCCGTTGTGGCGCGAAGCACATTTCCAAGTCAAAATGTACAAAACACACCATGCTCGGACCACTTTTGGAAGTTAAGATGTTGAAAAAGTGCACGCCGTTGTGGCGCGAAGCACATTTCCAAGTCAAAATGTACAAAACACACCAGGTCCGGACCACTTTTGGAGGTTCAGATGTCGAAAAAGTGTCGAAAAAGTGCACGCCGTTGTGGCGCGAAGCACATTTGGAAGTCAAAAGTGTAAAAAACTCAGGGTTTTGAACCTTTTTTGACGTTAAGATGTCGAAAAAGTAGACACTGCTTAACTTAACTAACTTGACTAACTTCACTAACTTAACTACCCTAACTTCGACGACAACACCAACAACAACAACAACAACAACAACACCAACACCAACCACAGCAACTACAACTACAACAACAACTACTACTACTACAAGTACAGCTACAACTACAACTACACAACAACTACAACTACAACAACTACTACAAGTACAGCTACAACTACAACTACACAACAACTACAACTACAACTAGAACTGCAACTACAACAACTACAACAACAACAGCAACAACAACAACAACACTTACTACAACTACAACTACAACTACAACTACAACAACCACAACTACTACTACAACAACAGCAACAACAACAACTACTACAACTACAACAACTACTACAACAAGTACTACTACTACAACTACAGTACACAATAACTACAACCACACAACAACTACAGCTACAACTACAACAACAACAACTACAACTACAACAACTACAACTACAACTACAAAACAACTAGTTACAACTATATGACTGCAACTACACTACACTAATTACATTACACCACAACTACAACTCCACTACGCTACAACTACAACTACAGTTGCAGTACATCACACTACATCCAGCAATTGTGGGTGAGGTGACCACTGCAACCATTGCAACCCTTCCAGCAAACACAACTCCAACCACCTTTCGGTCCATCAGTGGATTCGCTCTGCCATCCCTGATTCACAACAACCAATCTCTCCTATAGGTTTCCTATTTTTGAAACTTCCGCCACCGCCTTGTGCGGTACTACTGGTAACTATGGTTGCTATATAAATGTGTATATATATATATATAGAGCACTTGCTGTACAAAGCTATTCCAAATTATATTCCCATGTAATCCAAATTTCCCATTCATCACAGTCCAATGGTAGATATATGATATATCAGATATATATCTCATTAGTTGCAGGGGGTTATACCCCATCACCAATTATGAGAATGAATTGGCTGATACAATTTAAAAGAAATAGAAGTAATTGGTAGAATCTCAACCCATATATACTATAATATTTAGTAGATATTCTAATACTGTGTCGATGGACAAAATCCTGCGCCAGTTGACAACTACAGGGATTCCTATGAAACACTGGGACTATTCCATGGGATTGCAATGGGATTACCATGGGATGTTTCCCATCTACCAACTAGTGCAGGATTTCGCAACCATCCACAGTATCTCAATATATTGTTGGCGAATATCACCATTAAATCCAATGATATTCCCATGACATATCACCATTAAGGCTCATGAATGGTGAAGGGACGCAATCTCTCTATTGATTAATTGGAGGAGGTTTCCTAAAATGGGGGTGCCCCCAAATCATCCAAGTCATTAGACAAGTTTAGTATTGAAACCAATGGGACTTGGGGATTCCCCCATTGTAAGACCCCCCCCATACAATCAGTAGAATCTCAGCCCATATATCATCTTGATTGATGTTGATAGTTTCAGTTATACTAAGTTAGACCAATATATCTAGAAATTATACCCATAAGACATTGTAATATGTGTATAATGTGGGATACAGATTAGTGTGGGGATACAGAATTGTGTCCACAGACTCCAAAATTATTCTGTAACTTTGGAAATGATCGAGGGTACAGTTTTGTGTCCACTGGATTTTGGTGTAAGTTTTTTCATTTTTGTTGTTTTTTTTTAAGTTTTAAAGTGTTTTAAAATATGTTTTATTTTGTTGTTTATGATAATTAATTATCATTTAATTTTCAATTTAACAAATTTCAAAAAATAAAAAATAAATACAATAAATATATATAATCATTATCACTCAATTTTTTGACAAATTTAAACATTATATTTACTTGTGTCAGGATACACTATTGTGTCTTGATCTTGTCTGGGGTACAATATTGTGTCTTGGTCTTGTTTCTGTTCAAACATTTTTCATTTTTTTCATTTTTTTAAAGTTTTTTCTTTTGCTTTTTATTTTCCATCATTGAAATTTTCCAGATGCCTCCCACAGAAAATTACATCCAGGTACACAATAGTATGGTTTGTTTGGGGGGTACACTATTGTGTCCAGCTGCTTCCTGATGTGATTTTTTTTTTGCAATCATGTCCTTTACCTTTTCCTTTGCTAAAGTTTTTTCCTTTTAATTAATTGATTATTTTCTTAGTTTCTTTCATTTGAAATTCTCAGAAATGCCAAATTTCCCAAAATATATGACACCTTATTCAAACCCAATTCAAAACCATCACTCAAACAATTTTTCAAGGGGGTAGTCCATGAGCAACCCTGATCCACAATAGTGTGGTTTGTTTGGGGGTACACTATTGTGTCCAGATGCTTCCTGGGGTGATTTTTTTTTCACACAATCCCTTTACCTTTTCCTTTGCTAAAGTTGTTTTTCCTTTTAATCAATTGATTATTTTCTTAGTTTCTTTCATTTGAAATTCTTAGAAATGCCAAATTTCCCAAAATATATGATGTCTTATTAAAACCCAATTAAAAAACATCACTCAAACAATTTTTCAAGGGGGTAGTCCATGAGCAGCCCTGATACACAATAGTGTGGTTTGTTTGGGGGTACACTATGTCCAGATGCTTCCTGGGGTGATTTTTTTTTGCAATCATTTCCTTTACCTTTTCCTTTGCTAAAGTTTTTTTCCTTTTAATTAATTGATTATCTTCGTAGCTTCTTTCATTTGAAATTCTCAGAAATGCCCAATTTCCTAAAATATATGACACCTTATTAAAACCCAATTAAAAAACATCACTCAAACAATTTTTCAAGGGGGTAGCCCATGAGCAACTCTGATCCACAATAGTGTGGTTTGTTTGGGGGTACACTATTGTGTCCAGATGCTTCCTGGGGTGATTTTTTTTTCACACAATCCCTTTACCTTTTCCTTTGCTAAAGTTTTTCTTTTACTTCCTAAATTTTCTTAATTAGTTTCTTTCATTTGAAATTCTCAGAAATGCCCAATTTCCCAAAATATATGACACCTTATTAAAACCCAATTAAAAAACATCACTCAAACAATTTTTCAAGGGGGTAGTCCATGAGCAAGCAGCCCTGATACACAATAGTGTGGTTTGTTTGGGGGTACACTATTGTGTCCAGGTGCTTCCTGGGGTGATTTTTTTTTGCAATCATTTCCTTTACCTTTTCCTTTGCTAAAGTTTTTCTTTTACTTCCTAAACTTTCTTAATTAGTTTCTTTCATTTGAAATTCTCAGAAATGCCCAATTTCCCAAAATATATGACACCTTATTAAAACCCAATTAAAAAACATCACTCAAACAATTTTTCAAGGGGGTAGTCCATGAGCAACCCTGATACACAATAGTGTGGTTTGTTTGGGTGGTACACTATTGTGTCCAGATGCTTCCTGGGGTGATTTGTTTTTCAAACATTCCCTTTACCTTTTCCTTTGCTAAAGCTTTTTTTTATGGTATTTCTATGGTATTACTATTGGATTTCTATGGAATTCCTATGGGATTTCCATGATGTTTCTATGATATTTCTGGAGGATTTCTATGGGATTTCTGAAGGGGTGCTATGGGAGTTCTATGGTACTCTTATGGGATTTTCCATTGAATTCCTATGGGATTTCTATGGTATTTCTATTGGGTTCCTATGGAATTTCTATTGGATTCCTGTGGGATTTCCAAGGTATTTCCATGATGTTTCTATGATATTTCTATGGGATTATTATTGGAATTCTCATGGGGTTTCTTTGTGGTTCCTATGCTATTCCATGTTATGTCTATGATCTTTCTATGGGATTTCTTTGGGATTCCTATGGGATTTCCATGGTATTTCTATGATATTTCTTTGGGACTACTTTTGGGTTTCTATGGGATGTCGATTGCAAGTAAACTGACAGTAAATTGAAATCAATTCAAAGTAAATTGAAATCAATTCAAAGTAAATTGAAATCAGTTCAAAGTAAATTGAAATCAATTGAAAGTAAATTGAAAGTAAATTGAAATCAATTGAAATCAAATTGAAATCGATTCAAAGTAAATTAAAATCAATTCAAAGTAAATTGAAATCAATTCAAAGTAAATTGAAATCAATTGAAAGTAAATTAAAAGTAAATTGAAATCAATTGAAATCAATTGAAATCAAATTGAAATCAATTCAAAGTAAATTGAAATCAATTGAAAGTAAATTGAAATCAATTGAAAGTAAATTGAAATCAATTGAAAGTAAATTGAAATCAATTGAAATTCAATTGAAATCAATTCAAAGTAATTTGAAATAAATTGAAAATCAATTTAAATCAATTGAAAGTAAATTTAAATCAATTCAAAGTACATTGAAATCAATTCAAAGTAATTTGAAATCAATTCGAAGTAAATTGAAATAAATTGAAAGTAAATTGAAAGTAAATTGAAATCAATTCAAAGTAAATTGAAATCAATTGAAAGTAAATTGAAATCAATTGAAAGTAAATTGAAATCAATTGAAATTCACTTGAAATCAATTCAAAGTAAATTGAAATAAATTGAAAATAAATTGAAATCAATTGAAAATAATTTGAAATCAATTGAAATCTATCAAGTTTTTTTAATTCCACACTATTGCGTGCCCGATACCTTGTTTTTTCACACTGTTCTGTATCCAAAATTTGTTGGGGGGGGGGGGGACCCCCCTGTACTAATCTGTAACCTACATTATAAACGATATGTGTTAGATCAATTCTCATAGATAATGATATGATCCACCACACATGACACAGGACCAAGTTGCACATGTTAAACCCAACGTGCATCCAAACGTGCCCAAGTTGCCAATGAACTAGTTGGTTCTACTAACTTAGATCAGTATATCAGTATATCTATTTATACCCATATAAATTCTGGTATATATATATATATATTTATTTTACATATATGTGATATGATATATTAGATCAAATCTCATAGATACCCTCTGGTAATTTAACATAGCTATTGAAAATGGCCATAGAAAAAGTTGATTTACCCATTTAAAATGGTGATCATCCATAGCTATACTAAGTTAGGCCAATATATCCAGAAATTATACCCATAAGACATCGTAATATATATATATGATATATGATATATGTTAGATCATTTCTCATAGATAACTGTGATACCATCTGGTAAACTAACATAACTATGGAAAATCACCATTTTTAATGGGAAAACTCACTATAAATGGCCATTTTCCATGGCCATGTTAAATAACCAGAGGGTAATTCCCATGATTTCCTGGGATTTTTAAGTGGTTTCCAAGCCATGCTGTTGGCCAAGCTGCCCATTGTAGGATCTCCTGCGGCGATCGTCCCTGCAGCTCCGCATTCAGCCACGCCACGCGATCCTCCGGTGCTTCAATGGATTGGTTTAAGGGAAAATCTACAGGAAACCCATGGGTTTTTACCATCAAATTGGTTGGGCTTAAACCGGTGTAAATTGTCCCATCATCTAATTCTATGACTCATGGGATTTCTCGATTGTTGAGGCTTTTAGTTGGATTTTATGGTTAATAATGGTTAAATGATGGTTAAAAATTGTGAACAATGGTTATTGATTTTTAAACCATGTAGTCAATTTATGGATTTCTCTCTGGATTTTTTTGGGGTTTTATTGCTGGTTGGTGGTAGACCTACTCCTCTGAAAAATATGAAAGTCAGTTGGGATCATTATTCCCAACATATGGAAAAATAAAAATCGTGTTCCAAACCACCAACCAGTATTGGATTGTATTGGAATGTATTGTCCCCTTTTATTGGTTGGTTGTGCGGTTTTTTAACTGAATTTAGGGGTACTTTATAGGATGCTCATGGGAATTTAGAGTGGTTAATGGAATTTTAATGGATTTGATTTCAATGGGATTTTAGGCGGCCTTAATGGATTTGAATGATTTCGAATGCATGATTGCTTTGGATCGTATTCCATTGGGGAATACACACTGGAAATGGCTACAAGTAGGGATTTTTGCTGGGATCTTGTGGAAGCTCACGAGGAATATCATGGCAAACACTTGGAGAGACTGACAAATAACAAACAGAAACACACTGATAGAATCTCCCCCCCAAAAAAATATGTGAGGAGGATTGTATCAGTGTTTGTGAAAAAAACACTTACTTGTGCTTAGTCAGGAATGAGGGAATGATCCACAATAACTATCAATAATAATTAATCCCATTCCCCCATTCCCATACATTCCCTGCTAAGCACCAGTAAGAAATTGTTTGATTTTCCATAAACACTTGGAAATATCATGGGAAACACTTGGAGACTGACAAATAACAACATTAAAAAAAAACACTGATATGTGTAGTTCTTTAACATAGCTATTGAAAATGTTCATTTATAGTGGATTTATCGTTTACCAATGGTGATTTTCCATAGTTTTATGATGTTTTATGTACAGGTTTACCGAACTGGTATGTGTGGTTCAACAACTGGTGGCATACCCCTCTGAAAAATATGATGAAAGTCAGTGGTGAAATTCATCACGAAAATCCGAAGAAAAATCATCCAGTCATGTTCCAAACCACCAGAAGATGTTCATAGCTCCCAAGAATCCCCTTCCTTCAGAACGTCAGGTCCCCCATCCACTCTCCTGCACATGATAGTTGCGATTCAACTCGACAGGCCACCACAACAGGATGGAGCACCTTGGTTTTCGATAGGAAAAACGGGACAATCCCATGGCAGGTTATGAAATTTATATGAATTTATATGAATTCATGGTTGTTAACCATCCAAAACAGGGTGTAACATGGGTTTAACCAGCAAATAAATGGCAACTGACAAGTAAAAGTGTCCGTTTTGTCATGGAGCTACCCCTTAAATCCTTGTTGAAACATCTATTGAAACCGTACCTTGGGGATCCATTTCTTTCTGGTACCACTTTTGTTTCAACCGCTGGGGATTTGGAGGCGGACTTCATGCAGAAATCGTTCGGTTTTTGATCAAGTCCAACATATTTGGGGCAGTGAAACCATAATTCTTGTGGCTGATATTTCTCCATCGTTTTTTTTCGGGGCCCCATATTTTTCGATGGACGTTAAAACCCCGATAGTTATTCGAAAAAGTCAAAACATGTCAAAACTAAGAACCTCAACCCCAAGTAGATCCCTAAAAGATGGAGGATAGTAAACTCATTCAACCTGGAAAAAAATCTGAAACACCGTGAAGTTGATCGGAAAGGTGACCCTTTTTACAGAAACTACAAGTGGATAGGTAGCCTCTGGGTTCATCGGAGGCGAAGCGAAATCCATTCTTTTACATGGAACAATGTCATTTCCAACTGGACATTGAATGGTTTTTTTAGGTGCCTATATGTTAATTCAAATCACCGAGCAGACCTAACATATATCCCTCTCAATCGGCGATTGAATCAGTGTCCACTGGTAGATCCATTCCATCAAATCGAGTCCCTGAAACTGACGCAGCAAACACTTGCTGGCTGGTGGTATGCCTACCCCTCTGAAAAATATGACGAATCGTCAATTGGGATCATGACATTCCCAACATATGGAAAGTCAAAAAAAAATCATGGTTCCAAACAACCAACCAGTTTCGGGATTCCCCAAATCGAAAATTCCCATCATTCCAGGCTTCGGTCGCAGGTCGCTACATGTTGAATCTTCCCTAGCTGGATCAATGTGGTAAACCCAGGAGAATCCAAAGCGTTTTTCGTTGGAGGTCTGTGATGTCTGTGATTGGGTCTTGAAATATGTTTGGTGGTATGCACCGAATTTGCTTCGGATGTATAATATTATGTATATTATATTTATATATATATAGTTGAGGTTGTTCCCTTGTACACACACACAATCAACTGGGAGTATCTAGTTGCGGCAAGCCACAAGCAAAGAAAACTCAGGCACATCATTTTCCTCAGGCCATTGCTGAAGTGACACAGAGTTTCGCTGCAGATGCTGCAGTCCCATATGGGGTTTGCCAATGGGGGTGCTGCGAAACGGATGCAAAATGAAGCTACTGGGATTTCTACAATGGCTCCAGAATGATAGGTAAGCTATGGTAAGCTGGTGCAAATTACTAGGTTTATCTAGGTTTACTCTGGTTGATGGTGGATTCATATTTGCTAAATGGCTTTGTAAACATGCTTATACCTGGAGTGGCACATTCATCTTTGTGACCTGTAGTGTTGCTTAAGGTGGAAATTCCAAACCGAAAAGATTCAGCAAACGGATTGGTTTTGGGAATCTGAAATCTTGGGTTATCTGTATCATCTATATAGTTAGTAGGGCTTCTAGTCCAACTTACAACTACCCACCGGTGTCATCAGTCACATGGCGTGCTGGAAAATGCGCGATTGAGTTCGGTGATGTTCCTATTGAAACCCCCATTTCAATTGTGGATTTCCGGAGGGTAGGCCCCAACTTGTAGGTAGCACCTGGGCACCTTCATGGCTAGCTTCATCTTGGGCTTATGGGGTCTCGGCATTGGTGCCCTTCAGTGCGACACTCAAATGGCCTGTTTTCTGAACATCGAGGAAAGCCCCAACCATCCGTTGGATGATTCATCATTTTCCACCATTTTCCCTCTTAAATATTTTACCAGAGAAAGAAGATGTCACAAATAAGAAATCAGTAAAACAACATTTAAAAAAAACAAACCAAGGACCTCAAAATCCATTTCCAGAGACCCGTGTTCAACTACAAAACCTTTAACTGAGGTAATTAGGTGTAATTATGCCCTATTTCCAGACAAACCCTGGGACTGATGTTCATCCCAAACTGGGCCGATCCATCCCCCCCTTTTTTTGAGAGCACCTGCAAAACCTGAGCTGACCCCGAACTTTTGTTCGCTTGGCCCGAAAGAAAATAGAAAAAATCATGTACCCTCTGGTAATTTAACATAGCTTTTGAACATAACCCATTCATAGTTGATTTACCTATTGAAAATGGTGATTTTCTATAGTTCTGTTAGTTTATCAGAAGGTATCCTCCAGCAAATGAAACATGGAAAAATGGAAATCCCAGGATTCCCCAAAATTTCTCGAACGTTGCATGGTGTGTTTTCCATACCTTGATTTCAAGGGGAAGCCAAGAAATCAAAACCATCAACCCAAACCCTCTGGTAATCAAACATGCCGATGGAAAATCATCCATTTATCGAGATTTATAGTTGTCCATTTAAAATTATTAAAATACCCATTTATGAGGGATTTCAAAGCTAGCCATGTTTGATGACAGCGGAGGGTAACCATACTGGGTTGTGATAATCTCCGATACCCGCACTAATCATCAAGCAACATGGGTTCAGCAGCCACTGCTCAGTGGATTAAAAGAACGGGATTCCTAGAATAGTTATGATAATCCCCAAAACATTGTGCTATCATTAAGCACACCCTCAGAAACCATGGTTTATTTGGACATTTACACATAACCATACAATGAGTGTGTTTCATACTGGTAGAATTGGATTATATAATTATATAAATATAGTATGGATTAGCATAAGCCCACACAATCATCAATCAACCATGACTTATCAACTATATCCCCATCAAAATGCTTAAAACCTCACCATTTGCGGATCATTTTCCAAAGCATATCCCTCATGGTTTTTCAACATATGTAAACGTTTGCCCCGGGGTAAACCACCATGAAAAAAACAACTATATCAAACTGTATCCTCATATGTTCATATATATTTTCATGGTCAGAATCCGTATTGAATGATATTACATCATATTACATCACTATAATCAACCAACAGTGGTTTTTGATCCCGCAGCCACTGAAGCTCAACGAGCTTACGACCCCAGCCGCCGATGGTTTCGCAGGAACGCGCGCAGTCCTGAACGCAGGTTTCCGGCGATGTTTACCCTAAAGTCATCCATTGAGATTTGTAGATGGTTAAGGTTTGGTTCTCGAGTCTAGATGATTTTAGATTCTGTTATATGTGTTATATTACAGTATATGCATTGAGATGCAGTTTACACTTGATACATTTTATCCATATGTATCCATATTTGCAGGTAAAAGTTTCCAACTTATTGATACAGTTTATCCATATCTATCCATATGCGCAGGTAAAAGTATCCAACTTCTTGATACATGTTATCCATATTTATCCATATGTGCAGGTAAAAGTATCCAGCTTCTTGATACATTGCGATGCACCCATACACATATATAATTTTGCCACTTTCGGGAAATTTAAATTTACACCATAGGAAGCATGGTCAGCTCTCTTGTTCCTTGTCGCCAAAGGCAGGACATTTGAGTTGCCAACATGATCAGTCAAAACCATAAGCCCACTCTCGCCCATGGTTGTGAACATTGATAGCAAGGTGATCGCGTCAACATCCTCCATGTCGTTTACCTCGATCCTGAGCTGTCCTCTGTCACGGCTCAACGACTCAATCAAATACTTGGAACCTGACAGGAGGTCTGTGACTGTGACAGCAGGCGCCCAACGAGCCTCTGTGTCATCATACATCTCCAAGTTGTTCTTTACTTGTCTTTGCCTTGCAATCTTCCACAGGATTTCTTCGCCTCCAATTGTATCCTGGAGTGCAGCCAGATCCTTGAACGTCAGAAGCATGCAGTGGAGTGTGCAGAGCACGCCGCTCATATTTCCAAACCACCAACCAGTATAGTTCGGTTTACCATGGTTTATAGTGGATACATCTATAGTTACTATAGTTGATGGGGTTATCAACAAATCACTGGGGGACCCCACATCGTCATCTAAACTACCGCAACACTATCGGATTTGAATCGTCAGTCATTTAGTTTCTATTTACGAGAAACTATTCCCCAAAGATGTCGAAGATATTCACAATTCCACTGATACAGCCTATTGTCTGTTGGGTAAATCCGTTTTGTTGTTGGTTAACATCCCCAAATTTGTTTGGTCCCAACATTTGTTCCTAAAACATTGGCAAATCTTGGATTTGATGTTTTTTGTTCTTAACATGTTGGGTTGATATCTCCATTTATTGCAAAAGAATGAAGTACAACCAGTGGGGTTTAACAAACCATATGTGGGGATATTTCATGGGAATATATTATGGGGGTATATTGAGATATAATGTGATATAAGCAGCAATAGAGGGTAATGGGTGTGTCCGAAATGGGGATATACCCAATTTATGGTGGTTGTTTTTTAAAGTGGAACATATTTTGAGACAACCCACTTGATAGCAAACACATAAAGTACTACAGTAGTCTTAGCAAAGTAATCTAAAGTAATTCTCCATCTAAGTGTGAGGTTTGTCTGAAAAAAGAGTACTCTGGGTACTCCAAAATTTGATGGGTTTATCATCACGTTCCCTATGAAATTGCTAATACTTTCCCATAAACTAACATAGCTATGGAAATCAGCCTTTTATATAGGTAGATCAAGTGTAACTGGCCATGTTCCATAGCTATGTTATTAGTTTACCAGCTATTAAGCTATCAACCGTGGCTATCAACTAATTATTATTTCCAGAGCTATCAACCATCATTTTCCCTATGAAATGGCTAATCCAACTGCTGTTTCCCCCGTGTTCAAACAGCCCAAGGCATGTGTCTCCTGCGAACTCAGGCAGAGCCTTCATGGACTCAGGGCATTTCTCCACTTCCTCACGAAAATATGGAGCTGCTTGGAGGATCATCCCACTTAGTCATTGCTAATCATGGTGAATTAGTACCCTAACTAGCCTTATCCCGTTTATAATATATATATATATTTGGTGGTATACCTACCCTGAGCCCTACCCTTCTGAAAATGATGGAGTTCGTCACTTGGAATCATGACATTCCCAATATGATGGAAAGTATTGGAAAGTCAGAAAAAAAATCCATGGTTCCAGTTTCCACCAAGCAGTTATTAAATGGGTGAAGCCCATTTTTCCAGCGGGATGGTCCAAACAAAAGATAACTGGATCTTTTGGATGAACTGCTAACTGGATGAGCATCCAATGCTGGGATTGAACTGATGGAACCCCTAAGGGGCCATGGGGCCCGGGCAATCCCAGCATTTGTGGAGAATTGTCGCGGTAGCAAAATATCTCTGGGTCAAAACCTTTGTACTCTGTAGTTCCAATGGGGCCCCCCAGTTGTAAGTTGGCTTATAAACCATGAAATAATCCCCATTAACTATAGATATATCTACCATAAACCATAGTGAAGCCACTTATAAGGCAACTTAGCTATCTTGGGGGCCCCATCCCGTAGTTCCCACCAAAATCGAAGAAGTGCTTGAAACATCTGACAAACTGATCCGATTTTGGAAGCGTTTCCCAGGTAACACAATGAAGGGTGAAACATCTTCACTCGCCAGCTGCTCAAACGTGCAATGATATCTCAAACATGCGTATCTCACAAAAAAAATCCTCATCTGGTTGGTGGTTTCAACCCCTCTGAAAAATATTAGTCAGCTGGGATGATTATTTCCAATATACGGGAAAATAAAACATGTTCCAAACCACCAACCAGTCATTGTATCCCTTCCCTCATCCCCCCCATTCATAGACAGTGTACGTTTCGATCCCAAATGAGTTGATGGCCCATCCCATACCCTTTTCTTGTTGCAACTCCTAAAAGGATTCACCAACAGAGTCAGGAAATCACCAAGGCAAAACGTTACAGTTTGGCACAATACATTTGTTATATATATATATATGTATCATTGTGTATCCCATTCTATCTCCGTAAAATCTCAAAAAACGCAAATCGCCAATACCCTCTGGTAAACATACAAAAAACTATGGAAAATCACCATGTTCAATGGGTAAATCCACTATAAATTGGCCATTTTCCATAGCTATTTTGACATAACCAGAGGCTACCGCATTCAATACGGAAAAGCTTGCTGGACCGCCAACCATCAAAGTTCGCACAGACAGCTACTGATTCAAACCTCGGATTTAGCCCGTGGTAAACTACAGATTTTGCCCTCCACTACGGCAATGGTTGAAGGTAACAAAGACTGCACAACAAGAATCTCAAAAAAAAACATCAAATGACCAGTTTCACCGATGAAATTCACAGGTGTTTAATCATTTTAATTTTAATCCTACTATAGTATACTAGTGTTGATGGTTGATCTACCACTCTGAAAAAATATGAAAGTCAGTTGGGGTTGCTATTCTCAATATATGGAAAGTCATAAAATTCATGTTCCAAACCACCAACCAGTAATCCTACTATTGTATACTAGTGTTGGTACTACATTTTGGAGACAAGGCACACTGGAAGTTCCATGTTCCATTCGTCGCTTCATGGTGCCATGGCAAGCCGCTTTTGTGGCAGGGCCAGGGGGCCAGGGGGCCAGGGGGCCAGGGGGCCAGGGGGCGGGGTCCCAACCCTATGCCTTGGGAGTGCAAGCTTGCAATTATGTTATAATTAGACTTTGGAACATTATCAACATTCAACATTGTTGTCATTCTTAAATATGGAAACACCATAACATTTCATTATTGCGCAACAATAATCTATAGGTAATGCGAACTGTAACCCAACTTATGACTCTGCTGATGGTGTGCCCTGGATGAATTGCCTTTAACTTGCAAGAAAATCATGTTGGCACGGTTTCCGAACCTAATCCATCCTTTTGGGTGGCGACGCTGTGAGGTTGGTGTCATTCGTGTTGTATCATTTAATAATATCATCCAAGAGTTCAACATATGGGTTTGTCTGAAAATAGGGTATCCCAAAATTTGATGGTCGAAAACCTAGTTTTCCTACACATTTCCCTTGTTGAGGGGACATGGACCTATATCTTCAGATCATGGTCTGCAAAATTTGCACATCCATTGAGCCAGGATCATCAAATATGTGAGGCCCCTTACTTTGGGAACTGGGCCCCATGCAACTTATGATGAAATATAACCACAAAAATTAAAGTGGAACTGCACCAGCACAGAAGAAAACTAAGATAACGGACAGAACTTGGTGAATTCTAGTCTTGTGGGGGATATCATATCTGAAGTGAACGGGGTCTATAAACCAACCAACATAACTAGGGGGCATTCCCCTTGCATGATGGAATAACACACCAGCGATGATGTACACTGTGGTAAATTAACCCTCAATTTTAGCAGGGTTTATAGGCGTCTATACCACCCATTTCCACTGAATTTGGTGATGGCTTAGGCCTTTGTTTTTGCCGGTTGACTGCGTTATGTCCATTGGTACTTGACATACTGTAGCTAAAATCACAAGTTTTGATAGGTAAATCCTCGAAGTAAATGGGCCATGGCTTCCAAAGCAAAGTGTAAATTTTTTGACCATTGCTGACCTCAGATGCATTAAACAGAAAGGCAAAGCCGCGACGCCCAAATCCTAGCTATAGCAACAATGACCAGCAAACAATTTTTTCCCCTTAATATTCAACACCCCCAAGAAACCATGGTTTGGTAGGGGGTTCTAGACATACTGTGACCATTTCGGGTGTGTGAAATATGAGGGGGATGGGATTAATCATTACAAGTAGAGCCCGGGCAAGCCGGGTGACGGAAGTTTCGCGAGAGGGAAGAACTTATAAAGACAAGGGAGAGCCTATAGGAACAGCGCCTGACCCCCTGGCTGGCACAGCCGTTGACGGCGTGATCTCTTGGAAGTCTTTGTCCTTGGCATTTCTTGCTCTCGACATCTTTGTCTGATGTTGCCACTTTCTCTTGATCCGGCTTGCTTCTGAATCTTGACAGCCCTTCTTGTGGACAGCTCTGGAGCCAGAGACTTGACACACTCTTTTATCCTGACAAGCTTTTTCTGATGTCACCGCTGTCTCTTGAAACCAATGTCGTTTCAGCCGCTTTCCGTTGAAGTCTCTTTCTCTTGGCATCCTTATCTTTGGGCATCTCTTTTTCTTGAGACCTGCTTCTCTTGACATTCTCTTCTCTCCACATCTCATTCTCTTGACACGGTTTTCGCTTGGCACCATTTTTCTTGTCTCCTGTTGTTTCACAATTTTATTCTGAGACTTCTTTCTGTTAAAATTGTTTCTTTGACACCTTCTGTCTTGACATCTCCTTTTTCTTGAGGCCATTTTTCATTCCCACATCTTTTTGACATCTTCTTACCTTGCAAACAAAATTCATCCTGTGTACTACGTGCACAAAGCCCTTGCTGTACCAAAAAAGACCTGCCCAAAGTATTTCCCAGTACTACTTCGTACTACAAAGCTTGCACAAGGTACTTCCCAGTACTACTTCGTACCACAACACTTGCACAAAGTACTTCCCAGTACTACTTCGTAGCAACAGCTTGCACAAAGTATTTCCCGGTACTATTCTGTACTACACAGCTTGCGCAAAGTACTTCCCAGTACTAGTCTGCACTACAAAGCTGCACAAAAGACTTCCCAGTACTACTTCGCACTACAAAGCTTGCACAAAGTACTTCCCATTACTACTTCGTACTACAAAGCTTGCACAAAGCACTTCACGCTACTACTTCGTACTACAAAGCTTGCACAAAAGACTTCCCAGTGCTACTTCGTACTACAACACTTGCACAAAGTACTTCCAAGTACTACTTCTTAGCAACAGCTTGCACAAAATACTTCACAGTACTGTTCTGTACTACAAAGTTCGCACAAAGTACTTCCCAGCACTACTCTGTACTACAAAGATGCACAAAAGACTTCCCAGTACTACTTCGTACTACAAAGCTTGCACAAAAGACTTCCCAGTACTACTTCATACATGCCAGTATGCCAGTACTACGTCGCACTACGAAGCTTGCACTTCCCAATTCTACTTCGTACTGCAAAGCTTACACAAAGTACTTCCCAGTACTACTCTGTACTACAAAGATGCACAAAAGACTTCCCAGTACTACTTCGTACTACAAAGCTTGCACGAAGTATTTCACAGTACTACTTCGTACTACAAAGCTTGCACAATGTATTTCCCAGTACTACTCGGTAATACAAAGCTTTTACACAGCAAAGCTTTTACACACAGAAGCTTTTGCACACAAACGCTTCACACACAGAAAAAGTTTACACAGCAAAGCTTTTTTACACAGAAGCTTTTAGACGGAGAAGCTTTGTCACAGAGAAGCTTTTAGACCGAGAAGCTTTGTCAAACAGAAGCTTTTACACAGCAAAGCTTTTACGCACAGAAGCTTTTGCATATGGAAGTTTTACACACACTCAAAGCTTTTACAAAGCAAAGCTATTTTGCACACAGAAGCTTTTACACAGAAAAGCTTTTAGGCACAAAAGTTTTTACACACAGAAGCTTTTACACAGCAAAGCTTTTGCACACAGAACACAGAATCTTTTAGACAGAAAAGCTTTGTCACACAGAAGGTTTCACACAGAGATGCTTTTAGGCACAAAAGCATTTGCACACAGAAGTTTTTTTACGCAGAGAAGTCAAAGAAGCTTTTACACATAGAAGCTTTTGCACACAGAAGCTCTTAAACAGAGAAAATTTTTACACACAAAAACTTGTACACACAAAAGCCTTCGCACTGTCCGAGAAACTTTCACACAGAGATGCTTTTGCACAGAAATTGCAGCTCCAAAACTGGATCTCGACGCCAAAGCAAGAAAAAGACGATTTTGAAGCAATTTTAGAAGGAAAATCGCCAGCGCCAAAATTGAAAAAATCTGCTGACAAATCAGAATCGCAGCGTTGATGCAGCCACTCCAATACGATTTACGATGTCCAGCTGCAAAAGACAATAGTATTACGCACGCAGCCGCCGCGCCAAGCAACCTTGACGCAGCAACTATACAAAACTTGACACAGCAGTTCCACTGCGATCTATCTGGCATCACTGCCTTGCAAATCACACTACAACTGCGTCGACCAAGGCGGCAATCAACAACATGGATGCAATGCCCAAAACCTCCCCCAGATCACAATAAATTGGTGGTACAAACCATTCCCACATGGGTGCTTTACTATGGTTTTAACATGTTTTAACTACGTTAATCTTTCACCCAGAAAAATGTTCGTTGATCTTGATATCATCGCACCTGCTAGCCATCGACTATCTGGCTGAATTTCATCATCATTCATCAACCCGAAGGTTTTTGCTGGCCATGTGGGATTGTTACCAATTAAATGTCAAGCCTGGATTAATACACCCTAAAACTAAGAAATTGTTAATTGCTGTGGTTATCCCCAAAATAGTGATATTGTAAATTGCTACTAACATTGGTACAACGAAATAAGAAGTAGTAAATTGGTGGATTACTGATCTGGGTTATCACTGTAAACACTGTAAACCATTGTAAACCCTCATTTGTGATGACGTCGTGGTGAAACCCATGCAATTTACCCAAACCTGCAGCATTCTTATGTAGGTTGCGTCTTGATTCCTGCGATATGGAAAATGAGACAAATTCAAAGTGATGTGGCAAGCCAAATGCCACAAACCCTGATGTTTATGGTTTTTGAAATACACAAGTGGTTTTTGAAATACCCAAAGTGGTAAGACTGGGCAAATGGGGTAATGGTTTCTTGTTGGATTTATGACGTCAATCAAATTCAGTTCGTAGCATCCAGAGTAATGTAGCTATTCAAACTCAAACCCCATTTCAGACCATCAACGACCCATCTATGGACTAGCCCGTTCCCAACAAAATTCTCCATCTTATAACCGTCAGTCAACCGTACCATCATCCACACCCCTATGTTTGCAGGTTTCATTCAGATTTTTCTACTGCTAATTAAAATGTTCCAACCATTACTGGTTGGTGGTTTCAACCCCTCTGAAAAATATGAGTCAATGGGAAGGATTATCCCATATATTATGGAAAATAAAAGTCATGTTTGAAACCACCAAACAGATTACTTCTGGGGGCATACCCTCTAGTTGACCAGAGGGTAATCTCATGTTTTCAATGGGAAGTTCAGGATCCTAAAATGGAGGTACATGAACGTACTATTTTTCAGGCCATATTTTGTGGGGATATTCCCTGAAATTTAGGCCTGAAACATAGGCCTTATATACGGTAGGTACCTCCAATTTAGGCTCCTGAAATGGCCATTGATGTTTGGGAAACTCTGAGTAGCTCCTCGGCCACCATTTTTTGTTGGCAACAGTGGACTCGGAATGACTTGGAGTCTCCACATCACTCCACCCAAGCGCCTCCAAAGTCTATCACTTTTTAGCCTGGTCAAGAGATTGGGTTGATAGATTCACCATTCAGAACTGAAAATAAATGACATTTTACTGAACATTCTTGGTTAGATCATGTTAAATAAATCTACTATGCCCATATGATGATCCAGTTGTATCCTCAATCGTTCTCATTCTCTGAATGCACATTAACACAGTATAACAAATTGTGGATTTGAGGCCAAACAAAAAAAAGGTGTATACCCTCTGGTAATTTAACATATCTATGGAAAACCATCATTTTTAACAGGTAGATCAACTATAAATGGACCATTTTCCACAGCTATTTTGACATAACCAGAGGGTACATTTTAAAAAACGGGATTCAAAAACATGAAGGCGGTGACCTTGATGATGATGATGATGATGATGATGGTGATGATGATGATGATGATGATGGATGCTTGGGGTGCAGTCGGGTGGCAAACAGTATAACTATAATATATATATGGTATCATAGTAACTATATATACCCTCTGGTTATGTCAAAATAGCTATTGAAAATGGTCATATTTATAGTTGATTTACCCATTAATAGCATGGTGATTTTCCATAGTTGTGTTAGTTTACCAGAGGGTGACTATGGTGTATATATGCATGTATATATATAATTAGAGTAACTATATATTATATATACCCTCCGGTAAACTAATATAACTATGGGAAATCACCATTTTTACTAGGTAAATCAACTATTTAAATAGGCAATTTTCAATAGCTATGTTTGAACCTGAATCAGTTGGGAAATCCCTATAACGACCTGGTGACCTTTGGTGAGTTTTCTCAGCCACAGAAAGGTAATGGTGAAACATGGTGAAACCCCAGGTGATGTTGAGAAATGGCATTGAATAATTCCCCGAAATGATGGAATTCTCCCATGTGGACCTTCCACATGATGAGATCCATGCATCAACATATCAACATGCTCAAACCAGGATTCCTGGCAGCTGTTTAATGTTGGGAGAAGGGATTACCCAAAGAATATGAGAGGATTTGGAAGATGTCAAAAAGGCACATTTATAGGCCATATGCGAACTCAAATCCTGGGACACTATGAATTATGAACTGACTCCAAGATACACATGTTTGCTCCAAATATTTGTTGGATGAGTTCATGGAAGCACGAGGTGAATTCTTCTCCGGCAAGTCATTACTTTTTTTGTTGGGGGTATAGCATCCAAATAATGTCATCCCCAAACATTGTTGTGATCCAAAACATCAGGTCCTCTCATGATGATATAGCATTTAAAGTGTTCATCTGTACGCTAACATCTATAGGTTCTATACCAATTAGAACTACAGTATTAATTAATAGTAGTAACTACTATAATTATTCATTATAAAAAATAAATTCGAAAAGATCAGGTCTAGCAGCTCCAATCCTACACCCTTCGTATAAGTAATATACGGTAACTACATTTAAATATACAGATTTTTAAATATACGAACTGGTATTTCAGACTACCTCCGGGAAGGGTTTCCGTGGCCCGCCCGGCCACTTAAACATACGGCTTCAAAATATACGAACTTGTATTTCAGACTACCTCCGGGAAGGTTTTCTGTGGCTCGCCTCCACTTGCAAATATAGGTGTTATGGAGGTTTTGTGGAGCATTTATGATAGATTTATGGAGGATTCATGGAGGATTTATGGAGGATTCATGGAGGATTTATGGTGGATTTATGGAAGATTTATGGTAGGTTTATGGTGGATTTACGGTTGATTTACGCAGGATATGTGGAGGATTTGTGGAGGATTCATGGAAGATTTATGGTAGATTTACGGAGGATTTATGGTGGATTTACTGAGGATTTGTGGTGGGTTTATGGTGGTTCTGGTGGATTCATGGAGGATTTATGGTGGATTTATGGATGATTTATGGTGAGTTTATGATGGATATATGGTGGACCTACGAAGGATTTATGGAGGATTTGTGGAGGATTTGTGGAAGATTCTTCTGAGAATTCTTCTGAGCTCTTCTGAGATAATGACCGTAAAGTAGTTTTGTGGTGCCCTATTGAATGCATGGTATCTTATTGGCTATGACTAGCGCTGGCATTTCAAGTAATTAGCTTCCCTGTATAGAGTTGATCAACCCCTCGATGGTGGCTCCTTGGTGGCCCCTTGGTGAGTCCTTGGGCATTCAAGAATGAAACAGGATGGCAGCAATAAGCTTATGTCATTGACGGTAGTTCCATCAAAATGTTGCGTTATCTGCCCCTTGGTGGTAGCCCATGGTGGTGATCCCTGCCTGGGTAGCAGCCCCTTCGGTAGTAAGACATGAAATAGATTAGTGTGCCTTGAGAACAACCCTTGGTGGTGAATGGCTCCGAGGCCGAGCCGCAGCAGCCTCAGGAGGCAGGTTTGGTGCTACAGATTGCGCCAGTTCCTTGGCGGTTGCGATCTTTCGGTGTTCTGTGAGCTGCTTCCACCTTTCGTACCCCATGTTCGCCATAGCTATAGCGTGAAAAAAGCAGCGTCCGTCGGCTGGAGTCGTCAGCCTTTCATATTGTTGCAGGGATTCATCCCCCCACCTGGCTGCAGGGCTTCTGCCTGGCGTGTGCACGCCTGCTTTTACGAGCTGCCGATACTCATGGCCGTGGATTCCCCGTACTTTTGAAACTTCTGTATATGTTTCCTTTGGACATAATGAGAGGTGCAGTTGGTTGAGATAACTGCCCGGTACTCTTGGGAATCTTTATAGCGGCGCTGTTCCAATGTTTGTTTCTCCAATTTTTTTGGAGCCACCCCCCTGGTGACTCTCTGAGCTGATCTCTCTGCTGGTTGCATTAGGTATGCCAAATACTAAACTGACACTAAGAGTTTGTAAAATCCTCATCGTGTGATATGATGTGTACACTTCAAGGACTCACCCCTCACTAAACATCAGGACCCACTCACTCACAATCCCCATATTTTACCTCCTAGAGCCTAAAGTACTTTCCGACTCCAGGGTAGGCTGAAAATTTCCTGGGTCCTTAGCTACTGGTTCAACTGTGCTTCAATCGACATTTAAACATGCGGAACAGGCCCAGCCATTTAAACATACGGATGGAACTGGTGTTTCATACTACCTCCGGGGCCTCGCAGTCTGGCCCGCCCTCCACATGTTTAAATGGCGTTACCGTAAGTATATGACTATAATGTGCTATAATCTGAGGTAAAACAATGTCACAAACCAACCATTTGGGAATGGTAGTCACATACCACCTATCATAGATGACTGAGGGATGCTATCCCCATGGCATTGTGAAAACCCACATCATCCCGTCTGGTGAATCTCATGACGCCCCATCCTGGCCCCTTGGATGATCTTGGATGATCAGCCCGGATAGTGATGATCAGCATCCCGTTTTGTGGTTGCCCAAGTTGAAGACTCCACGTATCTTCAAGTCATGATTCTTCCCTATCAATTCCAGGTAAACCATGTGAAATCCATCTGAGCTTCCGAACTGACTGACCAGCCTTCGGTTTCGACTTCACCTTTGCGACAGCCTCGTGAAGCGTGAAGGGCTGAAGAGGAGCTGCTACGCAAAATGCCAAGACATTTGGGTTGAGTACAAAATGGGACCCCCAAGATAGCGTTCAGTTGCCTTATAAATGGCTGAATTCTATGGTTCATGATAGATATAACATGATATAACTATACCCAGATGCTCTATGGTGCTGGAATAGTTACCTACATTTACTCCAAAAATGACCCTGTTTTGTAGGTAAATATTCCAGCACCAGCATCTGGGATAGTATTCATGGGGTTGACAAACCAACTTAGAAGTGAGTTTCACCAGCAGATTTGGAGATTTTCCCATGGTTGGGACAAATTGGAATGGGAGGTGAATATATACTGGGGATCTAGTGGGAATAGAAGGATTACCCTCTGGTGTCCCTCTGGTAAAATAACATAACTATGGAACATCACCATTTGTCATGGGAAAATCAATTATAAATGGCCATTTTCAATAGTTCTGTTTGTTTACCAGCGCGTAATGGGGATATCATGGAGATATCATAGGAATCTGTATGAAGATCAAATTGGGATATAACGGGATATATAACCAAAGAAAATAGGCTGTCCCCAAAAAATCCAATGGGTTATCATTATTTATCCTATTAGATTGGCTAGCTTAAGTGGTATGTATTATATCCCAGATACTCCATGTATGGAATAGCTACCTACAAAACAGGGCCAGTTTTTGTTTTTGTTTTTGTTTTTTTTAATGTAGGTAAATATTCCAGCACCATATTCTGGGTATTTTTTCCATTTCAGCCACAAACCCATCATAGGTGAGGACCTTTGACCCTGGCACCTGTCTTGGTGAGGACCTTTCATTTGAGCAAACATTAATACAACACCCATTGCTGTTTATCCCCCAAATTTTGTGGTTTCCTATTCAAAAGAAACAATTACACTAAATTTCGATATCCTGGTTCATTGCTGTTTCCAAAATTTCATTGGTAGATCTCATGTTTAAAAATATCTCAATGTTCCCTTCATCCAATGGAACCAAAATGACTTGGCCGCCCGGCTGTTGGAGCCGCTGTACTTGGAGCCGCTGTACTACCCTGGCAGCGGCTAAGATTCGTTCCAAATCAAACAGGAAACATGGGAAATGCCTTGGATATTCATGGAACATGGTGCCTGATACTTGACAGTAGTTAATCATTATGATTCTTAGTGAACATGATCGATAGATAGTTATATAAGTTATATAACAGTAATCTTGATATAGATTCATGGTTAATAAATGTTAATAATTAATCGGGTACATCTAGTTGATAAATGTTGAGAATGGTCAATAATCGTGGGGAGTCAACCACCATTTTTTCACCATGGTGACCTTTAGGGCGAATCTGGCGATTCGAGGCACGCCGCCTTGATGAAAGGGAGGTGGTTAATTTCCACATGAACTGCAAGTAGAGAAACCATGTTTCTGGATAAATTATCATATTTCACTAACCTGAATAGTTCGGCCATTTTAAGGGATGATTCCCCTTACTAACTATGATTTCCAGTGAGGGAGAACAGTGAGGTCGTTATAGTTTACCCAGATGTTTTGTTTTGCCTTTGTTGTTTGTTTCATCATACGCAATGGAGAACCCCAGAAAAGATCGGGCTTCCATCAACAAATCTGACTAATTAGCTGTGAAAAAAATGGAAGGCCAAATGGTTGACAAGAATCTCGCAGATATTTGTTGTTTGCTGGATGGTAGTTGAATCATCGGCATGGATTGAACATATCGATAAATCAGTGAACCCAGGTATGTTTTTGTCATCTGAATAGAGATCTCGATTTCTTTCATCCAAAATTCATTGGATTGGTTTGAGAGAAAATCTACAGGAAACCATGGTTTTTACCTTTAAGTATGGGGGGTTCCTGTATTTTTTCCGTAAACCAATCCAATGAACAATTTGAATACATCACATGGGTTATTTATCTCTATGCTTGACCAGTCATTCGTGTGTCTAGCGCTGCTAAATTTCTGAGCCATAATTGTCTCTCATCATATAGAGGTTTCCTGAATTGGGAGGTATCCCTTAATCATTCATGTTAATAGGATCTTCCATATCATTCTAAACCATCCATTTTGGGGTACCCCCTTTTAAGAAAACCCCCATATCCAATGGTATAAAGTCCATTGCACCTACGATCCATTGGCCAAGGATCATGAAGCATAATGCTCACTTAGCTCGGACTTGTCTCGCAGTGACAGCCAAGATTGCTCTGCAATGTTAGGGGGACTCCAAGGAGGACCCACCCTTCAGTATCAATGGCCATTTCAGGAACCTAAATTGGAGGTACCTACCATATACAAGGCGGTTGACTTGGAAGGATGCAGTGTTGGCACATGATGCAGATGGGCACATCCTCTCCCGGAACTGATTCCCCTGAGCCACAGATCCGTCGATCCGTTCCATCAAGTTGTGTTGTTCCACCTTTTGCGAACCAACGCGTTTCCGTTGTGGATATAGGCATGATAGATAATTCACCATGGTTGTTGCTCAAAACCAGATCATCCGTCTTTGCTAGATAGCTACCCTTCCTAAGAGTCAAATCCTCATGTTTGCTGAGTTAAACCACCATTTTTGAAATTTCAATCTCAAACATTGTTGCTTAAGTATGGTTGAATAAGCATGCTTAAAATAGTTGAACCATAATTTCCTATATCATCTTCAGTCATCTGCAAAAAAAAAGCATATGTGGGGGGTTCCTGAAATAGGGCTACTCCTAGTTCAAATGTATTCAAATAGATTCAAGTATATTCAAATATATTTAAATAGACTATCTACAAATCCCGATGCACATCTAGCAAATGCGAGAGAGAGGTGCTGGAGGCAACATCGGAACAAAGTTAAAACAGCAAGATCCGGAGCATGAAAACCTTTACTGAAGTTTAAGGGCTTATGCCGTGAGCACTTCAAGCTCCCGTAACCAAAGTTATATTTGTAGATGAAAACCTGTGAGCTGAAGTTTCCCTGGATGGCTGCTGATTTGTTTGGAAAAAATGTTTCTGGATAAAAACCAGTGACCTCAGCCTTTCACTAACTCTCATGTTTAAAATCCAACTTTGGCTGAAACCCCTGAGTTTGACGTTTGGCAAAGTTCTTCAAAAAAAACTCTTATTGGATGAATACCGGCGCTTGAGGGTTTTTCACCAGGTCCTGAAAACCCGTCTGTAACGTTTTTGGAGTACAGGCCAAAGCCATCTGTGAGCTAAAACCAGGCGCGCCAGCCCTAGGTTTTTAGCCCTTGTGCCCCAACGTCTTTTTTTCTATTTTGGAGTAAGGAATGAAACAGGGGGTGGGATGACAGAGATGGTCTGCTGTCTCAACAAGGATGATGTCGAACAATCAACAGAATCAATACATGAAAACATGGAATGAGCTGAGGCCTGTCCTTGGAATGGCGCAAGTGCCAGTACTGAGCCAGAACAGGCTCTGGGAACTTCTCCAACACCGCAGCCGGCAACTTCTCCAAAGCAGCGGCAAAAGCCTCAGCGTGAGACTTCTTTGGGTGCCCGTTTTGTGGCAGGTAGCAGACGGTGACTCTCAGTGCCTCTTTGTAGAGACACAGTTCTCGGTCAAGGTCTTCAAAATCACTGGTCGCCTGAAAGGAACCGTCTGCCTTTGCCTGGGTCAGCTGATGGCTAATTGCCCTTTGGACCTTTGACACATTGGCAACAGTCGGCATTGGGGCGCTGGTCTCTCGCATGGCTCTCTGCATCTCAGAACCTCACGGGATTTCTTCACACGAGGACCACCAGAGACTCGACGTTTCTTGGGCGCGCGTTCGGGCCATAACGTCCAAAGCCAACAAATCCCCAGTGTCATCCTCTGCAGCGCTGGAGCTGTCCTGGGATTCCCCATGACTGAAGGGATGGTGTTTTTACCACGGTTTTTACCGCCCATAAATATGGTGATAACTAGGGGATGGTTTATGATGATTATCATTATTTATCTTTATTTACTATTTATCATTACTTATTATTATTGTTATTATTATTGGGTTTGCCACAAGTGTCTAACATGATAATATCCCAAAAATCAACCAAAAGCTATTCAAGCATACGGATTTAATGTATCTGGGGATATATGTAATTATCTGAGGATATAATGGATACAGTATATTCTATGTACTGTATCCAATGATGATATATCAGTCAAAAGAACTCCCCATATACCATGTTAAACTGGGTACAATGAGCGCATTTAGTGAACATACTGCTTGGGTAAGTACATGACACTTTAAACAAATGGTGGAAATTTAGATAATATACCAGCTGACTGTGGAGCTGGGCCACGTTCCATCATGCCATCTAGGTGTTTTCTGAGGTCTGAAGATTCTCCAAAAGGTTTAACATAACGATATATCCCATTATATTGGATAATTTCCATTGGAGAATTCCCATTAATGAACCAACTAGTACTGAACATATCAACTACATCCCATCATAAACCCATTGTAGTTGGCTGGTGGTGTACCTACCCCTCTGAAAAATATGAGTTCGTCAATGGGAAGGATCATCTGATTATCCCATATATATATATTAAGCATATATTATGGAAAATAAAAGTCATGTTCCAAACCACCAACCAGTTGGTAAATTCCCCAATTATATCAACTTGAGACCCCCCAGGAGGATCGGTCAATCCCGGCTCTATCTTTTTTGAGGCCTGGATTCGACTGGGAAATCATTTGGGCTTCCCATTCTGAGATCAACCGAAAAAAAGATTGGTTCTCCATAGCTATGTTGGTTTACTGGAGGCCCACTGGAGGCTATCCAGGCTATCCACTTTCCTTCTTACCCAACTTGAAAATCATCACTGGTTGGTGGTGCAATAACCACTTTGAAAAAAAAATAGTCAATGGGAAGGATGACATCCCATATATTATGGAAAAAACATGTTTGAAACCACCAACCAGATCATTGTTAGCAGGTAAGTCATCGAACGAACATGGGCCATGTTCAATATTAATCCCATAATTCATCACTATTAATAGATATGAAAACCATGGAAGCCATGGTTAAGCTCCATGAAAAATAACCATCAAATATGCCCGTTAAATCCCTTTAATTCCCAATAAAACCCCATGAAATCCCTATTGAATCCCCATGGAATAACCATTAAATTAGTAGCAAGAGCCTTCCCTTCCCTCGCAACTTACCGCCTTGGAAACAGCTTTGGGTGCCGCTTTCGGTGCCAGGGCACCTAATGTCCTGGGAGATGGCACCACTCATTGCTACTCCCCATGAATTGGAGAAGATCATCCCACTTAGTGAGTGGTTACTGACTGTGGCTCTAATCCAATTATAAATGGTATGATCCACTTAGAAAACTTACGATCACCAGGCTTATTCACAGGATAATCCTCCAAGTAAGCAACAAGCATAATAGGAGTTCAACTCAACCAGCGAAAAGGCTTGATTTACGTTCACCGATTTTTATCTGGTTGGAGGTTTCAACCCCTCTGAAAAATGATGGACTTCGTCAGTTGGGATGATTATTCCCAATACACGGAAAAATAAAGAATGTTCCAAACCACCAACCAGCTATTATATTTCTTGATATGGAGAAACAACAACTGATTTTTTTAAAGTTGTTAAGCAACAATTATATAATCTTGATTTGCTTTTAGGTCAGTGTCTTGATATGGAAAAACATGAGATGTTTAGCAACGAACAAACTTAAATTATCTTTTAAATAACTAACTGAATTTATATATGCGGTGAAAACAGTATTTTAAGTTATTATATAATCAACAACAATGTGTACTTGCTTTTAATTATTCAAAACAATGCTATCACACTAGGCCAAAAAGAAAGCACAGAAAGCCAAATTGGTAATTGGATAACGATGGAGATCATGTGTTTGTACAATTTGTACATGAACTAATTTGAGATTGGGGTTTCACATGGTTTCACATGGTCTAAGCGGCTACGTCCTCAAGTATGCTGGGATAGGTAGCCGCCATCATAGGTGCGAACTGACGTCATTTTGGCAATCACCATGGGGATAAGGGCGTATCGCCTTGGAAAAAATCGTTGGTCAAGGTTCGGTTCCTGTCTCAACCAACTCAAATCGAGGAGACAAAAAAAAGTCAGGCCACTTATCTATCTTATTTGTCCAAGCAGTCAGTGGGATAATCCCAAGGCACCTAGAGATTCTTCCGAATCCTGCGTTCTTTATTCCTCTTGACTCATAGGACATGTTCATTGGCTATGAGTCAAGGCGGCACCTCAAGGTACCCTACGAGCTGGTATAGCTGGATGTAAAAATTACCCCAAATATATGGTAATCTGGTTGGTTTTAACCATCCACAAATAGTAATAGGTTAATGGCAATAGTGTAATGGTAAATGGATGTAGTAGTCATAGCTGGAAAATGGATGTCATAGTGTAATAGTAATAGGTTTTGACCACAAATGTTCAACGGCCCTGTGACTACTTGCCAAGTTTTGCAGAGATCTGATGCAAGAAACGGGCAAAATGTGTTTGGGACCTAGAATTACCCTCTGGTTATGTCAAAATAGCTATTGAAAATGGCCATAGAAATAGTTGATTTTCCCATGAAAATAGCATGGTGATTTTAACCATCGTTTTTTGCATGTTTTCCAAGTCACGCATGGTCAACAGCATCAGGTTTTGTGGGTGATCTCTTCAAGTACCCTGTGGTAAACATACAAAAAACTATGGAAAAACACCATTTTTAATGGATAAATCCACTATAAATGGTCATTTTCAATAGCTATGTTAGTTTACCAGAGGGTATATGAATACTGGTCGTTGCCGACAGACACATGTAGACAAATGCCCATGTGAGAAATGCATGTATCTTAATATAGACACAATAAAACATGGTAATTGATGTGAGTGCAGAAAACACCATGAACGCAAATCACTAAGTTAATTTACAATTCGGTAAATTATGATAGTTATGGTTTATGTATGGTGGATATGTATATATATATATATATATTAAAATTAAAATGGATATAACATATAAAACATGATCATTTGAATATAAACCAACTATGAGGTGAATCTAAACTATATAACCAAACTATCATTTATCATTTATAACATTTGATAGATATTTTTTCATGAGGTGAATCACCAACAAACATCACCAAGTGGCGCAGCAGCAGAGCTTGTCATCACCTCTGCTGGGATTGTTGGCCGGTGTCATCAGTCACATGGCGTGCAGGAAAATACACTGAGTTCGGTGATTCTCCGCTTGAAAACCCCATTTCGATTGTGGATTTCCAATTGCCACCTTTATCACCTTTGATTACCGGAGAAAAAAATTAACATAGACCCTGCCTAGGATTTGGAAGATTAGTGAAACCACTAAAAATGGGTGAAAAAATCAGGGTCGAACTGTTCATTTACCGAAGGGTATAATGTGGGTCAAACAATGCCATAAACCAGCCCATTTTTGATACTTCATACATGTTTATACCACCCATGTAAATATCCATTTATGGTGATTTTGGAGATGGGTTACTATTGTTTTAACCACATTACACGGTATAGATATGTATAGATGGTGAAAAGAAATGAAGAATTTGTTGTCATGGATCGGTTTGCCTTGGGAGTCCTTGAGAATACGTTCACTTATAAAAACGAAGCCCCCTGGAATCTTCACAACCCGCAAAAGCTTCGCTTTTTGAATCAGCAAAGACGTGTTCATCTGCTTCTATGGTTGACAAGATGAACACACTTCTGATTCATCGCAGCCGCCACATCAGAACTTGTGGGTGAGCACGACTCGCTGGACTCTTTCAGGGTGAAGAATTCAAATTGCTATCAACTCCCACTATTTCACCAGCCGTTTTAGGTACCTAAATCAGAAGTACCTACCATATGTAAGGTCTAGGCAAGGTGTATGTCAGTTGATAATATGGCTTTACAAGGTACAGTTCCTCCATTCTAGGGTCCTGAAAATCCCATTGACTAATTCTTGGTATTGACAAGCACTTTTCTTGGCATCAATCCCCGCTTCTTACCAATTACTCCCTGCAATTTTAGTAATTTCCACTTGGCATTATTAATTTCCACTTTTTGTTGGCATGAATCCCAAATGATATTGCTATTACTGCAGACTGTCTTCAGTATCAATCCACACTGCTATTGTGTTCTTGGTATAATTACCCTCTGGTTATCTCAAAATAGTTATTGAAAATGGCCATTTATAGTTGATTTACCTATTAAAAAATGTGATTTTCATAGTTATGGGTAGTCCCTTTTGATATGATGATGTCCTCTCCGCTACTGGCACACTTCATGGGTGAAATCTACTATGAAGTCTACCCATGTCTAAGATGTTTCTGTGGCGGCGTCCGGAATATATATTGATTCAAAATCCTGTATTGGTAGTTCTTTCCCATCTGGTTGGTAGTTTTAACTCTCTTAAAAAATATGAGTTCGTCAATGGGAAGGATTATCCCATTTTTTTAATGGAAAATAAAAAATGTTTGAAACCACCAGCCAGCCATTATATGCCCACTCTATCCCCACTACATCCCCAGCACATCCTCATTGCCTACCCTTACATCCCCAGCATATCCCCGTAAATGATTGCTAAAACCACCATTGTCACCATTTCAAATGAATATATCAACTTATAAATCCGATATGTTTGGTTTTATGCCATTATACACTCATTACTGAGGGCAAAATGGGATATTGCCCAAAAATATCACCATTTCAGGGTCATATCTCCATTTCCACTTCGATGATGGATCTTACTTCGAGTTACCGTGGACTGGTTGAGGACCGACTTCGCTCCCCTCAGATGTGCAGGGGGAAGCACTGCTCGACTCCCTGGACTCCCTGGATCCTGGGGAAATTGACGAAAATGGCTACCGGGGGTGCAATTGGGCTGGAAACTTTGGGTGTAACATGCTATAACTAGTTGGATTTGTCACATTTTAGTACAGGATGGGGCCCCCCAGTGATGTGAATGTTGGTTTATATCCCATAACAAAACCCCATGAACTAGTTCGTGATATCTACCATAAACCAGAGAATTCAACCACTTTTTTAAGGCAACTCAACGCTATCGAACGGGGGCCCCATCCTGTAGGATACATTTCATCCAGTGCTCTACCCTGATCCGAGGTGGTTATTTGTTGGACCTGATGTCTCAATCCCAATACCCTCTGGTAAATTAATATAGCCATGGAAAGATCCACCATTTTTCATAGGTAAACCATCTACAAAAATAGGCCATTTCCCATGGCTACGTGAAATAACCAGAGGGTAGATCTTGCTTTGAGTCTTCATATGAGTTCTTTGAACACAGGCTACCCCCCCAATTTTATTTTTGGGTCTCCAGTCTCCATTACTGCTTCATTCATATCATTCATGTGTTATTCGTTTTTTTCAAAGTTTTTATGGCGTGTCATGTCCGGAGCCTCACCAATCACTGGATTGGTTTAAGGGAAAATTTACAGGAAACCCCTATATTTAATGGTAAATACCATGGTTTCCTGTAAATTTTCCCTTAAACCAATCCAATGAACCAATGAATTTCCCTTTGAACATCTAATTTTTCCTATGAAATGGCCAATGAAAATCCCCATGGAATGACCATTGGAATGACCATTTTACCCTCTGGTTATGTCAAACATAGCTATTGAAAATGACCATGTTTTTTCGTGGATTTTCCCATAAACAATGGTGATTTTCCATAGCTATTTTGACATAACCAGAGGGTAAGTGATCTCCCCAATGGGCTCATCCCCACATCGTGCGCAGTGCTGAGGCCCAACGATTTCTTTGGCTCGGGCGCTTCCTCAGTCGCGAAGGGCAACGGATTTTCATCATAGATGTAAGGTGGTGGTGCCCCGGTTTGTTTCAGCAACCGGTTGATGGGGATGTATAGTTGATATAGTTGATTTATGTTAGCTAAGTTGGTTTATAAGTAGTAAAATTTAAAGTTTTGTGGTAATTATGACTATAGTTCATTGGGGGTTATAAACCAACTTTATTATTGGGGTGACGCCAACTTGCAGGGATGTTTGAGCATTTAGGTTGGTTTAATATGTTTGCGTTCAATCGCTTGGATCTATTTAGCATGGCTGATCTCCATGCATATCCTAGATGCCATGCATTTGTTGCCTAGCTGATTGGTATATTCCCATATTTTGCTGCCACTTAATTTGTTGCTTTGAATTGTCAGATGATTATTAATATATATATAATTATATATATATATATTCAAAGCAACAAATTAAGTTGTAGTAACGTAACCTTCCAAGATTAACCCGGTGTTTTTTCAGCTTGGAGCTACTGAGAAAATCAGGGCCCTGAGTTCACCATCGCCCATGTAGCAACCATAAAAGCAGGGGCGATGCCTGGCAAACCCAATGGTAAACCCAATGGTTTTTGGTTCAACCGCAACATCTTGCTGGTTAATAATGATTAATAATAGTTAATAATGCTTAATAATGCTTAATAATGGCTAATAAAGTTTAATAATGGTCAATGACTAATAATGGTTAATAATGATGGTTATTAATAACTTACAAATCCCAAGTGTTTCATAAGTTTTCTCAAACCGTAAACACCGGTCAACCGCCATGTTTTATTGTTAAGCACCTCTTTTTCAACGCCAGTGTCTACCACTTCCCCCGGCTAGGCATCTGACCGATCTCACAGGCTCAGGCGCGTCCTGGGGGAGTCAGCAGCCCAAAATGCCATGGGATGATTCAGCAACAAATCCTTCACTAATTTAGTGTGTGAAAGTATGGTTAATATGGTTAGTATGGTTAGTATGGTTTCATAATGGTTAACAAGGGTTAATGATGGTTAAAAATTGTGGCCCTTCCCAGGACCTTTCCACATCAAGTCTTTGAGTTGCTGAGCCGGACGGCTAAGTGTCATGGAATGTGGTTTGAGTGACATTCCCATCATGCTCCACACTGTGTTGCCCTGGAGAAGGGTGAGGAGCGTCTGCAGCTCGTCGTGCCTCATTGAGACCTGCTTCAAGGCCTGTGACTGCTGGTGCCACTTCTGATATGGCAAGCTCCCATTATCTGGTTGGAGGTATACCTACCCCTCTGAAAAATATGAGTTCATCAGTTGGGATTACTATTCCCAACTGAATGGAAAGTCATGAAATTCATGTTCCAAACCACCAACCAGTAAACGTTAGCTGATTTGGGGGTTTCCTAAGTCATGGGGTATCCCCAAGTCCCCAAATGGATGATTTATAATGGCCAATCTCAATGTATTCCCATATCTTTCCATATAAATCCAGATAAATGGTTGGTTATATAATATACTGTGGGTAAAACAATGTCTCAAGCCACCTATTTGGGAATGGTAAACATACCACCTATAAACATGGTGATGACTGGGGGATGGTTTATGACATTGTTTTACCCACATCATTTAGCAAATATATGGAACATTCAACCACAAAGAAATGATCGATAGATGTGTTTTGATTGAAACATCCATTTAGTTTCGGGTTTTTCCGAATGCCACGTTTGATGAAACCAGAGGGTACAGTACTAATTACCGAAGGGTCTTACTTTTAGGGGTGCTGGGAGAATATCCCAGTTAGATGTTGCCACAATTAGTTAATTGGTTTGCAAATGCATTGCGTTACAAGCACTGATAGTTTAGGTTTGCAAATGGTTCATTATCGGTTGGTTAATGTTATATAATTATTTGTTTGATGTTAATTCTATGTTGCCTAAGTGATCACAATTAGTTTATAACTGGGTTTTCTTAGGGATTGATATACCAGTTATCACCTGATGTAACTGGTAATAGGCCAAGCATTTCATCGGGACATACTGCGACATACTGGGAATAGAATTAGAGATGCACAACTGCATAACCCGCTTGGTAGTTTACTGATTAGTAGTCTTCGGCCAGCCATAGCCATAACAGTATAACATATTGCAACATGCTACAGTTCAGATTTGGGATATCCGATCACCAGCATTCCTCACCACTCACTGTACAAGTGGGATCCCGGGCCAAAATCGCAAAAACCAAAGGACATATTGTATATTGTATGAAGGGTCAATCGATTTTCAATGCACTTTGCCCGAGGAAAATACGAAATACGTCGGTTCATAATGTTACAAATAAAAAAGGCGGGAGGGGGTGATTGGGGTGAGGGCGCAACGCCTCCCCCCAAAGCAGAATGACAATATCAGACAATATCTGTGCTCCCGTGTGCCGTGGAATATGGTACTCAGGGATTTTGTGTATATATATATGTATATATTAATATATGGTAAGTTAAATCAAGTAGATATAGTTGGAGAGCCACTTTCAACAAGTGTCCTGAAATACCGCTTTCAGTTTCCTTCCTTCCTTCCTTCCTTCCTTCCTTCCTTCCTTCCTTCCTTCCTTCCTTCCCTCCTTTCTTCCCCCCTTCCTTTTGCAGAGGATTTTTTTTTTGATTGGAATAATAATGTTCTTTTGATTGCAATAATATGTTTGATATAGATCCCAAATGGGGGATCAACTCAACAAATGAACTCTTGGATCACGGCAGTTGGATATATATTCCTGCTGATCCGTATCTGGTTGTCGTAGAAGACTCTCTGCGTCTTGCATATCAATAGAACATATATACATCCAATTCATAACCAGTCAACCATCATTTCTCGATACTATCCCAGCTATACCCAAATGATATGGTTCATCGGTTCATCATTTACTTATACCCCTTAAAACACACAAAAAAATGTTACCCTAGGGTAAACTAACATAGATGTCGAAAACCCACCATTTTGTAGATAAATTTTCATAAATTTTCTAGGTTTTACCATTAGTTTTCCACATCTTCTACTAGTACCCCCGGGTAAGTCCCTAAAAAAACACTTCTTTCATGACCAAAACATGCTGCCAGCCACTTTTCACCAGTCCTCAGCCGGGCTCTCAGGCCTTTCACATGCCAGTTGGCGTCGCAGCTACAGTAGGTTAAAAGAATACATGGTTCAAGAAGGCCTTACTGGATTTTTTCATCTAATTTAAAAATCGCTGGAAATTTCTTCACCTGCTGGAGATTTTACCCCCAGCCTTGAGTTTCTCTTAGAGAATCCATGGTTCAAACGGTTCAACGACCCAAAACAACTGGATTTCACCAGCTAGACCTGGGGATAGAACCCTTCGATGACCTGAGTTTAGAACTGGGTTGGCGAGTGGTGAGAAATGGGTTAATTTTACGATATTGAACCAAACACGTTGATATAACCAAAGTTATATACATGATTTGCAAGTGGTTCGTAAATCATGGGTATTACTTCAGCCAGATATAAAATGCTATACATACAATTAAATACATATGAACAACACCACGAATCCTGTACCCAAGATCGCCAGTATCATCAACCAGTTACAATTGGCGGGATGAGACCTACGGGTTTCTGGTAAGTTTGCAGCTTCCCAACATAGGAGTTTGAATAAGCCCCAAACGAAGAGCGGTGAATGGTGCTTCATCAACGTCATAAACCCGACTGCGATGGGCCTATGGATATAAATCCCAGTCCCATCCCAGAAAAATCCCAGTCCCATCATCGCATAACATCACATAGAATCCCATTGGATTGTCGTAAATTGTCATTGACTGTCATTGAATCATTATCACATAGAATCCCATAGAAATTCCAATGTGACATAGAATTCTATAGTTTTTTAATGAGATAGTATGGGGAAACTATGTGTCCCATATGACATAACATCATCACATAACATGATACATAGAATTCAATGACCCCATATAAAATCACCCCAGACCAAGTCGCACCTCGACTTGGCCGTCAAAGCTCCCAAGGTGCCCGCAGCAGAAGAGGAGAAAGCCTCAGGAATGGATGGGCCAAACTGCAAGGATCTGGGCCAAGGTTTTTGTGAAGATCGATGGGGATCCCTTGGGGAGTTTTGGATGGTTGTTTGATTGGAAGATCCGAACATAAAATGATAACTGGGGGTACCCCCATGACAAAACAGAAACCTCCATATGCTGGATGTTCATTGATTTTAATGGTGATTTATATCGTCATCACAAATTATAAATTAGATGTTATTTCATGGTGATGCAATGTAAAGAATATGATAGAAGACGTCACAGTAGCCATCAAAAATATGGATTTAATGATGGTTTCATGCGGATTCCTTTACAGTATATAACCATCAAGAAAAAAATCCATATTTCATATATCCCATGATATTCCCATGACACATTCCTATGGAAATCCCATTTGAATAACCATCAAAAAAATCATTTTTTTGATGGTTATTCAAATGGGATTTCCATAGGAATGTTTCATGGGAATATCGTGGGATATATGAAATCCAAGAATATCACCCAACTATACTGGGGATATAACCTCCAACAAATAATTCTTGAAGTGATGCTCCAAATCTCCGACAGGGGCCATTTACCAACCGCTGAAGGTGGTGCCCATTTAGCTATAGGTTGGTTTAGAACTCCAGTTACTTGTTGGGATTATGGTAGATATGTCTATCATGTTTTAGAGCTGGAACTGCCGGCAACTTTGGACCAGCTCTGGTGAATATGTCATAATATTCTCATTATTTCATGTTCCCACCCAACATGATGTGTGTTATCCTCCTGTAAACTAACATAGACGTGGAAAAGCCACCATTTGTCGATCATATGTCGATCATTGTCCTAGGAGAACCATAGGTTTTCCACAGATTTTTCTATGTTTACCCCGTATAAAGAGAATCCATGGCTTGTGACCATGTATCCCAGGGGGCTGTCTATTGTCAACGTCTGAAAGGCCCTTGCTGATGTTTAAAGTGGCAGTTGGCAACTGTGGATAAATGTGAGTTTACCTGGGATATCCCCAATTCCGATGGATTATCATCATGTTCAAAATAAGGCCCTGGCCCTGGGTTGTACCCTCTGGTAATATCAATTTATAGCTATTGAAAATGGTGATAGAAATAGTGGATTTACCAATTGATAATGGTGATTTTCCATAGTTATGTTAGTTTACCAGAGGGTACCTCATTGTTAGACAAACCCATGTACATATACCGGATATACATTGGGTACCTGAAACGTGAGCTTGGTGCGATCGGGTGAGATTTCTCATGCCAAGTGTTCGATAGTTCTACTGTGGATGGTTGCGAAATCCTGCACCACCAAAAGGATGGTTGAAACCCTATGAATAATGGGATAAACTGGATAAACCATTTATCAAATGGTGCAGGATTTTTTCAATCCACAGTGGGGAGTGTAAAACTGTATGTCCCACAAATGGAGAACCTGCATCACTAACTTGGGAACCCAATAGGCCTGGAACTCGACCTGCAATCTACCGACCGTTCTTTCAGCTGGAGCCTTTAGAGAGGCCAAAAATTTAACATATCATTTGAAACCTAATAACTGGTGGTGGTGCAATAACCATCTTGAAAAATGATGGAGTTCGTCAATGGGAAGGATGACATCCCATTTTTTTCATTGAAAAGAAAAATCATGTTTGAAACCACCAACCGATAATAAGATCGGGTGTAGTTAAACCATACACGATAAGCCGAAGCTGACGAAATCTGACGAATGGTTTTGTCCCCTTTCAGGACGGCCATTTCCATGGCTTAGCGCTATTATTTTCCGTGAAATTCCCCAGAATTTCAGGCCTAACACATCTACCATTTTGGCAAATGTAGCAACTGACAGCATCGAATTAAAATGCAGACAAAAACTGAACAATGCACTACAACCTGCTGTCCAGTACATGTGGTGTAGTTTCAATAACCATTGCCTGTATAATATATCTGAAAATTTTGAACCATAGGCCTTGGTAATGACGCGTGTAAGCATTGGCATTCATACACAGTATTTTGTTGGTTGTATTGAATTCCAAGTCCTGTTTCTCCTGCCTTGGTAGATCAAATTCACACCCGCAATGCCGAAAGGACGTTTTGATGTCGAATGCGTAAATTATGAATGAATTATGATAGTAACTAGTAACTGTTGATCGCAGTTAAATACCATATTTTGTTTATTGTAGGGTGGGTGTGGAAATCCCAAACAGACAGAAAAACATGTCAGAAATTGCCAATTATTCTTACAGCTGATTTTTATTTTGACATGTCCTACCTGTGTGGTCATTTGTTGGGTTCCTATGCTCTCAAACTAGAAATGTCACGTTCAATGTTCTCGTCTGCACGCTGAAACTTCTACTGCCAGCCAGAATTCAAGCCTCAAGTGGCATGGTTGCAAACTTATGGACGGGATCGTGGATCATCGCACTTCCCAGGGCCCGATGTGGTTCAAGCTGTGGGCGGTAAAAAAAATGTTGTTTCCACCTGATGGCCAAAAGGTTTCCTTACATTTTTTATGATCGTTCCCGAACTATTCGACTGTGTGCCAAAAAAAAATCAATATGATGTGCCAACCCAAGATGATTTGTCCATGTGAAGTACCTTTTCAGGGGACTTTTTGACCCAGGGAAAGAGGAGAGCATACAAACACCATAAAACGTGTGAATATATGTACATATATATATACATATGTTCCCTAAACATACATCATATACAAAAACAAATCAATATTTGTATGTATATATATATATATGTAAATGTAAATGTATATGTATGTATGTATGTATGTATGTATGTATGTATGTATGTATGTATGTATGTATGTATGTATGTATGTATGTATGTATGTATGTATGTATAAATGTATAGATGTATAAATGTATGTATGTATGTATGTATGTATGCATGTATGCATGTATGTATGTATGTATGCATGCATGCATGCATGCATGTATGCATGTATGCACGTATGCATGGATGGATGGATGGATGGATGGATGGATGGATGGATGGATGGATGGATGTGTGTATGTATGTATGTATGTATGTATGTATGCATGTATGTATGTATGTATGCATGCATGTATGTATGTATGTATAAATGTATGTATGTATGTATGTATGCATGTATGCATGTATGTATGTATGTATGCATGCATGCATGCATGTATGTATGTATGTATATGTGTACATATACAAATAAATCATACACAAACCCCACTTTCATCAAACCTTCATGACTTGAACCTGTCACAAGCGGCTTGATCTAATCCGGCCATGGGCATCTATGAATTAGGCTCCGCACAACACAACAGCAGGATTTTTTAATGCTAGATTACAGCTATATTGTCTGTATAATGACAACAATGTCTAAGATATGATTCAAACATGGTTCAAACCAATATCAAAATGGACTACCGTATGTCAGGGAACAGTTGATAGTTTACATGGACTTGCAAACAACCACAAATATGGCAAAGAAGCCTTTAAGGGTTTGCCACCAGCAACACTGTAGGTAAATGGGGATAAACAGGAAAATGCGGTAATTGTCTGTAAAGTGTATCATCTTGGGGTCATGGTGCGGATGGTATGGTGGGATATAAACAGAAAGTGAGTCCATTTTGTCAGTCTTGTAAACTGGCAGCACCCTTTGCCTGGCTCTTAGGTTGATGATTTTATATAATCCCCACAATGGCAAAAAATAGTAAACTGCCAAACTGGGCTAAGCCGTGGCCTGAGGCCTGTGGACGACGATCGATCTGTTGCCCTCTCTCTCCGTCTATCTCTCTTTCTCTCTCTCTCTCTCTATCTATCGTTCTCTCTCTCTCTCTCTTCCTGTCTTTCTATCTCTTTCTCTCTCTCTCTATCTCTCTCTGTCTCTCTACCTTCCCGTCTATCTTTCTCTCTTTCCATCTACCTATCTTTCTTTATTTTCTATCCGTCTCTCTTTCTATATGTAAATTTATCTGTCTAGCTATCGGTCTACTTACTTGCCACTCTACTTATTTTTGGTTGGTCTAGCACGGTCTAGCTAGCCATGTATATATATATATATAAAAATAAACTAGATCTAAATCTCTCTGTCTGTCTCTGTCTTTATCTCTGTCTCTGCCTCTGTCATCCTCTGTCTGTCTATTTCTCTGGACGTGCTCCAAGCGGCGACTGTGTCTTGTACGCGCTGCGTTCCCGACACCACACCTGTTGCCTGCTGAGAGGAGTAGGTGAAGACCTAAGTTTTCCCACGAGAATGAGCAGAGCCCAATGGGGGACTGCCAGACAACGCATGTTTCTTAATGCCGTCTAACGTCAAATGGGTTTTGGCGGGGTGAAAGAAAGACTTCCCCGGAAAGGTTGGTTTGACTCGTTTGAACCGAAGCCGACCGCGGTATCCAACGTTCGAACGTGCGACTACATCAGCTTTTGAGGCGCTTCATTGCATGTTGCGGAAAGCAACTGTGAATCCTGAAAGGGCGTCAACTTTACCGAAAAAGTTGGACAAGCCATGATTGGGAGCCGGGCTGGGTGGCTGCCATCTTCTCGAGCGACCCATCCTTCTGAACCGAAGTGGTAGGATGTGCGGCCTGACATGCCTTGTCTTCTGGTGGGCCATTGGACCTTCAGCTGTGGTTTTAGACTCAATTCTGGCCAACAGACATCTCATAATTACAGAACATACATATGAAACACTTCATTTTGATTTCTTTGGAACATCACCTCGCGATGCTGCCTCAGTCATTGCTGGGCCATACCCCAGAGAAACACATAGCAAAAAATTGGATGAACATATGTCCTGCGATTGTTTCCCTGTGAATAAACCCCGCCGCGCCTATGCCCACGGCTGAATGGAGCTCGATACCGCAAAAGGCATACCACTCCACACGAACCTCAGCAATGGCCGAAAGGGTTTTAGAGCCCTTTTGCACGCTGTGTCCTACGTTTTGGAACTGGAACCTTTTATGTTGCATGTTGCCTCCTGCATTTTGGAGCTACTACCTAGCGCCTATTGCCTACTGCAAACACAACATGAAAAATCGGACAAATGATACCCATAACCTCCCCCCCTGTGGCGTTTGGAAAGGACATCTCATTTTGAATGGTCTTTGATTGAGTGTAGATTGATGGCTAAGGAAAACTACGCACAACAGATAGATAGATAGATTAGATAAGATTAGATAAGATTAGATAAGATTAGATAAGATTAGATAAGATTAGATAAGATTAGATAAGATTAGATAAGATTAGATAAGATCAGAAAAGATTAGATAAGATTAGATAAGATTAGATAAGATTAGATAATATTAGATAAGATTAGATAAGATTAGAAAAGATTAGATAAGACTAGATAAGATTAGATAAGATCAGAAAAGATTAGATAAGATTAGATAAGATTAGATAAGATAAGATTAGATAAGATAAGATAGATAGATAGATAGATAGAAAGATAGATAGATAGATGATAGATAGATGGATAGATAGATAGATGATAGATAGGTGGATAGATTGATAGACAAATAGATAGATAGATAGATAAATAGAAAGATAGATAGATAGACAGATACTTAGATAGACAGGTAGATAAACAAAATCAATAGGTAGATAGATTAAAATTGATAAATAGACAGGTTGATTGATTGAAAACACATCACTACATATCAATACATAGATTTTTAAATAGATAGATGGATAGGTAGATAGACAGGTAGGTAGATAGATACATAAGTGGATAGGCAAATAGATAAATGGATAGGCAAAATGCTAGATGGATAGATAAATAGATGTATGGAGGCAGGTAAGTGACAGTAAATGGATAAATAGACAGAAAAAAAGATAGATAGATATCTGTTAGTTAAATAGGAAGATTAATAGAAAGATAAATAGAAAAAGTTACCTTGATGGCTTAAATAGAACGATAAATAGATAGCTGGATTGAAAAAGAAAAATCAGTTAATGGCTGATAGAGAAGCTAGATGGAAAACTAACTTTAATGCGATTGGATTGTTCCTTTCTGTGGCTATTGGATCAGCTACATGTGCTTCAACAGGATGCAATGCTAGGACAGTTCAGGCAACGTCCGAAGCTCTTTTTCCATGTGGCGCAGGGGTAGCGCAGTCTTGAGCCAAACACCGTTGGCATGACTATGTTACAGCGCTGAGATGACAGGTGACCTGCCGGTGACACATAATTCACATGTATATATAGCTTGTTATATAGAAAAAGATAGATCGAGACACAGATAAGTGGATGGACAAATAGATTGATGGATAGACAAAATGAGAGATGGCAATATCAAAAGATGTATGGAGGTAGGTAAGTGACAGTAAGCGGAAAATAGATAGATAGATAGATAGATAGATAGACAGACAGATAGATAGATAGATAGGTAGATAGTTAGATAGATAGATAGATAGATAGATAGGTAGATAGATAGATAGGTAGATAGATAAATAGTTAGATAGATAGATAGATAGATAGATAGATAGATAGAATAGCTGCGGTAGCGGTAGATACGAAAATAGCTAGCTTGATAGATAAATGAATAGATATACAGACAAGTAGCTTGATAGATCAACATTTATAGATAGATAGGTAGATAGAAAGACAGGTACATACATAGATGTTTAGAAAGAGAATGAAAGAGAGATGGGTAGCTAGATAGATAGGCGGGTAGGTAAATACACAGATTTTGAGATACAGACATGGATAGCTAGATAGGTAGATAGATAGCTAGACAGCTAGCTAGCGAGATAAATAGATAGGTACATAGATAGACAGATATCTGGATTTGGAAAGATAAATGATTAGATACATAGCTACCTTGATAAATACATCGACAGATAGGTAGGTCAAAAAAAAAGATAGACAGATAGATTGATAGCTGGATGGGTGAATAAGACCGATCCATAGCTACCTTGATAGATAATACATGAAAAACATACACACAGATAGAACAGATAGGTAGATAGATAAATAAAGTGATAAAAAGACATGTAGATAGATTCATGAATAAAATAGATGTCGAGAGGTAGATAGATAGATAGATAGATAGATAGATAGATAGATAGATAGATAGATAGATAGATAGATAGATAGATAGATAGATAGATAGATTGTTAGATAGATAGATAGATAGATAGATAGATAGATAGATAGATAGATAGATAGATAGATTAGGTAGATAGATAGATAGATAGGTAGATAGGTAGATAGGTAGATGGATAGATGGATAGATGGATAGATGGATAGATGGATAGATCGATAGATAGATAGATAGATAGATAGTTAGATAGATAGATAGAAAGATAGATAGATAGATAGGTAGGTAGATAGATTGTTAGATAGATAGATAGATAGATAGATAGATAGATAGATAGATAGAGAGAGAGAGAGAGAGAGATATAGATAGATAGATAGATAGATAGATAGATAGATAGATAGATAGATAGATAGATAGATAGATAGATAGATAGATAGATAGATAGATCGATAGATAGATCGATAGATAGATAGATAGATAGATAGAGAGAGAGATAGATAGGTAGGTAGGTAGATAGATTGATAGATAGATACATAGATAGATAGCTGGACGGATAAATAACAAGATGAAACAATAGATAAGTAGCTACCTTGATAGATCAATCGATGTATAGATAGACGATAGCTGGATAAACAAATCATTCCCCGATAGATAAAACAAATAAGTAAATAGATAGGTAGCTAGCTGGGTCATAGCGAGCTAGATATATAGCTTGCTGCACAATTTAAACAAATAGACAAATACAACGATATATATATATATATATATATATATATAGCTAGCTTTCATGATAAAAAATGATAAATAGATAGATCGATCGATAGATAGGTTAATTGATTGATAGCTAGATAGATAGACAGATTGATTGATTGATTGATTGACAGGTTGATAGGTCAACGCGCTAATATGCGCTAATACACGCATAGATTGATAGACAGATGGAATGATAAACTAAACCGATACAGTACACTGATGATACATTGATGGTTTGATAGGGGCTACACCTAAAGAGCCAATGAAGCCAATGAAGCGAAGAAGCCAGGAAAGCCAAGACTACCGAAGCCAAGAAGCCGACGACATGCCAAGAAGCCAGAAAAGCCAAGAAAGCCAAAGAAGCCAATGAAGCCAAAAAGCAGCTGAAGGCAATGAAACTAATGAAGCCAACAAGCAACTGAAATCAATGAAGCCAAAACAGCCCAAGAAACCACTGAAGCCAACAAAGCCAAGAAGCCAAGAAGTCAAGAAGCCAAGAAGACCAGAAGCCAAGAAGACAAGAAGCCAAGAAGCCAAGAAGCCAAGAAGCCAAGAAGCCAAGAAGCCAAGAAGCCAAGAAGCCAAGAAGACAAGAAGCCAAGAAGACAAGAAGACAAAAAGACAAGAAAAGCAGCAACCAACAGAAGCCAGTGAGAAGCACATCAAAAACAAGAAAAAAACAAAAAAAACTGCGACAAAATAATACCCAACACGTCCCAACCCTTCGCCGGCCTCTTCCTCAGGTGGGCTCGGGTTCCGGAGATCCTGCCGTGGGGGCACTTTACATGGAAGGTGGCTGGTTCACTATTCATGTCCAGACCGGACAAAATTTGCAAGACGCACGAGTGCATCATACCGCTTAGAAAGGCGTGCAGGCAACAAAAAGGAGTTGAAGAGAACTGGTCAACTATATGGACTGCAATACGAACCCAGTGGGGCTTTGTGGCACCCAACATTGAGACACCTAGTTTGCCCGGCACAGCACACCATGTACGATTGGATGCACGTTCTAGTTGCTAGCGGCGGAGTTGCCCAGTACGAAGTCAATGGGTTTCTGGCTGCTATTCAGGACATTGGCATCAAGTTGGAGCAAATCGATTCTTTTTCATCTGCAGTGGTCATGCCTAAGTCGAGGGGCCAGCTTCCAAAAATGTTTTTTGAAGAGCGCTACAGCCCAGAGGACAAATCCCACATCAAATGTTTTGCATGTGAGCTTCTAACATCAATTCCCATTTTGGTACTTTTTGACAACATTGTGCTTCAGCCACCCGGCAAACTTCTTCAACATTGTGATTGTTTGGGGTACATGGCTGACATCTTGGGTATTCTAACACATCATGATGCTGTGGAATTGGCTCCCAAACTTCAGGTCATCACTGAAGCACACAACCGATTGTTTGTAGACCTGTACTCAAATTGTACAAAACCCAAATATCATTGGCTATATCACATTTCCGAGCACCTTTAAGAGTTCAAGGTGAACCTGAGTTGTTTCTGCCCTGAACGCAAACATCGTGCGGTGAAGTCCATTGCCAACCACTGTTTTAATGATACCCTGAACTACCATGTGACTTTGAGGATGGGAAACGAAGTGGTGAACAGTTTTTCTTCGGAAGAAGTGGAGCCGAGGCATCCTGGAAACTCAGGGGCCGCGGCACTTTACTCCAACAAGCACCTTCTCTCATGTCGTTTCGCTCCTTGGGCTGCTTGCCTGTGACCCGGAACCGCCTCGGCCTCAAGAGCAGCATACCAGAAGAATAAATCAAATGAAACCACTTCACTGCCCCTCCCTAAGTGCCCCCCAGCATGAGGCGGCATGAGCTCAGGTCCAGTCTTCTGCTTGAAGTTCAGCCGATGGAGTGGCCTTGTGCACCCAGTGAGGACGTGCTATTTGATGGCATCTATTCACCAACACCCACAGGGCGACAATTGAACACCTCCCTGCCATAATTCTGCATCATCTGTGGCACCCCCCGCCCAGAGAACGAGCTAACGAAACAGCAATGCTCAGTGAAAAGCCAAGAGGCATAGTTTCAAAGCTGCGCAACCGAGAATTGCTGAGCTTGGGACAAAGCTGTCGACCCAAATGTTGGGAGTGGCTGGACATATCTGGGTTTCGGGAAAACAATTTTCGTTAAATTCGATTAACATTTGGTTAAAATTGGATAAAATGGGTTAAAATTGGTTAAATTTGGTTAAAATTGGCTAAATGCTCAATTTGGCAGATTTGAAACAAATTGGTTGCATGTTGGTTAATTTTGAGATATTTTAAGTAATTTATTGAATTTGCTAATCAATTCTTGTCAAAACTTGTTCCAATATTCGACTCCAAGTTCTGCATCATTCTTCCAGACTAGCTATAGTCCCTCAGACGCCCCACCCGCAGTCCCCAGGCCACGGCGTTAGCAATTTTGCGATTTGACGGGAAACATCTGCCTATTTACCCTCTGGTAAACCGACATAACTTTGGAAAATCACCATTTTTAATGGGTAAATCAACTATGTCTATGGGTCATGTCGCAAGCTGTTAGTTTACCAGAGAGTAATCTTATTTCAACTGGCCAACGCTTCAAAAGCCTGAAGATCTTTGTTCTCAGCAAAGTTCTGTTGTGCTTCACTCTAGAAAAAAACTATGCGAGCGACAACGAAAATCCGAGGCAACGCCCCCATTGGGGAAAAAACATCGTGTGAGCAGTGTTGAACACCCTTGGAAAGATCCTCATAATGATTACTTAACGGGAAAAAATGAGGTAATTTGACCATCCGCAATATGTTGGATAGTATGATCATGCATAGTCCCCTATATATAGTTAATCATCAACCAACTTGGGTTCTTGAATCTGCTCATTCATGGGTGCCTAAGGGGCATGTATGCATGTAACCAGCGGTCCAGTAAGGGTGCTATTACTTTATAATGTTGCGTCCATGTTTGGAGGGTACCAATATTCAGCAAAGTAGATGGCTATTTGGATTTAACGGATCATGGATGGGCATTTTCACCTATTACTATTTGGCTATTATATCATAGACGGATTTCAAAAATGTGGATCCCATTTACTTTTATAATTTAAAGATACCACCAAGGCTGTTTTATCAATTTGGATATATCTGGCTTGTAACATGGCGTAGCCCAAAAGCTGATGGCTCATAACTCACCAAACATCCGTCAACTAAAAATCTGCTATCATTCACCCGGACGAACTTAGAGAATGGAAACATATCCAACTAAGGTTTCACTACAATCTGGATACACTCTAAATCATACCCTCTGGTAAACTAACATAACTATGGAAAATCACCATTTTCAATGGGTAAATCCACTATGTCTATGGGTCACGTTTAATAGCTATGTTAGTTTACCAAAGGGTAAAGTTTTTTCCGAGTAGGAAAAAAAAAGGTCAACCATGGTCAACCCAGTTCCAGTTGCTGAAAGAGTTTTTGGGAAGCCAGAAATTTTCTGGATAACCTATGGGATACAAAACTGGATCTTATATGGGAACTTATATGGGATTTTATATGGGATAAACAAAATTAAAGTCCATTAATCATCATTAACCAGAGTTACCCCAGATAACTGGATAGCTATTTGTTACTGTTTAAACCATAGTAGGGGTAAATCTCCGGATATTTGAGGATAGTTACCCCTAGTCAAATCATTTCCAACCGTTCGAACGGAGCTAGAAATCCTCAGTAAATCCTTATGAAAAAAACCCATGAAATTGCATAATACCATCCAAAAGGAGTCGTTGAGCCAGGTGACCCCAAGAATGTCCCACAAATTCCCTTTTTTTTACTTTCTATGAATACTTCATATATATAAGATCCCTTAGAATCACCATTTTTGCTGCTAAATCCCATTGAATCATCATCAAATCCCATAAATCCACATTATACGACCATTTCTGTTGCTTACATTCAAAATCATTTCTCTTTATCCAGAAGGATTTGTTTACCCAGATGTGATATCAACAGCTCACGTGCTGTCTTTACCCTTGGATTTCACTATTCGACTGGCTGGACGCTAGTGGAAGTGCCGGAGACCATGTGGACTCCATACCTGGTTCGAATTTCGCTGGGGATTGGCTTAGCTGGACCTGAAATATGGGATGATGATGTGGGAATATGGGATTTGAAAACATGGTCACTCTTTGGCAGTAGAAAATTCTCATCTTTTGCTGGTGTTTTTTTTCAGAAAAAAAAATCGCAAAAACTACATGATTGAACTACCCATCCAAGGTTGGGGATGTTTTCATGGGGTTAACTACTTTCGGAAGTCTAATTGGATTGCTGATTATGAACTTTTGGAAACCCACAATTGTCTAATTGCTAATGGGGTTAACTACTTTGGGATTAATTATGAACAATAATGATAAGAACTCTTGGAAACTTGATGTGAACACCAAGTTGGAAACCCAGAAAATTGATCAATGATAAGAAAACTTTTCTAATTGGTGGTTGAGCCCAACCCCCCTGAAAAATATGAGTCAGATTGGATCATCATCCCAACTATTGGGGAAAATAAAACATGTTCCAAACCACGAACCAGTGAACTGGTAACTTGATGTGAACACTGGAAACCCAGAAAATGGATCAATAAAATGGATCATATGGAAATTTACCCTCTGGTTATGTCAAAATAGCTATTGAACATGGCCATTTATAGTGGATTTGCCCATAAAAAATGGTGATGTTCCATAGTTTTTTGTATGTTTACCAGAGGGTATACTGTTGGAAACTGGACCCTTGGATGATATGGACTTGTTCTTGGAACAACATGGATTGTTTATCATGAAATCATCTAGTACTTTTTTTGTGTTGGATGTATGTTTGTTATGGCATGATAATATGGCAACTTGTGGAAACGTGATTCTATGAAAAATATGAGACCAACTAGTGTTACAAATATTGAATTTTGATACGGAACATTATTAGCAGCATCATGATCATGGTAGTATGGCATATTGATGTAACGTTGAGTTTTATTGTGTATATATACACATATTGTATTAAATGGTTTATAAGCCACAATACAACTAGGGATCTTCCAAATAAAAAAATGTTGTTACAGTAGCCACTTGCATCCACTGGGATGCACGCAAAAAAAATGTCCATACTGTGGATGGAAGCGAAATCCGAATCACCAGTTTGTAGATGGTTTATCCCATGATATCCCATGATAATCCCATTTTTAACAGTGTTTCGGCATGGAATCGAAAAGTGCCGTATCTTGACCCATATCCCCATGTGGATTTAAGCAACATGAATCAATGAACTGGGGTCAGTTTCAGCAAATCTGGTGATTTTTCACTTTGGCAAAGATCTTTTCACCAACACATATCGAAAAAAACACGGAGAAACAAAGATCTGGATGAACCAACAAACAGCAAACAAGTCAGCATGGACGATCTGGAATCTGGTCGACCCCAAATATCTGCGACCCTCTTGTACCCAGAGATAGCAATTCAAACCTCCATCTTTAATAGAAACTTCGTGGAACGTGGGTGCAACTTGGATTTTCAAGCCATATTTGAGTAAGAAAGGACGATATATGATGTGAGTGGTTCTCAAAATGAGGGTGCCCAAAACCATTTCAATGGGAATTCCAGGATCCTAAAATGGAGGTACTGTACCATATAAGGTCATATTTTGTGGGGATATTCCTTCACATAGGCCTTATATAGGCCTTATATATGGTAGGTACCTCCAATTTAGGTTCCTGAAATTCCCATTGACCATTGGCTACTCCATCTTTTCGGAAGCTTCCACTAGCTTCGGAATGATACCGATTTCGGCCGGGTCCATGTTCAAGATGTTTCATCCCCAAAAAGTAATCTTTCGGAAAGGGGTAAATAATGGTAAATTGGATAAATATACATATGCCATTACCCACTTTAAATGGTAAATAATGGGTAAATAATGCTAAATTGGTAAATCATGGGTAATTTTACAGGATGGGGCCCCCAAGATAGCGTTCAGTTGCCTTATAAGTCGTTTAACTATGGTTTATGGTAGATATAAGTACAGTTAATGGGTTTTGTTATGGTATAAACCAACATTCACATCACTGGGGGGCCCCATCCTGTAGGTAAAATTCGAAAAACACGCAAACTCCTTGTGGCTATCATCTGCCGCCTATAATTGGCCGGAACAACCCGAGGTCTCATGTGACATTCACACCGCCGAGCGAAAAAAAATCCAGGGCCAAGGGACGTATGAAAGTCAGGGCTGGCTTCATTGAGCCCTCAGGGTGACAGCCGCCAAAATTTGCCTTGGAACATGGTTTTGTGCATTTTCGTATGGTAGACATTGCCATTTCAGGGTCCGTGAGTTTTATGAGCAGTCTTGAGGGTGTAATTTGAATTACTGAGGACCACAAAAAAGAAGAGCTATTCCCAATAGCTTCCCCAAATAGTGAATTTTCCACTGGTAAAATAAACATGTGTTCAACAAATCTTTGAGATTCCATTCAATGCAGCATAGAAATAGCTATAGAAACTCACCCTTTTTCTATTCGAAAACCCATCGTTCACGATATGGTAATGTGGCCATAGTCATCAATGGCCATCCCCCCAAAGATGGAATTTTGTGGATTTTACCAACTTCTATCTGGGGACATGTGTGATTGTCTCCAATATATATAGTTATTACTACAGGGATATATATATATACACTTTCTCTATATATATATGTATATGTGTATATATATACACACATATGTATATGTAACATATACACATATGTATATGTAACATATATATACATATATACACATGTGTGTATATATATATATATGTAATTATATATATATATATTATATGTATATACACATATTGAGTTGGATCACAATCCCCACACCCAACCCAACACCACCAAGGCACCCCTGTGAGCGTGTCCACGAAGCGCCGCTTCGGCGGCGGGGTGCCGGACGTGCCGGACGTTGCCTGGACCCCAAGTCATTGGACGAATGTGATTGGATTATGATACCCTCTGGTTTAATGGGGTTTAATGGGGTTTAATGGGATGTAGTGAAATTTAGTGATATACCCTCTGGTAAACTAAGAGTTTGCTACTGAAAATGGCCATAGAAATAGTTGATTTACCCATGAATAGCATGGTGATTGTCTATAGTTTTTTGATGTTTTTTGTATGTTTACCAGGCCGGGTAAGGGTTATAATAATCTTATAGATCACTAAACATTGGATTGGTTGGTATGCCATGATGCCATTAAAATTCCCATTAGATCCTATGGAAAACCACCACAAAATCCCATTAAATCCCATGGTGTTTCACCATGAAATATGGGTTTTGTTGGGAAAATCTTCGGTTTCCCCATGTGGTTTTTACCATTTTTCATACCGCGAACGTTTCCTGTGAGATTTCCCATCCAATTCTATAACTTTTCCATCTTTGGTGTTACGATAAATCTATACCCTCTGGTCATTTGTTACATAGCCATGGTATAGATGGCCCATAGAAAGAGATGGTTTACCGAACTTAAAAATAATGATTTTCCATGGCGAACTGTTAAATAACCAGATGGTAAGTTAACTTGGTCTTGTTGGATATGCCATTTGAACTTGTCGAAATGGACTAAATGCTGGTAGGCTTGTGGACATAGATGTTTCCTTGAGAAACCTTAGGGGAAAAAAAACTCCAAAAATGCAGAGTTTGACACGTTCACCATTAAATCCAACTAAATCCCATTAGAACCCCGTGAATGTTCTATGATCCACTTACATTGATCATTGCTGATTACATCAAATGATATCACAATAGCAATCCCATAGAAATCCCAATGAACTCCCATTAAATCATATTAAATCGTCATGTTTGTTAGTGTTTAAGTTCAATCCCCAATTTTCCGCATAAATCCCCATCTGGTTGGTGGTTGAGCCCTACCCCTCTGAAAAATATGATATCGTCAGTTGGGATGATGACATTCCCAATAAGATGGGAAAGTCATAAAATTCATGCTCCAGTCACCACCAACCAGTTATAGATTCCCCAAATGGTAGACTTCCCCGGTAGACTTCCCATTGGGAAAACCCTAAACATGACCGACTAAACAAAGCCAGGTATCCCATTATTCTATCCCATAATAATATCCCTTTATCCCATTCAAAATCTGATTTTATAGATGGTTAACCCGGTTAACTCCCATGATATTTCCAGGACCCAGTTATCTCAATATCCTAATCCGAAAATCATCGGATATTAGAAACCCATTAAAATCCCATTATAAACCCATTAAAATGTGAGTTTTCCCATTAAAAATGGTGATTTTCCCATTAAAAATGGTGATTTTCCCTTGACCCATGATAAATTTCCGCCATTTCTGCACCAGCCAAGGGCCGCAGTTCCGCCATGGCTCCGCACCTCGCATCTCAGCGGCATCGGCACCGCCGGCAGTGGCGGCGGCGGCAACGCCGGCAGCGGGCGCCTCCGGTGGAGGTGGGGACGTGAAGCGATTGGTGGTGACAGAATGATGATTTAATGGGATTGAATGGAATATTTATATATCTGGGTAAATTATAATATTTCACTAACCTGAATTAAGGCCATTTGGGGATGATTTCCCTTACTAACCATGATTCCAGTGAGGTCGCAGTGAGGTCGTTATAATTTTCCCAGATATATGTTTATGGGCTTTAATGGACTGTTCATCGGATTTGATGTGATTCAGTGGCATTTTTCATGGTATTTAATGGGATACAATGATATAACGAACATTGCATGCCATTGGTAGTAGGATTTTCATGGTGGTTTGACCAACCATTTATTGGGATATAACGTGATATATTGAGAATTTGATTGGATATATAAGCAACAATAGTGGGTAGTGAGGGTTTGATTTCACCAGCCAAAACGGTGATTTCACGAAGAACATTGGGACACACACACATATATATATATATGCAATTAAAATAGTAGTAGGAATTTAAGCACCCATTGATGGGGGATATACAATGGGATAATAGTGAGATATGTACTTATATATATATGATAGTGGGATATGTCAATAGGCGGGTATTTTGTTGGATACCGATACCATGAAACATGATCTCCAAATGATCTATCCTTTTTTGGTTATATTCACTTGAAGGTAAAAAGGTGAAGTAATGAAGTGGAAGTGCACCCTCAAGTATGAACATATATATGTCAACCAATACTGTGGATGGTTGAGAAATCCGAATCACCAGTTGATAGGAGGTTTATCCCATTATTTTTAGGGTTTCAACCATCCTTTTGGTGGTGCAGGATTTCTTCCATCCACACTATGTTGAAATATGTTGAAGGAATTATAGTACCATACTATTCCAAGTACAAAGGCATGAAATCTTGGTGTCATATCTTTTCATTGTTTTCCAATCCACATTTGTTTGTATGTATGTATGGATGGATGGATGGATGTATGGATGTATGGATGTATGGATGTATGGATGTATTTATTTATGTATGTATGTATGTAAGTATGTAAGTATGTATGCATGTATGCATGTATGTATGTAAGTATCTATCTATCTATCTATCTATCTATCTACCAGTATCTACCAGTATCTACCAGTATCTATCTATCTATCTGTCTATCTATCTATCTATCTATCTATGTATCTATGTATCTATGTATGAATGTATGTATGTCTGTCTGTCTGTATGTATGTATGTATGTATTTATGTATATAGTTACATATGTATATACATAATACAATGGTATAAGATAATTTGAAAATATGTACTGCCAACATGTGGTATAGATCTATCAGCCAATTTCATTGGCTATTCTCACTTTACTACCTGCCTTTGTGGAAAACTTGTTTGAAACCATCAGTGGGATCAAACACATCGCACAACTCCGTTGGAAAACACATGTTTTGGATATCAATGGATTATCAATGGACTGTGAATGATTAAGATTCTCATCAAATATCGATGTTTTAATATATTAGTTTCGAAACCACAAATCACTCCTTAAGTATATTATATACACTATTCACTATCCATTTAAGTTACCATAGTTTTTCATATTGCTTTCTCTAACTTCTGTATCTTTACATCAAAAACCATTCACCAAAAATCCATAAAAATCTCAAAAAAAAACCTCCATAAACATCCATTAAAAACCATAAAAATACCATAAAATTCACGAAAAAAACAAATACACATTCATAAAAATCTATACACTATAAACATCCATAAAAATCCACAAAAATTCACCAAAAAGCCATACAAAATCCAACGAATCTTCGAATCTTCGCACGTTTCATCCACCTGAACGGACCGCGTTCAGCGCCTCGCTGCGTCTTCGAAGTGTTTCTTCAGGCGGCCAAAGACGTTGCCAGAGAGCCCGCTGGCACTGCACCTGGGGCGCGGCCGACGGTTTCGACCATAAAGAGAGGGTGGTTTGGAGCAAAATGGAATCCAATAAGTAACAATATGAATATGTATCAAGATATATATATATACATAATATATTTATATACATTATATATATAATATATATAATATATATATATAATGTCTATATTGATCTATATTGATATAAACATTGTATAATTAACACATATTCAAGTGTTCTCGAGAAAATTTTGCAACTTTCCAGAACACAACAGTGGTTTTTAATATGTCGTCAATCATGCGAAATGGGAATATGGGGACGGGACCATGACCTGCAGTTCGGATGAACATCGAATTTCGACCAAATATTGAGATCGTACCAGGGTTTCGACAGATTTTCACCCATGACCACCTTCTTTCTAAGGATTGGAGGAAGGGACACTTTTAAAGCTATCTTGGATTTGCTTAAGGAAAAAACATTCAGAAAGTCTGTATTCCACTCTGGTTGGTGGTATACCCCTCTGAAAAATATGAGTTCGTCGGAAGGATTATCCCATATGTTTATGATGGAAAATAAAAGTCATGTTTGAAACCACCAATAATGGAAATAATGGGATAATCCCAACATTTTTTATATGATCCCATATATTGTGGTTATTATATATTATCGATTATCCCAACCAGCACTTATCGATTATCCATTCCCCATTGAACTCGTGGCTTTGCAAAAAAATCAGCGCAACTTTCCTCATATCGACTCAGCAAATCCCGTGAAAGAGTCGAGTCCCGTTGAGTCTCGCGACCAGGGGCACAAAAATTGCGATTTATGGAGATGGGAATTTCAGGATCCTAAAATGGAGGTACGTTAGTACCATATAAGACCATATTTTGGGGGTACGGTATATCCCCTTACACAGTCCTAAAAAATAGGCATTATATATGGTAGGTACCTCCAACTTAGGATCCTGAAATTCCCATTGATTAGTGTTCCCAACCATGTTCCCAACCCCGAGGCGAATGGTCAGCAAAAAATACCAGCCTTTCGGCTCCCTCCAAATCGCTGAGTCGGTCAAGACGCGGCCAATCCACAAGGTGACGTTGGATCCTTGGTGATGCAAAAGAAAAGGCTACAATATGTTACAAGGATCCACTATCTATAGAAAACCATAGTTTATAATATTAGTTAAGATAAGGTTTACTATATGTTACACTATCTATTGGTTAAGATAAGGTTTACTACAGAAGAGGTTTACTATTCAAAGCCTACATCTATAGTAGGCGAGGTTTCTTACGGTTTTCTATTTCAAAATTGGCCCCTTGCTTTTCCAGCACTCTCCGGACGGACCACTCAAAAGGTGCGTGCGGGCCCCCGTGTTGAAACGAAATCGGAAATCGATGACGCCCAACGATACCACGTATGGTTCAGTATGGCTGGTGGGGCGCTGTCGTTCACTTTTTTGGTGAATTCGATGGCTTATGGGGAATATAAGTATCTGGTTGGTGGTTTCAACCCCTCTGAAAAATATCAAAATCAGTTGGGATGATTATTCCCAATATATGTAAAAATAAAAAATGTTCCAAACCACCAAGCAGTTAATATTACTTAATGGGCTTTATCAAGCAAAAAAGAACTGAGGAGCCTCACCTAGGAAAAGGGAAATTAAACCACTGATCTGGATGTTTCTACTGGATCTCTGACCACTAGTGGGAATGGCCCCCCATCTATTGACAAGGAGGTCCCAAAATTGCATGAATATGATACTGTATACTTAATGGATTTTAATGGTATCTGGTGATATGTGTAGGATATGTACGGGTATGTCAACTACAGTAACAATTGACAATGGCTATTTCTGAAATGCCTAGGGTATTACGATGGGCGGTATGCTGCAACGATAATGGTTTGTCAGAAAACTATGATCTATATGTTTATCATTTGTATCTATATTAATATGTATAGGTATATGTTTATAGTAGTGCTTGCGTCAATATAATTGGCTTAATAGTATTAGTAGCCCAAAAAAAAATATAAACCCTAAGATATTAATATGTACTATTATATTAACTATTATATTAACTATTATCTTATTCCTATCAATTAACCCAATCATTTCTATATCAATAGTATTGTAATTATAAATAGTAGATGATAGTATAAACGTATAAATAAGCCAATACTTACTATAAACATATATCAACTGGGAAAATTACATATAAATTAAATATAATTATGATCACATATAAGCAATCGGCATAATTATTCCATTCAGTGGTCATATATATATATATAGTATGTACATAACATTATGTAGCCATATATATATATGATATATGATATATATATATATTATAGTAACATGATGCACCCAATTATTGGAATTATATGACTGGTTGGTGGTTTCAACCATCTTGAAAAATATGAAAATCAATGGGAAGGATCATCCTAAAATATGGAAAACAAAAAATGTTCTAAACCACCAACCAGCAAGGGTATAAATCCCCAAACTAATCATGGGAATCTCAGGATCTTCAAATGGAGGTAATTATAAGGCCATATTTTCTGGTGATATTCCCTGAAATTTAGGCCAAACAAATAGGCCAAAAATATATGGTATTTCCAAGAATTGGCCAGGCCTGCCACCCAAACGATTGGCGGCCCAGCGGCCAGCCACTCAGCTTCGCCCGGAGGTTGCGTGATTTCTGGCCACGTCGGGCCCAACGAGCGTCCAGAAGAATCCTCGGCGAGTGAACGGTACCCTCTGGCCACCCGTTTACGCTGCGGGGAAATACCCGGCCTGGTAAACTAACAAAAAAACTATGGAAAATCACCATCTTGAATAGGTAAATCAACTATAAATGGGTCATTTTCAATAGCTATGTTAAATTACCAGAGGGTAGACTGTGTATATAACCAATTATTGCGATTGTATGTGCCTATTACTTATTATAAGGTTTTTGTTAATTATATATGATGATTATATGTCATTACAAGGTGTGTGACCCCAAACATTGTTTTTTTGTTGGTTTAGTTTCACCCCATGAATACTACATAATACTACAGTACACTTAATATCCCACGTAAAGCATAGTTTATTCGCCCAGTTATGATGGTAGAAGGCTTTGGGGCATCTGGTTCTATCAAGTTGAACTGTTGGATTGGAACCCCTAGTATTCGATACCTCCCGCTAAGGGACCCCAAAATGAATCGACAACACATGATGAAATACTACTATAAGGTTTCTAGGGTGGGATTTAAGATAAGAGGGAATGAATTACTCGGAATGAATGGGGATTCGACGCAAACACATGATTTTCATCAACGGTACTACTAACAAAATGCGATAATTTACCAGCACACATGTCGGTTTTGGCAGCAATCAATTCAGCAATGCAGCACAAATGGTTTTTTACAACCGTTTGAGAGATGTTAAGTTAGGATATGAACTAGGAGAGGGCTGGTCCGGTCATATATGTTTTCTGTCGGGTCCCTTAAAAGGACTGATAGCTTTCCACATTTCTGCGGATAGAGGGAATAATGTTAAGCGATGTGTCATGACGATGACAAATCCACGATCACGGAAAAACAACCTTATGATAGGCAAGTTGGTTTATAACATTTTATAACTAGTCTATCAGGATACTGGGATCTATGGTGGAAATCTCTATAATTACAGTAGATGGTAGCATAAACATGCATAAACCAACCAATATTCTGGGTGTCCCCTTCCTGCAAGATGATTCTTCATTTTTCAGATTCAATCAATCCAGTCATCAGTCATATCAGCAATGAAGAGCTGATTTTCGTGAAATTCCGACGAATCACTCGATCTCTCAGGGATATCTACCCAGGGACCCAATCTTCATTTACATTGGGCAAAAAGCTAACATCCCTCATCTTTCCCAGTGAACAGTACCGTCTCTTTATAGAGTTTTGGGAGTTTTTACATCGTCCCAGTTGTGGGGGTATGCTCAATGTAAAACCCCAATTTGGAGTCCACATTAAACCAGTTCAAACATATATATATATATAATATATAATATATAATATATATTATATATATATACACGCAATATAATAGGCCGTGTTCTCCATGTTTTATAGGAAAAATATGGAAAATGATGAAAAACCCTTGGAATTGGGGGTGCCAAAAACTTCAGACAAACCCGCTTATGTTTGTTGATTAATAAACCTATCCGATCGCACATTTTTTCTTCAACACCACCTCGCTGGCATCTATTTTTCGCTCCCAGTATACCCTAAAAATGGTGTTGATAAAAGCTCCATTTCGGCTGGTTTCATCCCAATTCACCCCCATGAAATATCACCATGAATGCCCTCTGGTTATGTCAAAATAGCGAAAATGACCATAGAAATAGTTGAATTACCCATTAAACATGGTGATTTTCCATAGTTATGTTAGTTTTACCACAGGGTAACCCAATTACCTTAACATTTCAGGTTTGTTCTGAGATCGTCACCAGCGGGACTTGCTCCGACTGTGGAACATGTCAACGATAGCACTGGCTTTTTGCCCATCCCGAAAGACAGATGCAATCAATCATTAACGAACTTTCTTTACTATGGAGATTTCATATTAAATGGTATTCAATGGGGATTTCATGGGGATTATATGGGGATTATATGGGATTGAGTGAGATAGACTGTATCTTACAGCAACTCGGGAACCTAAAAAGTGATGTCCCACTCAGTTTCCATGATCTCTCATGGAAAATCCCATGAATGAACACACTTTAAAGTCTTTAAACCCCGATCAAATCACCATGTTTGCTGCTGAATATCATCTTAAATCCCAATAATCCCTATGAAATCCCATTTAAGACTCCCATGAACATCCCATATCACTCCTCCCCGTTAAAAAACATCCCCACGGCGTGTAACCTAACGCCGCCAAGGTTCAAAGCGCCATAGTCTCCGCTGTGGCGCAGCAAACGGCCAAGAGCCTCAGATCCAGCCATAGCCACCCACAAAAAACATGAGGCGCCATGAAATCCGACAGAAACCCGGGAAAAAAAAAAAACTTCAAACATCCCCCATTGCTGATGGTTAAACCATCATTTTCCCCATTTTCCCTAGTTATATCATGTTATATCACCATTTCCCTAGTTGAGTCTACTCCACAAACCATGAGGCCCAAAAAAAAAAGCGCCTGATTGACTGCACGATGTGCTTGCAGTTCGTACCACTGGTCACCTGGCAGAGTGTGGAACACCTTGGGCCTTGGATGGTTTGAACACTTTGCTCCAGGGAGAATCAATGAAAACTGGTGACTTAAATCATTCAAAAAAGGTGACTGAACTAGGGCAAATGATTGGGCAAAATGGTGGTTCAATCATCAACAATACGGATGGCCTTGATGAGATTAATGGGTTAGAAAGATGGCCTTCTTGTCGGTTTCAACCCATAACATGTGTTTTTTGTTTCGCCAAATGTCATCATGATCACAGGCAGGATGCATCCCAAATTAAAAAATCTCCTAGGGTTGTGCGCCAAATCTTTGCCCATCCCGGTGACTGTTTCGTCAAGAAAATTAACTAATTCAGTAATTCCCTGAACCAATTTCAGATTTACCCTCTGGTTATTTAACATAGCCATGGTATAGATGGCCCATTTATAGATGGTTTACCTATCAAAAATGGTGGATCTTTCCATGGCTATGTTAAATAACCAGAGGGTCCAATGCATGTTCATGATGCAGTGTTCAAGGGACGGAGAACCTGGATTGAAATGGTGTCATTCAAACCATCCATGCAACTGGCTGTTGCCTTCATATTTAGCGGTAGGTTCCATGATTGCATGGCTATGAAAACCCATGTTTTTGAGCTCATGCGGTTCAGTTGGCTGGTATGGAGCAACACCGAAGAAAAAAGACACACATGCTGATCACGCTCCATATCTTGAAACATCCGACTTTAGGGTAACCATCAATAGATCCAACATGTTTTTGAGGTGTATAAACTCAATGCCTCTCATTGTTTGCAATAATTGTGGTTATTGCTCAATGGGCACACACACACACAAGTGTTGTTTTTGTTAGGACCACACTGTCCATTTTTGGAGGTTGATTGTCACAACGATACTGAAAAAACGTATCATCCATGTATGTTGTGTTTTTGTGCATTTGGGCAAGTTGTTATCCTGAAAACATGGGGATGACCCAACATGCATTAATACCAAGGTGTTATGTCTAGACCTTCATAATGGTTAAAATTTAATAATCCAGAATCCCTTTTATTGCTCTATCCCCACTGTATCCCCATTCTATCCAGGGTGAAATCCGATCAAATCGCCACTAAATCATGGAAAAATATCGTTAAATTTTATGGGAAACTGATCGTTGAATCCCGTTACTTGCAGGTGCAGTTGGGGTTGTTGGTATGTGGGGTTTTAACCTCCACAAGTTAGGGATATGGGGCCCCTACAACTATGGTGCAATATCACCCAGAAAATTAGTGGAAGCCTCACCCCCAGGTAGATATATCTGGCTGAATTCGACTATATCATACCCCAATTACCTGAACATCACTGAAATGTTGGGCCACTGATCTTCTCTTTGGCCCCCCTCCTTGCAAGAAAGGAGCGGTTATATAATTGAAATAAGGTCAATCATCATTTCCCCATCATATCTGGCTGAATTACAATCCATTCACGAACCTGAAAATGGCTAAAATGTTGGCTGGTTGGTGGTTTCAACCATCTTGAAAAATATGAGTTCGTCCATGGGAAAGATTATCCATTCATATGATGGAAAATAAAAGTCATGTTTGAAACCAGCAACCAGATATATATAGTTAGAATATCCCATTCAATAGATGATTTTCCCATTATTATCCCATGATTATCCCATTAACAAACCATTTCAATCAGTGATGTAATCCATGGGAATTTCAGGATCCTAAAATGGAGGTACGTTAGTACCATTTTTCAGGCCATATTTTGTGGGGTATATCCTCTTACATAGGCCTGAAAAATAGGCCTTATATATGGTAGGTACCTCCAATCAATCGGTTCCTGAGATTGTACCAGTATATATATATATATACATATATATATACATATATATATATTATTGAATCCATTTACAACCCATTTACAATCCATTTACAATCCATTTACAATCCATTTACAATCCATTTCAATCAGTGATGTAAACCAGTTAAATATTGGACCTTTGGGTATGATTCCCTGCACCAATTCCCAGCCGGTCGAGTACCACCGAGTCACCCGAAAGTCTGCCATGGCCACCGCCGTTCCCGCGGCAACACGCGTCGTTCCAGCGCCGCTTGGCCACGACAACGGGATCGTTCCTGGAGTTGCTGAAGGGGACCATCAGCATCTTGAAGCATTCCACTGGAGTACTAGTAATTCTCCCATTAAAATCATTTAAACATATTTAAATGGCCATAAAAATGAGTAGAAGACTAGACGACGGTTGGCCCGAGAGCGAAAAACACGTCCTTCAAGCAGCTCTGAGTATGGTAGTCGTAAAAAATAGTCGGTGAATGGTTGGTGAATTTGATATGAGCTATGGAGGGGAAAGTTGTGAAATTACACACAGACGCTTTTACACACAAACACTTTCAGACGCGTTTACACACAGAGACTTTTACACACAGACGCTTTTACACACAGACACTTTTACACGCAGACGCTCTTACACAGAAGCTTTTACACACAGACCTTTACAAAGAGACTTTTACACACAGACGCTTTTACAGACAGAAGCTTTTACACACAGACACTTTTACACGCAGACGCTTTTACACACAGAAGCTTTTACACGCAGATGCTTTTACACACAGAAGCTTTTACACACAGACACTTTTACACACAAACGCTTTTACACACAGACCCTTTTACACACAGACCCTTTTACACACAGACGCTTTTACACACAGAGGCTTTTACACGCAGATGCTTTTACACACACACACACACTTTCATACACAGAGGTTTTTACACACAGAAGCTTTTGAAGAGTGTCTCTATATGACATTTTATGGTCCTGAACTCAAACTGTTCTGTTTTTGACATCAAGCACATGATGGCATCGAGCTCTGTTGCAAACGTTTGCAGACATTTCACTAGTGAAGTATTGTCACATGTGTCATACGCAGCATCACGGTACCGAGCTTTTTTGGGCCATTTATGTGGGATTTTCCATACTAAAATGAAATAACATGTGTCATACGCAGCATCATGGTACCGAGCTTTTTTGGGCCATTTATGTGGGATTTTCCATACTAAAATGAAATGACATGTGTCATACACGGCATCATGGTACCGAGCTTTTTTGATAGTTTCTGTGGGATATTCCCAGAATAAAATGAGATAACGCGTGTCATTTACTGCATTATGGTATTGGACCTCTTTTTGTGCAAACGTTTGCAGACATTTCACTAGTGAAGTCTTGTCACATGTGTGATTTACAGCATCATGGGACCGATCTTTTTGGGCCATTTATGTGGGATTTTCCATAATAAAATGAAATAACATGTGTCATGCACGGCATCATGGTACCGACCTTTTTTGGGCCATTTATGTGGGATTTTCCATAATAAAATGAAATAACCTGTGTCATAGAGGCTTTTACACACAAACGCGTTTACACGCAGATGCTTTTACACACACACACACACTTTCACACACAAACGCTTTTACACACAGACGCTTTTACACACAGAGGCTTTTACACACAGAGGCTTTTACACACAGAGGCTTTTACACACAGACACTTTTACACACAGACACTTTTACCCACAGAAGCTTTTACACACAAACACACACACACACGCTTTTATTTTACACACACACACACTTTCACACACAGAGGCTTTTACACACAGACGCTTACACAGAGACTTTTACACACAGAAGCTTTTACACCCACACACACACATACACACGCTTTTCTTGTACACACACACACACTTTCACACACAGAGGCTTTTACACACAGACGCTTTTACACACAAACGCTTTTACACAAAGACGCTTTTACACACAGAAGCTTTTACACACAGACTCCTTTACACACAGACGCTTTTACACACAGAAGCTTTTACACAGAAGCTTTTACACACAGACTCCTTTACACACAGACGCTTTTACACACAAACGCTTTTACACACAGACGCTTTTACACACAAACGCTTTTACACACAGAAGCTTTTACACACAGGCGCTTTTACACATAGACTCCTTTACACACAGACGCTTTTACACACAGAAGCTTTTACACACAGACGCTTTTACACACAGACGCTTTTACACACAGACGCTTTCTACACACAGGGGCTTTTACACACAGAAGCTTTTACACACAGACGCTTTTACACACAGACACTTTTACACACAGACGCTTTTACACACAGACGCTTTTACACACAGACGCTTTTACACACAGACGCTTTTACTCACAGACGCTTTTACACACAGACCCTTTTACACACAGACACTTTTACACACAGACACTTTTACACAAAGAAGCTGTTACACACAGAAGCTTTTACACACAGACGCTCTTACACAGAAGCTTTTACACACAGACTCCTTTACACACAGACGCTTTTACACACAGAAACTTTTACACACAGAAGCTTTTACACACAGGCGCTTTTAGACGCTTTTACACACAAACGCTTTTACACACAGACGATTTTACACACAGACGCTTTTACACACAGACGCTTTTACACACAGACCCTTTTACACACAGACAATTTTACACACAGACGCTTTTACACGCAGACGCTTTTTGCACACAGACGCTTTTACACACACACACACTTACACACACACACACTTTCACACACAGAGGCTACTACACAGAGGCTTTTACACACAGACGCTTTTACACACAGACGCTTTTGCACACAAACACTTTTACACAGACACTTTTACACAGACACTTTTACACAAACGCTTTTACACACAGACGCTTTTACACACAGACCCTTTTACACACAGACGCTTTTACACACAGAAGCTTTTACACACAGACGCTTTTACACACAGACGCTTTTACACACAGACGCTCTTGCACACAAACACTTTCACACACAGAGGCTTTTACACACAGAAGCTCTTACACACAGAGGCTTTTACAAACAGAAGCTTTTACACACAGGCGCTTTTACACACAGACGCTTTTACACACAGACGCTTTTTACACACAGACGCTTTTACACACAGATGCTTTTACACACAGACGCTCTTACACACAGAAGCTTTTACATAGAGAGGCTTTTACACACAGACACTTTTACACAGACGAAAGCGTTGCGATTGACTAAGAAAAATCGCATTTTTTCTTAAGTTTTTGACGTCCAACGTCCATTTCGTGCGAAAGGGTTGCGCGGGACGCTTCAAAGTCGCATTTTTTCCTCAGTTTTTGACGTCCAACGTCCATTTCGTGCGAAAGGGTTGCGCGGGACGCTTCAAAGTCGCAATTTTTCCTCAGTTTTTGACGTCCAACGTCCATTTCGTGCGAAAGGGTTGCGCGGGACACCTCAAAGTCGCAATTTTTCCTCAGTTCTTTTACGCGCAGATGCGTTTTACACACGCACACGCGCTTTCACACACAAACGCTTTTACACACAGACGCGTTCACACACAAACGCTTTTACACACAGACGCGTTTACACACAGACGCTTTTACACACAAACGCTTTTACACGCAGATGCTTTTTACACAGGCAGACACGCTTTCACACACAAACGCTTTTACACACACACACACTTGTACAGAAACGAAAGCGTCCAACGCAATTTTTCCTCAGTTTTTGACGTCCAAGGTCCATTTCGTGCAAAAGGGTTACGATTAACTAAGTAAAATCGCAATTTTTCCTCAGTTTTTGACGTCCAACGTCCATTTTGTGCGAAAGGGTTACGATTGAGCAAGTAAAATCGCAATTTTTCTTCAGTTTTTGACGTCCAACGTCCATTTCGTGTGTAACGGTTGCGATTGACAATTCAAAGTCGCAATTTTTCCTCAGTTTTTGACATCCAACGTCCATTTCGTGCGAAAGGGTTGCGCGGGACGCTTCAAAGTCGCAATTTTTCCTCAGTTTTTGACGTCTAACGTCCATTTCGTGCGAAAGGGTTGCGCGGGACACCTCAAAGTCGCAATTTTTCATCAGTTTTTGACGTCCAACGTCCATTTCGTGCGAAAGGGTTGCGCCGGACGCTTCAAAGTCGCAATTTTTCCTCAGTTTTTGACGTCCAACGTCCATTTCGTGCGAAAGGGTTGCCGGGGACGCTTCAAAATCGCAATTTTACGTAGGTTTTGGACGTCCAACGTCCATTTCGTGCGAAAGGGTTGCGTTTCGTGGCGCTCCGGCGGCACCGCCCCCGCCTTAAGAGAGAATAGAGAAGAGCGAGAGGAGATCTGCAGATGTGAAGATCTAGATCTGCAGGTGTGAAGGTGAGAAGATGTAGATCTGCAGGTGTGAGGGTGTGAAGATCTAGATCTGCAGATGTGAGGGTGTGAAGATCTAGATCTGCAGATGTGAGGGTGTGAAGATCTAGATCTGCAGGTGTGAGGGTGTGAAGATGTAGATCAGCAGGTGTGAGGGTGTGAAGATGTAGATCTGCAGGTGTGAGGGTGTGAAGATGTAGATCTGCAGATGTGAGGGTGTGAAGATCTAGATCTGCAGATGTGAGGGTGTGAAGATCTAGATCTGCAGGTGTGAAGGTGTGAAGATCTAGATCTGCAGGTGTGAAGGTGTGAAGATCTAGGTCTGCAGGTGTGAAGGTGTGAAGATGTAGATCAGCAGATGTGAGGGTGTGAAGATCTAGATCTGCAGATGTGAGGGTGTGAAGATCTAGATCTGCAGGTGTGAAGGTATGAAGACGTAGATCAGCAGATGTGAGGGTGTAAGATCTAGATCAGCAGATGTGAGGGTGTGAAGATCTAGATCTGCAGGTGTGAAGGTGTGAAGATGTAGTATAACGGCTGCTTTTTTACGAAGAACCCTTCGCAGGCGCTCTCGGGAATTACCCGGTTTAAAAAGACACACTTAACTATATAACACATCCTTAAACAGATTCTATTTGAATGAAAAGCAAAGCTTGAAATTCTAAACCCACGCTGGATTCGCCTAAAGGGTCCCAAAACAGTTAAACCTAGCTAGCCCATTCCCAGTAGATTCCAAATCATAGTGGGTTTAGGTCGTGTCGTTGGGCTGATTGGTGGGTTTAAATGTCGAAAAATATGTGTCTCAATCGGGATGATACTTCCAGTAGTGTTGAAAAAACTGTGGGAAGCAAATTCACAGATGACAAACATCAGTCTGTTGAATCTCCAGATTGGATTTAGCAAGCTCCTTTCCAGTTTGATTCTGTTTGATTCAAGTCACAAAAAAAACACTTGTGTTGGTGCAAACGTTGTAGCAAGCGTACTCCCTTCTTAGCGCTCATAAAATCCCCCAATCAACATCATATATACTCTCTGGTAAATTAACATAGCTATGGAAAATTGTGATTTATAGTGGATTTTCCCATGAAGGATGGTGATTTTCCATAATTATGTAAACGTTTACCAGATAATATATAGAAATATCATTGGAATTTCCTTTATTGTTCCTATTTGTGTTGCTCCCTCTTTTAAAAAATAAGTTCAGTTCGGGACCACAAAGTGACGTAATCATGTAACCAGGGCGTCAGTGGCAAAAAGATTCCGCAGGGATTAGAGTAGACCCCAATGTACAAGGTTATATAATCCCCGAACTAATCTTGGTCACTGCCCCCTCCTCCATCTGAACTACAGAAAAACTTGCCGTTCTTGGAATTTACTGCAATATAAGTTCAATTATGTTACATTTGTTCCTGCAACATCTTTTGCAACGGAAGAATTGTCAGAGAATTCATTTGTCAGACGGTTGGAAGCAATGCTTTCCGAACATGATTTTCCGAGCAAAATTCTCAAAAAGCCCTCTGTTCTACCGAGACTTTGTTGAGAGTCGGATTTTCAGACCCATACTTGCTGCAGATTTGTTTCAAACCATATGATTAGATATTTGTTAGCACAGCTTTGTTGTAAACAGTTTGAAAGATACGCATTTCACATCTTTCCATGCAACACATGCGCAACACAATATTGGGAAAAAATTTGCAGCTATTGATAACTTGATTGTGACCCCTTGCTGCTCTTTATTGGTATCATCGCATTATTTGGGCTGGTTCAGAGGGGTTCCCATACTGGGTTAGAGTAATCATAACTATAGGCAGTATAAGCCCTGTAATCATCAACCAATCACGATCTATCAATTGTATCATCACCTTATTGATGATCAAAAACCTACAAATGTCAGATGAACTATGTCAGATTCCAAGTAACATTTCTTACATTGCCATGAATATATATCATAGTATAATAATATATCTATCTGTCTACAGGATGGGCCCCCCCAGTGATGTTTGTTGGTTTATATACCATAAACCATAGAATTCAGCCACAAAAACAACAGTTCTAATCCAGTTCTTATATCTATCTTAATGATTCTTAATATATCTATCTATCTTTTTACATAGGACTGTTTTTCATCGGCTAACCCGCCAGGGCTCATCTGGGGGTACGGAACCCCGATGCAAATCACCGCTCGACACAAGTCGTCCGCGAAGTCCAAGCCTGAACGCGACGTCTGAGGGAATACCCTCTGGTCATAGAAAAAACGATGGAAAATGGCCCATAGAAATAGTTGATTTACTTATTAACAATGGTGATTTTTTATGACAAACTATGGAGACTATGGAAAATCACCATTGTTAATAGGTAAATCAACTATAAATGGACCATTTTCCATAGTTTTTTGTATGTTTACCAGAGGGTATTTGGGTCTGAAAATGGTGCCCATCTATAGCTGGTTGGTGGTTTCAACACCTCTGAAAAATATTAGTCAGTTGGGATGATTATTTCCATATAATATGGAAAAATAAAAAATGTTCCAAACCACCAACCAGGGCATTTTAGCAGGGGAAATAGTGATTACTCACCAATTTTTGGAGTGTCAATGGTGTTTTAGTAGGGAAAAGACTGACTACGAAACCAGGTTTTATACGTAGCCTATTTTTAGACAAAGCCTATTTTCAGACAAAGCCGTGAATCATGGGAATTACTATTTCCTTGGAATATAACCAACAATAAGGCCAAACATTTTTGGGAATATCATGAGATTTTTTAGGAGACTTAAGATAGCCACAAGGTGGTGCACCAGGGTTTATCAAACCAGTTAAGTGGGTTTACAAACCAACAAACATGACTGGGGGCGCACCATCAACAGTATATTTGGGTGGACCTACCGGAAGGTGCCACCTAGTTATCAATTGGTTTATAGCCCTATCTAACTATAGAATAATAGATATATCTGATATATCCATCATAAATCCTGGTTATTATAGTTGTAAACCAACTTAGCCTAAACCAGCTTAGCCAACGACCTGGAGCCCCTGATGTTAGTTGGCTCATTTACAGGACCTGATAACTTGGAGCCCACGTTGGCACCGTTGGCATCATTGGCCTTCGCTCATCTTGCCACGATATACTGCGAAGCAGAGCGCCCCAGGACCGCCTCCCACACCTGCGTGAGCCAAAAAAAAACGACACTTGCTGAAGCAACAATGGGATATAACTAGGGAAAATGGTGATTTAACTAGGGAAAATTGTTGGGAAAATGGTGGTTTAACCATCAACAATGGGATTTAATGGATCCCAAAATCATGCTGTATACCCTCTGGTAATTTACAGTTTGTGAAGTGGAAAATGGCCATAGAAATAGTTGATTTACATGGCTATGAAATGGTGATTTTCCATAGCTACTGTGGATGGAAGAAATCCTGCGCCACCAAAAGGATGCTTGAAATCCTGCAATTAAATAATGGGATAAACATGGATAAACCATCAGCTGCAGCATCATCAGCTTGCCTTTTTCGTAAGAATCGTGCTTGCCTCCAAGACTCAGACTCTTGTGGTGCTTGACTCTGACCGCTGCCGCTGGGCATGGTCACAGTTATGCACCCTCCAAACGCAGTTGGGTATGTCGAAAACGGCCAACGCCCCACGTAATCTCTCTGCTCCTTCCCTATATCGATGGAAGCAGCCACAGTGGGGATGAAATGCCTCCAGTACATTGCACCCACCAGGGCCATCATTTGATCATCTTCTCGAAGTTTCCATGGCTGGTACCGCGTCTTTGTCGGTGTCCTCAAGCCCAAGAAAACTTGCCTCACATACAAAGCTACCTTCTCCGTGGGGGCAAACTTTGGGACCGCCGTTTCCATACGTCCGTCCTCATGACGAAATAATCCCTCTCTTTATGACCGAAACTCTCCCACAAATCGAACCCCACTCTCATCCAATCATAGCCTGTGAGAGAGATCTATCTTGCCTGGTATATTGGGGTCTCTTTGACTTGTTTGCCTGGCCCAGTCGTCTTGGTCCTAATAAGGAACCCTCTGAGTCCAGGATTTCTTCCATCCACAGTAGGTTGTCGTTTCAGATGGTGATTTAATGCGGATTTCATGGAATTTCACGGGAGTTGATGGGGATATACTGGGATATCACCAACTATTATGGCTGATGGATGTACCCCAATTTATGGCACGTTTAATGCAAAACATGATGATTTGTTCAATGGATTTAGGGGTACCCTATGTTAAGACCAACCCAAAGAGGAAACTTCCGCCCAATGAGGATCAAAAGGGGGTATCCTCACATTCCTCAAAACCCGACCATTTTAGTACTGAGACACATCAGGGTAGGGTTCCCCCCCATTATTCAATAGGGAAATACCACTTTAGGATTTACAAGTTAGGCCAACGCCAAGAAGGCGACACACATAAAATCAGAAAAGTCGAATCCTCCTGAAATTCTAATAAGTTGTTTTTCCTATCCTGATTCCTTAACTTCCAATAAAATCTCATAAAATCCTGGCATATCCCGGCTTTTCACCATTCAAATCCCCAAAAAATGGGCGTCCCGGGTCCCCAGAAACTCCCCAAGGTCCCCAAGGGGAACCCCCAGTCCCGGGCTCCCAAGTCCCAGCGCCTGCCATAAACTGCCTGGCCGCTTCTGGCATCTCTGAAGCCTGTCGTGGTTCCGTCACCAGCACCTTCACCTGGCTCCATGGGGTCGGACCGTCGGTTCATATATGGTTATTATACTGGTTAACCATATATGGTGGTTAATATAACATAAATATATGGGTAATATGTTGTTAATATACTGTTAATTATGGTTAATACATGGTTATTATATGGTTAATGATGGTTAATAATAACCTGGTTGGTGGTATACCTACCCCTCTGAAAAATATGAAAGTCAGTTGGGATGGATTTTCCCAAGGATTTGATCGGGGATTGAAAATCATTTAACCCCGAGAAATGGGATATGATATGAGGGTTATATCAGTTATATCCCATGTATAAAGGTGTCATAAAGTCCGACTGGGTGTATAACTAGGGATTCTTTTTCCCCACCTGCCAGGTGAGGGTTGTTAGATTTTATGTCAGTTGCCTGCTCCTCCTCTCCTCCTCTCCTCCTCATCTCCTCCTCCTCTCCTCCTCCTCCTCCTCCTCGTCTCCTCTCCTCCTGCTCCCTGCCGGACCTCAACCACGACCATCCACGCCCAGTGTGCCCTGCCGGACCTCAACCACGACCATCACCGCCCAGTGTTCCCTGCCGGACCTCAACCACGGCCATCCCACGCCCAGTGTTCCCTGCCGGACCTCAACCACGACCATCCACGCCCAGTGTTCCCTGCCGGACCTCAACCGCGAGTATCCACGCCAAGTGTTCCCTGCCGGACCTCATGTAGGAAGATATGGGACAAAGAATGTGCAGAAGAAAGTTAGAAAAAATGTCAGACAAGTATGTTATATATTACTTGCAAACTCGCGCGTGTGTGGTAGAGTGACCGGGGCAATGCCACTTCTTACTTTGCAGGTGGCCAGATAGAATGCCAGAAGATATGCCAGATGGAATGTCAGATAGAATGCCAGAAGGTAGCCATGAGATATGCCAGATAGAATGCCAGAAGGTATGCCAGATAGAATGCCAGAAGATATGCCAGATATAATGCCAGAAGATCTGCCATATAGAATGCCAGAAGATATGCCAGATAGAATGTCAGATAGAATGCCAGAAGATATGCCAGATAGAATGCCAGAAGATTTGCCAGATAATATGCCACAAGATATGCCAGATAGAATGCCAGAAGATATGCCAGAAGATATGCCAGATAGAATGCCAGAAGATATGCCAGAAGATTTGCGAGATAGAATGCCAGAAGATATGTCAGAATATATGCCAGAAGATATGCCAGATAGAATGCCAGAAGATTTGCCAGATAGAATGCCAGAAGATATGCCAGATATAATGCCAGAAGATCTGCCATATAGAATGCCAGAAGATATGCCAGAAGATATGCCAGATAGAATGCCAGAAGATTTGCCAGATAGAATGCCAGAAGATAGGCCAGAACATATGCCAGAAGATATGCCAGATAGAATGCCAGAAGATATGTCAGATAGAATGCCAGAAGATTTGCCAGTAAGAAAATGTATAAATGTCATGGTGGGGATCACACGAAGTAAAGTAATTTGTGATAAATCTGAAAAAACCTCCATGAATATTAAAGGGTGTAGACCATTTGGGTATTAACCAAGGTTGAAGATCGGATAATGACATTGGGTGTATAACTATATAGGTGCCCCAGTTTGTTTGCGATGTTTTTGTAGGGTTTTTTGTATTTGTCCTGAATTATACTTGGAGGATCATCTCACTTAGCGAGCTGTCAGTATCCATGTATATATATATATATATAACCCACTTATTATATATTGGATAACCCCACGAATCGCAGACTTACCAACTAGGTTTATTAACTACTTTCTAAGCGGGATGATACTCATGTATAGCAAACATTAAAGGACTCTCACTATCCAGTAACTATCCATCTGGCTGACCCAGCAACGATAAATCCACCATGAAACCATCAACAAACCATGTGTCTGGCCACTACTCATCAGCCCTAGCAGGATGTTTTTTTAAACAACAGCTAAAACGACCATCAAAAACATATACATATACATATATACATCTATACATCTATACATCTATACATATATACATATATACATCTATACATCTATACATATATACATCTATACATATATACATATATACATATATACATATATACATCTATACATCTATACATATATACATCTATACATCTATACATCTATACATCTATACATATATACATATATACATCTATACATCTATACATATATACATATATACAGATATACAGATATACAGATATACATCTATACATATATACATATATACAGATATACAGATATACGGATATACATATTTACATATATACATATATACATATACATATATACATATACATAACCATATACATATATATATATATAAATATATGTATACATTGACCGGGCCTTTGCCAAGTCCTGCCAAAGACCACTGCGGCGCCAGAAAAGCAGGGCCAAGTCCAAACTTTGGTACGAGGGCCTTGGGACAACATCGCTCCGTGATCGGAGAAACTGGGACAACTCATGGGATAATTCCACAGTCAAGTTTATTCCACATAAATATATGGTCAATATGTTGTTAATATACTGTTAATAACGGTTAATACATGGTTATTATATGGGTAATGATGGTTAATAGTAACCTGGTTGGTGGTTTCAACCTACCCCTCTGAAAAATGATGGACGAATCGTCAGTTGGGATGATGACATCCCCAACCGAATGGAAAGTCACAAAATTCCATGGTTCCAAACCACCAACCAGTACATTGCTTATTGTTGGTGATATATCCCTATGGAAAACCACCTTTTTTTCATGGGAAAATTCACTATAAATGGTGATTTTGCATAGTTATCAACCAGATATAGTTACTATATTACTATATAAATCACCATTTTCCCATGGTTTTCCCAAAATTCCAAACCACAAACCATATATGTGGATAAATCACCATGTTTCATGGGAAAAATCACAATTTTTCATGGGAAAATGCACTATAAATCGTGATTTTGCATAGTTATCAACCACCAACTGGGATGATCCTCCATGTTAAATCGCAAAACAAGGGGGGGCCTGAGAACCCAAAAGCAAAACGACAGCAAACATATTTGAGTAATACTGTAATTGGTTTATTTCCCTTTCGCCTCTTGCCAGCATCTTTTTGAAGATGAACATTATGGACGCATTCACTGCAAATTTCATCTTTTTCAGCTCTTTACGGAAGCATTGAGTGACGGTGTGCGCTATAGCCAAGCAAGCTCATTTGAGCACGATCATGCGAGGGCGGCTGATTTACAAATCAACCTCCGACACATGCAGTGGAAACCTCGCAGCTTTTTTTCAGCTACGCACGGAATAAATGAGTGACGGAGCGCAATAGCCAAGCAAACTTATTTGAGCACGGTCATGCGACGGCGGCTGATTTCCAAATCAACCTCTCCTTTCCTTTCCCTTCCTTTCCCTTCCGTTTCCTTCCTTTCCCTTCCTTTCCCTTCCTTTCCCTTCCTTTCCCTTCCTTTCCCTTCCTTTCCCTTCCTTTCCCTTTCTCTCTGCCTTTCCCTTCCTTTCCCTTCCTTTCCCTCCCTTTCTCTGCCTTTCCCTTCCTTTCCTTTCCCTTTCCCTTCCTTTCCCTTCCTTTCCCTTCCTTTCCCTTCCTTTCCCTTCCTTTCCCTTCCTTTCCCTTCCTTTCCCTTCCTTTCCCTTCCTTTCCCTTCCTTTCCCTTCCTTTCCCTTCCTTTCCCTTCCTTTCCCTTCCTTTCCTTTCCTGTCCCTTCTGTTCCCTTCCTTTCCCTTCCTTTCCCTTGCACCCACACCGTCCGCACACCACCCCTCAAAGCAGCTCGCTCCCCACGCGGTTAACCAACTATCAGAACCCAAGCATCGAAGATGCTTTTGGATCTGTTGGGAAAGCAACACCATTTCATAAATTAGATACAAAAAATGCACGCGCCAAGCGAGAACACAAAAAAGCAAATCACCCTACCCCATGTCTCCACCTATTCCCTAGCCCCACCCCTTTGCATCTATTTAACCGTTAATCTATATGCGCACATAGCCAGCCGACAAGCAACCATTTTGCATTCCCGTTCTCCCCACCCATTTCCAGCCACTCCCTTCCAACCACGCCGTCCGCAGCCGTCTGCGCAGCCAAGCTCGCTCATCCCCAGCGGCTTCTCCTCCCCACCCATTTCCAGCCACCCCCTTGCACCCACGCCGTCCGCCGTCCGCGCAGCCAAGCTCGCCCATCCCCAACGCCTTCTTCTCCCCATCCATTTCCAGCCACCCCCTTGCACCCACGCCGTCCACAGCCGTCCGCGCAGCCAAGCTCGCTCATCCCCAGCGGCTTCTTCTCCCCGCCCATTTCCAGCCACTAAATCTTTCTGTCTGTCTCTGTCTTTATCTCTGTCTCTGCCTCTGTCATCCTCTGTCTGTCTATTTCTCTGGACGTGCTCCAAGCGGCGACTGTGTCTTGTACGCGCTGCGTTCCCGACACCACACCTGTTGCCTGCTGAGAGGAGTAGGTGAAGACCGAAGTTTTCCCACGAGAATGAGCAGAGCCCAATGGGGGACTGCCAGACAACGCATGTTTCTTAATGCCGTCCAACGTCAAATCGGTTTTGCCAAAAATGATGCGGTGATTCAGTTAATCCACCATGCAGGCCTCGCACTGGTTACACCTTTGCTCCGGATATCCGTACCGTCCTCCACAGCCTCGTTGGGAATCGTGGCAGACGACAAAAGATCCGGGATGCACACGCGATGCTCATTTCGAGATCATCCTCCATGTTAAATCGCAAAAAAACGACCTCTGCGACCTGTCAGCACCCTATCCCCCATTCAATAGCCAAACCAACAGCGGTGCCGTGAGCCGCTGTGGTTTGGCGATGTGGTTGGGGTTCATCCCCAGAAAAAACACTCATTGATTTTGTTGGGAAAATCTTCACCGGAAACCCATGGGTTTTTACCATCAAATTGGTTGGGCTTTCCGGTTAAAATTTTCCCATCATCCAATTCTATGAAACACAGGTTTCGTGTGGGGGTGAAACATATGAAAGGGGGGGGAAGGACCTATATAGGATTCATGTACAACATAAATGTATATTATACCAGTAGTACCCGCACGAGGCGGGGCGGAAGTTGTCTTAGGGATATATATAAATAATTTCTCATCTATTGAACTTGCATGCGCCGTGCGCCAGCCAGGCCTGTGCGTGCGTGCTTTGTGCGAAGCTGTTGCAGTGTTGCTGTACACAGCTTGCACAAGCACTCCCCAGTACTACTTTGTACTACAAAGCTTGTACAAAACACGTTCCAGTATACTACTTTGTACTACAAAGCTTGCACAAAACACTTCCCAGTACTACTTTGTACTGCAAAGCTTGCACAAAGCACTTCCCAGTACTACTGCGTACTACAAAGCTTGCACGCTTAACTTCCCAGTGCTACTTTGTACTACAAAGCTTGCACAAAGCACTTCCCAGTACTACTTTGTACTACAAAGCTTACACAAATAAAGCACGTCCCAATACTACTTTGTACTACAAAGCTTGCACAAAGGCGTCGGAAATTGCAGCTCCAAAACCGGATCTCGACGCCAAAGCGACAAAAAGACGATTTTGAAGCACTTTTTAAAAGGAATTATTACTATCGCCAAAATTGCGACAATCTGCTGACAAATCACTATCGCAACCTGGATGCAGCCACTCCAATACGATTTACAATCTTCAGCTGCAAAAGACAATAGTATTACGCATGCAGCCGCGGCACCAAGCAACCTTGATTTAAGCATTCCAATGCAATTTGCAGAGACTGAGTTGCAAAACGCAATAGAACTACGCGCAACGGCCTCGGAAACTGCAGCTCCAAAACCGGATCTCGACGCCAAAGCGAAACAAAAATGATTTTGAAGCACTTTTTATAGGTATTTTGAAAAGGAAAATTGCAACATTCATGCAGCCATTCCAATGCGTTTTGCAGCATGACGTGACTACCCGGATGCATCTAGGCACAGGGCAACACCAGATGACAACAATCATGCAGCCATTCCAATGCGATCTGCAACCACAGACTCAAGAAACGCATAGAACTACGCACACAGGAACAACCACTCCTTGCAGAACACAGAGGAGGAACGAATTCGCGGATGAAACGACCGCAGCCGCACCCGCCGCACACAGGAGGTATACCTGTCATCGCCGGCCGAAGCCACTTTACACGGACAAGACAAGGTTTCGTGCTCCGGCTTCCTCCCCAAAACAAAGCCCATGCAACATTCATGCAGCCATTACAATGCGTTTCGCAGCATCACGTAGCAAACCTGCATCTTTCCACACATATGGCAACACCAGATGACAACAATCATGCAGCCATTCCAATGCAATATGCAACCACCGACTCAAGAAACGCATAGAACTACGCACACAGGAACAACCACTCGTTGCAGAACACAGAGGAGGAACCGATTGAACTCGAAACGATCCAAACCGCACCCGCCGCACAGACGAGGTACCTTTCATCGCCGGCTGAAGCCACTTTACACGGAAAAACGCAAGGTTTCGTGCTCCGGCTTCCTCCCCAAAAGAAAGCCCATGCAACATTCATGCAGCCATTACAATGCGTTTTACAGCATGACGTGGCTAACCCGCATGCATCTACGCACATGGCAACACCAGATGACAACAATCATGCAGCCATTCCAATGCGATCTGCAACCACAGATTCAAGAAACGAATAGAACTACGCACACAGGAACAACCACTCGTTGCAGAACACAGAGGAGGAACCGATTGGAACTCGAAACGATCCAAACCGCACCCGCCGCACACACGAGGTACCTTTCATCGCCGGCTGAAGCCACTTTACACGGAAAAATGCAAGGTTTCGTGCTCCGGCTTCCTCCCCAAAAGAAAGCCCATGCAACATTCATGCAGCCATTACAATGCGTTTTACAGCATGACGTGGCTAACCCGCATGCATCTACGCACATGGGCAACACCAGATGACAACAATCATGCAGCCATTCCAATGCGATCTGCAACCACAGATTCAAGAAACGCATAGAACTACGCACACAGGAACAACCACTCGTTGCAGAACACAGAGGAGGAACCGATTGAACTCGAAACGATCCAAGCCGCACCCGCCGCACACACGAGGTACCTTTCATCGCCGGCTGAAACCACTTTACACAGAAAAACACAAGGTTTCGTGCTCCGGCTTCCTCCCCAAAAGAAAGCCCATGGCCCATCCAACATTCATGCAGCCATTACAATGCGTTTTGCAGCATGATGTGGCTAACCCGCATGCATCTACGCACATGGCAACACCAGATGACAACAATCATGCAGCCATTCCAATGCGATCTGCAACCACAGATTCAAGAAACGCATAGAACTACGCACACAGGAACAACCACTCGTTGCAGAACACAGAGGAGGAACCGATTCAACTCGAAACGAGATCCAAACTGCACCCGCCGCACACACGAGGTACCTTTCATCGCCGGCTGAAGCCACTTTACACGGAAAAACACAAGGTTTCGTGCTCCAGCTTCCTCCCCAAAAGAAAGCCCATGCAACATTCATGCAGCCATTACAATGCGTTTTGCAGCATGATGTGGCCAACCCGCATGCATCTACGCACATGGCAACACCAGATGACAACAATCATGCAGCCATTCCAATGCGATCTGCACCACAGATTCAAGAAACGCATAGAACTACGCACACAGGAACAACCACTCGTTGCAGAACACAGAGGAGGAACCGATTGAACTCGAAACGATCCAAACTGCACCCGCCGCACACACGAGGTACCTTTCATCGCCGGCTGAAACCACTTTACACAGAAAAACACAAGGTTTCGTGCTCCGGCTTCCTCCCCAAAAGAAAGCCCATGGCCCATGCAACATTCATGCAGCCATTACAATGCGTTTTGCAGCATGATGTGGCCAACCCGCATGCATCTACGCACATGGCAACACCAGATGACAACAATCATGCAGCCATTCCAATGCGATCTGCACCACAGATTCAAGAAACGCATAGAACTACGCACACAGGAACAACCACTCGTTGCAGAACACAGAGGAGGAACCGATTGAACTCGAAACGATCCAAACCGCACCCGCCGCACACACGAGGTACCTTTCATCGCCGGCTGAAGCCACTTTACACGGAAAAACACAAGGTTTCGTGCTCCAGCTTCCTCCCCAAAAGAAAGCCCATGCAACATTCATGCAGCCATTACAATGCGTGTTGCAGCGTGACGTGGCTAACCCGCATGCATCTACGCACATGGCAACACCCACCCTTCATCAAAGTCAATTCTTTTCTGATGTATTGTTATGTAGTGTAAAGTTTCACACCACCCTTCATCAAAGTCAATTCTTTTCTGATGTATTGTTATGTAGTGTAAAGTCTCACACCACCCTTCATCAAAGTCAATTCTTTTCTGATGTATTGTTATGTAGTGTGAAGTCTCACACCACCCTTCATCAAAGTCAATTCTTTTCTGTCTCACACCACCCTTCATCAAAGTCAATTCTTTTCTGATGTATTGTTATGCAGTGCAAGGTCTCACACCACCCTTCATCAAAGTCAGTTCTTTTCTGATGTATTGTTATGTAGTGCAAAGTCTCACACCACCCTTCATCAAAGTCAATTCTTTGCTGATGTATTGTTATGTAGTGCAGAGTCTCACACCACCCTTCATCAAAGTCAATTCTGTTCTGATGTATTGTTGTGTAGTGTAAAGTCTCACACCACCCTTCATCAAAGTCAATTCTTTGCTGATGTATTGTTATGTAGTGCAGAGTCTCACACCACCCTTCATCAAAGTCAATTCTTTTCTGATGTATTGCTGTGTAGTGTAAAGTCTCACACCACTCTTCATCAAAGTCAATTCTTTTCTGATGTATTGTTATGTAGTGTAAAGTCTCACACCACCCTTCATCATAGTCAATTCCATCAAGTAAAAGTCATTCGTAACTCGGAAGTATTGCTTCCCAACTTCCTTTGATAAATGTAAGATATGTAAAGGCTTGTATCAGATTTTTCTTGGTGGCTATCTGACCATGGTTCCAGTTGGTTTTTTCAACCATGGGTTTGTGAAAAATAGGATGCCCCCAACCAATGGATTATCATAATTTTCCCCATTCAAAATGACGATTTTCTGATTACATTCCACTACATTCCATTACATTCTGTTACATTCCATTACATTCCATTACATTCCATTACATTCCATTACATACCATTACATTCCATTACATTCCATTACATTCCATTACATTCCATTACAGTCCATTACATTCCATTACATTCCATTACATTAATTACATACCATTACATACCATTACATACCATTACATACCATTACATACCATTACATACCATTACATACCATTACATACCATTACATACCATTACATACCATTACATACCATTACATACCATTGAGCCTTCCTGGGATTTGAAGCCGCCATGCTGAGACGCGAGCAGAAAGCACAGCACCCCACCAGGGATGTATGAAACCAACCGCAGAACGCTTGCTCCTAGGGCCTGAAGGGTCAGACCGGTGGAGACCCTGGATAGTAACCCTTCATTTGCATCTGGATATATCTGGATTAATTGAAAAAATAAAAATAATAATGATACTGACAATAATAGTACATGTATATATTATATAAATATAAATATAAATATATATATATATATATATACGTATATTACATCATATGGAATATTAAGAAACATTACATAATATATATATATGTATTACTTCAGCAGCCCGAACAGTTTGGTCTTTCTTTTTTTGGGAGAAAACTAGCCTTACACAACATCTTTCCAGTGACCAAAGCTCCAGATCTATCATTTAACACTATTTAATATAGCTATGGGAACTTGCATTTTGTAATGGGTAAATATAGGATAATATAGGTAAAACATCCAAAAATGGAACCAGTATCATCCATGAAATAAATATGGATTTGCCAAAACGTGAGAAAATCTTGAACATGGGGAGTCTTTTGCCAATAAACATGGAGATATCATCAGATATCACAGTGGGTTGTCAATCACCAACAGTATAAATCGGGTCTGGACAACTCAACTCACATTTGGGGATGCACCCCTTCCAACCCAAAGATTTTTCATTTGTCAAATTGGTCAGATTCAGATGTCCCATCATGCCATCAAATCCCATTAAAAAAGCACGAAGTATCTAAGTATGTTCATCTGGGTGTGTCTGAAAATAGGGCAATGCCATCCACGGATTTACTATTGTACTGGTGGTAGAAAAACAATCACAAAATGGCTCGGGCAAAAAAAAATTGGTCATCAAATCCTCTTCTATAACTTTGGGATGGTTTGGGTACATCGCATTTTTTTTCATAGTTTTTCTTAGAGGGTCACACCAGAAGAAATGAACGTCAGTTGGACCGTCCCGATGAGGTGAGATCTGTGAAACCACCAGCTGGCTGTTCCGAAGCGGAAGTGTTGGAGTCTGGGACCAGCCCAGAATTTTCACTGATAGCGACTCAAATTAATTGGGGTTCCAAGGCGCATTACTTTGAATTTCGGAGATGTTCAGTCTTAAACCATACGAATCCAAGGGTCAATGACTTTGAGCTGACCCCAAAGACTTAAGTCCGGCCGAAAGCTGCGGCTTTTTAACACATTGATAGCAGATGTCTTCAGAAACGCTACAAATATGGAAAGCGATCCTGGACTGGGATGCTATCACCACCGTACTGTGTATTGCCCCAGGCAACGACTGATCCATCGTCAAGGATCGCAGCAAACGCAGCATGTGTGGCCGCAAGTTGCCTGATGTTCTTGAGCTGATCTACCGCAGAACTGTCACCACCCCAGTCAGGATCGCCCCATGCAACCACAGATCCATCTGACAAAATTGCTGCAAATGCACGGTCAGTAGCCTTAAGCTGCTGCACATTCAGCTGATCTTGGACTGTGGAGATGTCTCCACCATAACTTGGAAGGCCCCATGTGACAATGGATCCATCTCCTAGGATGGCAGCAAATGCCCCATGTGTGCTTTGAATCTGTTGCACATTCCTAAGCTGACCTTGAATTGCAACGCTGTCACCACCAAAATCTGGATGGCCCCAAGTCCTGACAGATCCATCTTCCAGGATCGCAGCAAATGCACTGTCTGTGGCCTGAATCTGCTGCGCACCCTTGAGCACATCCTTGACCAGAGCCAGATCCTTACCCCAACCTGGCTGGCCCCATCTCACAGCCGAGCCATCCGCCAGGATTGCTTCAAACGCTGAAGCTGTGGCGTAAAGCTGCTCTACATTCTGGAGCTGATCGGACACTTCAGAGCTGTCACCGCCACAATCTGGATCGCCCCAGGTTACAACCTCAATTTGCACCAAAGGGGATCGTAAAACATGTTAAACACCCTCTGGTCATTTAACATAGCTATAGAATGCCATAGAATCTATAGATCTACAATGATTTACCTGTTGAAATATTTGAAAATGGTGATGTTCCATAGCTATGTTAAATTACCAGGGGGTAAAGCAATAAATATTCCTGATTCCCCAAAATAGTGGATTTGGGAAAACCAAAGAAACATGTCATGTTCAGCAAATCTCAGCAGCAGAGCCATCTGTCAAGAGTGCCGCAAAGGCATAGTTTGTTGCATAAACCTGCTGCACACTCCTCAGCTTTTTTTGCACCGCAGAACTGTCACCACCCCAGTCCGCACGGCCCCAGGTAACCACAGATCCATCTCCCAGCAGGGCTGCAAATGCGCTATCTGTGGCCTGAAGCCGCTGCACATTCTTCAGCTGATTTCGTACAGTGGAGCTGTCACCACCGAAACCTGCAAGGCCCCATGTTACGATCCTGTCACCTCCACAACACCATACAGCAAAGGCTCCTTGTGTCGCTGTGATGTTTGCTTGCTGCACGATGGCACTGAGCATGTCTTTTTGTTGAAGCCCTACACTTTCCAGAGATTCCGTCGGATCGGTCAGGACATATCCAGTTGAGGTGATTAGCCTCAGAAATCCTTGTCCAAAAGTCTTCTGGGCCAGAATTCTCAAGTCCCCTACTTTGGAGGACTGCGGAACTGACAGTTTCTCACTACAGCCGCTTGGCAATACCACGTTCACTTGAAGTATCGCATCTTCAAGATCCACCATCAGGGCCGTGGCTGGGACCCCAGTTGAAGCATTGCTTACCAGGTTGGCGGTTGAACCGTTTATGCGGATGGACACTTACATGTCATCGCCATTGTCAAACCAGCAATGGTTGGTGAATCCCTGTTGGATTTTCAAACCTTACGACCATAGATATCATGCCCAGGGGGCAAACACAGTTGCATATTGAATATGAATTCCTTATCATTCCTTCATCAACAAGTATGCTCAAAACTCAAAGTGTGCAAAGGAAATGGGGTTGTCCTTAAATTTTGAACCTCATTCCATCACAACTGTATCAGCATGTTCCCATGTGAAGCATTTAAGAAAACATGCATCCCATTATACAGGATGGTAGGCGGGTATATCCTTAATTGTGGATTGAATCATCCCCACATAGCCCCACTACAAGTCAATAAACCAGTGAGTTTCACCATGTATCAGCCGCTATATTAACCTATCGAAAGCCATCAACAGCTCGAGCCAGGCTGTCTGGGATGGGCAGGTGGCCAGGCTGTTGGTTCAGATTTGCTCAGCAACATCTCTTACTCAACTCTTATTACTGGAGGAGTCACCGAAATGAGAGGGTTGGCTGAATCCGCAAGGGAAAACGCTAAAGGGGGATATCTAACAGTGAAAATTGACGATTCAACGGCCTAACCTGGGATGACTTCCATGATGGAATCTGGAGCATTGGCAGGTTTCTGGGGGTCGTTCCTCCGACTTTATCTGGTTGGTGGTTGAACCCTACCCCTCTGAAAAATATGACTTCGTCAGTTGGGATGATTATTCCCAATATATGGAAAAATTGATTAAAATCCATGAAAATCCATTAAACCACTATAATCCATCATTGCCAACTGAATGCAAAGTCATAAATTTCATGTTCCAAACCACCAACCAGTTATTATCCAACTTGGGTGCCGATTGACCAGTTTGCTCGATTCTAGATCCCAAATGGCTGGACATCTGCCAGCGGATCCAGCTCGTTGATCCATAGGAGAACACCGTAATATCCATCGGAATATGGAACAGTCGTCTCAAGCAGGGATACCCTCTGGTAGTGTCAATTTATAGCTATTGAAAAATGGCCCAGTCGAAATAGTTGATTTCTCCATTAAAAATGATGATTTTCCATAGTTTTTTGTATGTTTACCAAAGGGTAAAATAGAACATCAAACATGTTTTTCAACACGCATTCGAATCTTGACTGCATTGATTCCCTGTAGCATATGCTGCTTAAACTGGCATCCAGGGCCTTAGGGCGTCTCAACTCCCCGTTTCCAAGTTGGTGACAGGTGCCGCGGTGCCTGGACAAACCCCTCAGACTGCCAGTTGCCATAGGTACTTACCTCCAGAAATGCGGAAGATTTTCAAAAAGTCACCCCAAAAAGAGTTTCGAATAGTGGAAAACCTAGAAAAAAATAAGGACATATCATTGTAGATCGTGGAAACAAACTGGGTTGGCGTGATTTTGGGGAAGACCCCTAAACCCAACCATCATCTTCCCCTATTTTCCCATTGAAAGTGCCGTCTCATCGAGAAATGCCAGAATGTTGTTGCCATGTGGAGATATAAATAACAAGCCAATGGCTGCCATGTGTGGATGTGTCCTATTTGATAGGGCACTCTAAAAACGAAGTGTATCATCATGTTCGCCTTTGAAAATAGACACACAAAACTGTGTGGTATTAGCGATTTTTGGACAGTTCCCCTGTAGTTTCACCAGTTCCAACACTTCGAAGTTGCCAACTGCAGCCCTTGTTTAGGTATCAAGGCATAGATCCCAATGGTGCATGGTACCCCAGTACCCCATGGTTGGCGAAGTTGGTTAAAATAACTAGGTTGCCGAGAGTTTCTGGTGATTATTAAAACATACAACCTTTTCACATTTACCACAATACCTTACTAGGTGGCTGTGTTCATGAACCAACAAACAACACTAGAGGCCACAACCGTTGTCCTCAAATGAACACCCAGCAAACAATCATTACAATGTGAGGCCCCCAAGATAGCTAAATTGGTTTACAACTCCAATAACTATGGTTTATGGTACTTATAACTATAGATACTGGGGCTTATAAACCAACTTATAACCGGGGGGCCTCACATTGTACCAGGCAATGACAAACTGCTCTTGCAGCAGGCGGGAATTCATCGGTGACGGCCATCATCCACAGTTTGATGGTGAGAGTTGCATCCGCCATGTTTGGGCGAAAAATGGTGAGAGTTACCCTGCTAAAAATACAACAAAATTCATAGAATTGGTTTAAGGGAAATTTACAGGAAAACCCTATATTTGGTGGTAAAAACCATGGTTTCCTGTAGATGTTCCCTTAAACCAATCCATTGAAAAATGTGGAACATCCAATAATGTCCTGTTGGTAAAAATGGTTTGGGCCGGGAGCTGGTATACCATCTATCATTGAACAAACCTGTTGTTAAAGGGGGTTCTTCAAACCCCTCTATTAACATCCACGGAACATCCACCATTTGGAGCGAGAAAATTCCGGATGGGAAGCCATGGGTGTTCCGCATCTTTTTGGTTCAATCACATGTTTAATGGCTAAACAATACTCCATTGGATACTAATGGTGGCTATATTTATACCTTACCATTTTGCAAGGCTTGTAATCTGGATAAATTGATATATGAATTGTAATACTTCACAGACCAGAAATTATCCTCATTGAATCCCTATCATACAATCATATATAATCATATGACTAGTACAGGATGGGGCCCCCAAGATAGCTAAGTTGCCTAAAAAAAAGTGGGTTAACTATGGTTTATGGTAGATATAACGAACTAGTTCATGGGGGTTTTGTTATGGTATATAAACCAACATTCACATCACTGGGGGGGCCCATCCTATTAATGGTTGTTAATGGGTATAACTATGGGATTTAAACCTCCATAAGTTGGGATATCATATAAGCATCTATAATCATCTATAATCATATAATCCAAATATTCCAAATATTCCATATTCCATGAAACCATATTAAACCATATAAAACCATAGAAAACCATATAACTAGTATATCCCCATCAACCCACAACAGCTTGGCAAAAAAACCCTTTCCCGACGACCAAAACCCCGTTCCGACCGTTCCGCCGTGCGACGATTGGCGCGTTGCAACGATCAGCACATGGCAACACCGCTGCAAAGAGTTGCCAAGGGTGAACGATGTGCCTGGGGCAGAAGTAAAGCAGAATTCATGATATGTTTATATAATATATATATACATTAATTATATATATGATATGTCTACATTAATAATTCATGATATGTCAATATATCTGGGTACATTATAGTATTTCGCTAACCTGAAGAGTTCGGCCATTTGGGGATCATTTCCCTTACTAACCATGACTCCAGTGAGGTCGCAGTGGGGTCGGTATAATTTACCCAAATGTATGTATGTACATTAATTATATATGATATACATAAGTTTAAGACCAAACTTATGATTGAAGCCAAGGTTTTTACTTACAATAATTATTGGCTTTTGAGATGTTTTGATGCAAATTTGGACGCCAGCAACTCCGCAAATATGATCCCCATGTTGGGGAAAGGGCCGGCAAATATGAATCAATGAAAAAATGGCAAATCATCGTGCGATGAATGGGTTTCATACATAACTGGTTGGTGGTATACCTACCCCTCTGAAAAATATGAAAGTCAGTTGGGGTTGTTATTCCCAATATATGTGAAAATAAAACATGCTCCAAACCACCAACCAGATAATATAGACATGGATGATAAAACTTTGTTGTGATGAAGGGCTAATATGTTTAAATACGTTTGAAATTTAAGACTTTATCGTCAACTGGGTCAATGAACATGAACAGTGCAAGATCTCAGAACATATGATGTTTTACTTCAATTCTATGGGCACGGTCATTCGGAGTGGGTAGTGTGGTAAATCCAAGAACAAACTATACCACATTTACACAGGTTTGTAATTGGGAGGTATAAAGAACGGCCAATAATAATAATTAACAACAACAACAACAACAACAACACTAATAATCGTAATGTTATAATAATAATATATATATACACTGGTTGGTGGTTTTACCCTCTTGAAAACTATTAGTCAATGGGAAGGATGACATCCCATATATGAAATGGAAAATAAAAGTCATGTTTGAAACCACCAACCAGTATATATATATACACATGATTGAATTCCAAAACTTATCATCAATCGCCTACCCCGCGAATTTGAAGATCCCTTACAATGGAGCACACAATCAATAGATTCAATGGAAAGTCATGATTTCTACGGGGAAATTATACACTACTTGGTTTTTTTTGGATTAAACCATTTCATAGTTTCATAGTCTTAGATAGCCTGTATTTGTTTTTAGTTGCTTGGGTCAATTTCCCTATTTATAGCAACATATTAAGTTGCCCTCACTGTTCATCCAATTGGGTTTCCCCATTTACATACCATTATATTCCCATCAATTGTTGGTTTTTCTCCATTACACCCCTATAGGATATATGTTCGATGTTTACAACCCCATATTTTGGAACAATTAAACATCTTAAACCACTACAAACATCCTAAACATCCCACTCTCCCCCATTTTTTTGATGCTACTTCCGTGCACCAACAGCCACGTTGCCACAGCCCTAGGCACCTGGCTTCCAGTGGCCCTTCCCGTAAGGCGCGGGATGCGAGGGTGTCTGAAGCCATCAGTTCCGCCTCCCATGATCTCCCAATGTTTGCCATGGAACGATCCCACTCTCAAAGCGATAGGCAAACCATAGAAACACCACACAAAACCACATGAAAACCATCTAAAGACCATATTCAACATGATTAAACACATTAAACAAAATCTAAACAACATCTAAAGACACATCAGAACCATCTAAAATAAAAATAAAAACCATATGAAACCCATCAGCTCCCCGGCCCATGGTGTCCCCGGCCCGTCGTCGCCTGCAACGCTCCCAGTGGCGCCAGCGTCCCCGAGGCCAACAGGACGCAGTGCGCCTGCGAGGCGAAGACTTCGAAGAGGACGCCTGCGACGTGCGCCACGGACGTTGGAAGAATATCAACCACCCCCAAATTAGTAATGGTTAATAATGGTGGTTAATAGTAGTAATAGTGTTTAATAGATATTCCCCAACTGGTTAATAGTAGTATTGATTAAATAGTAATACAGGATAAAGCCCCCAAAATAGGTTTATAGGTTAAATCCGGTTGAGTAATAAGATGAGTAATAGCTAATAATACAAGTAATAGTCGTGACAGTAATAGTAATAATGGTTGGTAATTGTTAATAATGATTGATAGTAATATTGTTAAAAAATATGTTTTTTCCGATTAACCAATTAGCCACCAATGAGTAATAACTAATAAATACTAATAATGTGAGTAATGGTAAATAACTATTAATAATGGTTAATATTAGTAATGGTTAAGAGTGGTGAATAATAGTGGTTAAGAGTGGTTAATAATATTAGTAGTGGTTAAGAGTGGTTGATAATGGTGGTTAATAGTGGCTAATAGTGGTTGATAATAATAGTAATGGTTAAGAGTGGTTAAGAATAGTGATCAATAATATTAGTAATGGTTAAGATAGGTTAATGATAGTGGTCAATAGTAGTAATGGCCTGGTTCATAATTTGTTTAACGTTACTGAAACTAATTGTGGTTAATAGCTGGTAGCGGTTCATAAATATTCCCCAACTGGTTAATAGTGGTCTTACCATGGTTATTAATAATAGGTTCATGGTGGTTAATAATAGTGTTTAATAGTGGTTAATAATAGTGGTTAATAGTGGTTATATAATAGTGGCTAATAATAGTGAATAGGGGTTAATTAACCACTATTAGCCACTATCATTACTATGAAACCACTATTACCACTATTATGAACAGTATTATCGGGTTATTAATACCACTGGCGGTTCATGGTGGTTAATATGCTTTTATATGGAAAACCACTATTACTATAGTAGACCACGATTAACGGTTAATAATACAGTAATGGTTAGCAATCACTATAATAATGGTTCGTAATATATAGTAGCGGTTCGTCTCATATTTATCATATGGTCATAGTTCAAAAGCTGACAAGTTCCCCTAGAATCGGACGGCTCGATATAGTATGTTTTAATATTACCCTCTGGTAATTTAACGTAGCTATGGAAAATCACCATTTTCAATGGGAAAATCCACTATAAATCACCATGTTCAATAGCTATGTTAGATTACCAGAGGGTAAACATACAGACAAAATATGTTGCGTTCTCAGGAAATTCCAGGGGTCTTGAAAGTTGATGTTCTTATTTCTTGATACTTCATGTCATTGCTTCGCTAATAGAGTTTCCCTATGCCCGTTCTCTATTCCCCAGCCCCATGGCCATTCCCTAGCACCCATGGCCATTTCCTCACCAGCTTCTGGACCTTTCATTCGACCATAATTCCCATCACAAATCCATCATACCCTCTGGTAAACTAACATAGCTATGGAAAATAACTATTTTTAATGGGTAAATCCACTAGAAATCATTTTGCCAGAGGGTAAATCCTAGATCACTCCCCATTTTGACCACCCCCATATCCCCAGTGTCTCCTCTTAGCCCTGCTTCGCCCCCTGGCTTCGGCCCCTTCGGCCCCGAAGGGGCACCTGGTGACATCAGCCAAAGGCAGAGACGAGTGGCGTCTCCCTGAGGGTTGATGGCCACCACATAGGAATCCTCAGGAGCCGTGGGACTCCACCAAAATCATGGGATCTTCATGAGACTTTCAGAAGGGATGTTCGTGGGATTCTCATGGCATGTTCGCTATGAGATGTTGATGCAACGTCTTTTCGTGGGATTCTGATGGGGTCTGAAAACGGGATTCAGTGTGTGAATTCATGAATATCTATATATATATAATTGTATTATATTATATATATTATATTATATATAATATAATTATATTATATATATATTATATTATATATAATATAATATATATTATATGATATATATTATATTATATATATATTATATATATTATACTATATATATTATATTATATATATTATATTACATATATATATATATTATATATATGTAGACATATAACATATTATAATTATTTATAATTATATGATATGATATGAAATACTCGTTGGTTGAAAGTTGAGACGGGGATTTCCAGTTCGCCAGTTCACAGTCCAGTTTTCACCAGGTCCAGGTGGGATAAGCCCAGTCCATCAACAGCTAGATCTGGACGGCTTATGATTGATCCTCCAATGAGTTCGAGAACTTCGCGACTGTTTTTCGCACCTATTGTAGGCTTATGAAATTGGAAATCCATGGGTTTCCCTAGGAAAATTTGAACACGATCTACAGATGGTGGCTCCATCGAATGGAGGCTACCCCTCTGCGCAAAGAAAATCCAACCTCCATCGAATGGGCCAATGTTCCGAATGCTTGTGAGCCAAGCGCAGCTTGAAAATCAAGTCCCGGAGCTTCTCCTGGAAGACACAAATTCGAAGCCTTCCTTCAATGGATTGGTTTTGTTGGGAAAATCTTAAGCGGAAACCATCGATTTTCCCATGAAATATGGGGCTTTCGGGATAAAAATTTCCCAACAAAACCAATCCATTGATATCTGGATAACCTTCACATCTTTGCAAAAGCTATGTGGGTGGGTTGCACACCGATCCTTCTTTGGCAAAATCCAGCTTTTTGACAAAGATTGATTCTTGCCATTGAATTAGTTAACTAAATTAGGCTCACTGAAATGTAAGAAAACTTACTAGAATGTATATCCATTGCTGTTGGGTTTTGCCAAGGATGGATAGGTAATTTCATCACAACAAACGGCTTCGTCGAAATTTATGGCTCTGGGGACTGCACATCGCAATAGATGTAATCAGGCTATCCCCGCTATACATCATTGGTTCTATCCCCGTTGTGAAAATTAGTTTTGAGATCAAATGATTTGTTGGTTGCTAGCCATCATCATTGACGGGTTTTGCTACTCCATGGCCGGTATCTCTCACCATTGGCAGTATAGCAAAACGGTAAAATACTTGTCTATGGTTTGGTCTACCAGCTGGTTAACATGTGGTGCAGTGCTTAATGACCATGCCCATCATCATTCAATTCCCTTCATATCACCATTCAGGGTTGGTTGCACCACCTTTTTTGCTGCTTGAAGGCCTATGTGTCTATAGGTCAAAACACTGGTACCCCGTGAGGCACATGTGTTATTCACACACCTCTTTCACCTCTCCCCTCCCGTCCAAGGCGGAGAGCAGCTCAGCATCATCGGCATCCTAAGATCCGCATAGGGATCTAGGGCAGATTGAAGGGACAAGAATGCCAAGAATTTTGGGAACCGGCAGAAATCCTCAGGAATGCTGTGTCGATCGTGGCATAGCGGCATATCAAGGCCAAGAATTGATGTAAGAAGGGACAAAATCGGAAAGATGCACGATAAAAGTTGAAAAGCGGTACAGGATGGGGCCCCCCAGTTATAAGTTGGTTTATATACCCTTATAGCCCACATTAACTATAGTTATATCTACCATAAACCATAGTTGAACCACTTATGAGGCAACTTGGCTATCTTGGGGGCCCCATCCTGTACCGAAATGCACATTCTATAGTCATTGCACTTACAACCACATTAGGTAATGTCGCAAATGTCTTCGGACTGTTGCTGATTCTATTCTATCCCCACTTCTAGCTCCCTTCGTTCCCCAAAGCCTCATCATCAATGAATCAGGTCATTTTGGCTACGAATACTTGGGGTTGCAGTTGGGGTTGGAAATGGGCATATTCAGAACCTCCATAAGTTGGAATATAACCCCAACAACTATGGTTATGTAACCAACTTATAACCAACTTTCTAATGGAACTGCAACCCTTGTATGGAGGGTGGTTATATAATATTATATATCATTAGTGAAGTTGCATCGGAACTACCAAAATTTGATCTCGGAAAATGACATCAACCCCGAAAGAAGTTCATGTTGAACTGTGAGGCTGGTGTCCCATCTAAGTGGTTTGGCGAATGAAAAATATGAACGTCGATGGGGATTATTATCATCCCAAATAGGATGGAAAATAAACCAAAATCGAAACCACCAACCAGCAAACTATTGTAAACCCATCTAAGTATAGATGCCTCAGATATATCATGATATATCTACCATAAACCTTAGTTGTGTTAGTTGTTTTGGGGCAAATGTTTGAATAGATGTGGGAAAACAATGGTTGCCCATCCGGAACATGATTAACATGATCTACAATGCTGGTTTTTCCACATATATATATATACACAGTATATATTAGTTTGCAGGAGGTTACGTAGGGGGTGCAGTTCCATTATTATTTGTGGATTAAAAAAACACCGTAGTTGTAGGGGGTGAAATCCCAACTCATAATCCCATACCCCCAAGGCTAAACACTTAGTTTTTACCATGGTTACTACCATACTTTAATTTCCGTTACCCCAATCATTATCATAGTTGTGCTATAGTTTCTACCCATGAATAGCCATTAAAAACCGTTAACCATAGTGATTTCCATAGTTATTCCCGAAACAATAATTGATACCGATTGACCACTCATAATCACCAATTGTCATAGTTAATGGTCAATGAGTAAGCCAATGATACCCATTATCACTTATGATTATGTATGGGTATCATTGGCTTACTCATATTGTTGGATAATGGGTATCAATGGGTATCAATGGGTGATTATGATAACCATAAATACCAATTGGGTCAATAGCTATTGTATTCCCATAGTTTTGCCACCTGACCAACCAGCCATTTCTAAGCCATCATCTGTGGCACGTTAGGTCCCCGCGGGCACCGCGTTTTTGTCAAAGCCACCGTGGAGGATTCGTTGAGTTGTGCCTACGGTTGCGGTTGAAAGAAGGTTGGACACTTTCAAAGATGAATATGTTATGAATGATAAGAATGAAAATTATATATATATATATTAAGAGCAATAATAAATACCACCAGTATAATCCGTAAAATGAATATAAATAATATGATAATATGAATGTTACTCTCCACCAAATTAACATAGACCCTGCCAAATACGGGCCTCCGGGGTTGGAGGATTATTTTCCACTTGCAATCGGGGGTACGGTATATGTTGTGGATAATAATGTTAAACGACCACACATGAATAGTATCCTAATAATATGGAGAATATATGAGAATATGAGATATTCATACCATAATTACTCATATATATAATATGGGCATTATGATATATGTTATGAATGTGCTATATGTTCTTATTATGTGTATTTGTATTATTATTGTATAAAATGCACACACATATGAAATATGGTATATTTACCATGCCTGTATCAAATCATATGAGTACTTATGAATATAATACATATTATATATATACAAGGAGGGCCCTCAATGAAGAGGGCTGAAATCAGCGTCCGTTGGCGACCCCAAATTCAGACCTTTTGCACACACAGCACGAGGCCCCACGTATAGGGTCAAAGCAGCGGCTCCCCCCCCGCACCCCCAGGATCAATGTTGTTTCCTGGTGTTAATCACTGCAGCAGGCAACTTCCAAAGCGTCAGGTCTTCACAGCAAGACATTTTCGTCAACCTTGATTCCGGGGGGTGCAGGGGGGGGCCAACATGTGGCCGGAAAGGCCCTTTGAATTAGGAAGAAACACATGTGCCGTCACTGCAGGTGGCACATCACAGCTGCAAGATGAAATGCTTCACTGGCCGTTGGCTTTTGAATTAGTAATTAGGTAGAAACACAGACCAGCACTGCAGCTGGCACATCGTAGCTGCAAGGCTAAAAGGTTCAAATGGCGATGTCAATCTTTGCATTGGCTCCACTGCAACACTAGCATGCTTCCGTGTGAAGCTACTAAGCACGATGTCACAACTTTATATTGGCTCTGCCGCAAAACTACTATGCTTCTGTGTGAAAACTACTAAGGGGAATTTCAAACTTTGTATTGGCTCGGTGGCAAAACTACTAAGGAATTGTTCAATGGACAAAAAAGGAAACACTTTCTTCTATTTCTTTTCAATTGGCAGAAATCCTTAGTAGTTTTGCGTCCAAGCCATTGTGATTTCAATTTCACGGGTTAGTAGTTTTTCATGCGTGCATGAGCTGTGACTCTGCCTTGCCAATACGAAGTCTGCGAAAATGGTTGGAAGTATCCTCAGTAGTTTTTTGGGGCCACAGCAAAAACAGGTGCCAAAGCACGCAAAAACGTGTTTTTGATGCCTTGGGAGACAGCAGTCGTTAGGTAACCTGCCGCGTGTGACTTCACCACATTCCTGTCTGACTCCTTTAGAGACAGCAGTCTCAAGTGCTTCAGTGAGACATATAGTTTTGAGGAAGCTGCTGCTGACTCCTCGGGAGACAGCAGTCACAAGTGCTTCAGTGAGACATATAGTTTTGAAGAAGCTGCTACTGCTGACGGGTCATTTTGAAGGCCAGGAGCCACGAGAGGTCTTGGGTGCTCAGTTTGCCCGCCGATTTCAGGACTCTGCGTCGTTTTTTCTCCCGGCGCAGAGCTGAAACAAAAAGATTGAAAGTACAAGTGGTGCGATGCAGGTGCAATGCAGCTTCACCAAAAAAAACCTGAGATGGGAAAGATGAAGGTGCAAGGGGCACGATGGAATGTCAATACAGCTTCACCAACACAAACATGGCACACAAGGATGAAATTGAACCAGCCTGGGCCTTGACTTCTCGACTGGTTTGCTGCAGCTGGCGTTTCAAGGCCTGCCTTTCAGCTTTCAAAGCAGCTATACGGTCATCCATCCCGGGCACATGGGCTACAGCAGCACCTTCCGCAGCATCCCTTTCCATACCAGCGGCGGCAGACGACATGGCTATAGATATAGTCAAATTATGTTTTCTGCGACGAGCTGTGAGCAGTGCTAGCTGCAGAAGCCATGCCGTCTGGACAGCTTCCATGCCAATTTTCTCAAACTGCACAACTGGAAGATAGTGTGACAAAACATGGCCGGTGGGGGCCCAAAACTGGGGGCTTGAAAAGTGATGCCAAAGGGGCTCCCGTACCATGTACCCCCATAGTATTATGGAAAAAAAATCTTTGTCCTCTAGTGCCACCCACGTCTGCAAATCTTTTGGATCCACCCGGAGCGGCAGCATCAAAGAAAAAGAGCCTTATACGCGTGCGCCATTTGGCGTCGCGCTGGCCAAACGCACTGCAGCTGCTGGGGTGTCGGCCTGTCAGGCCCAGGCCAAGGCACCCCTGCACCCATCAAGTGTTGAAGCGCTTTGTGCACTTGACCTGGGCCATTGCAGCCCACTGCATTGAAGCTTTTCTGCCATTGCCGAGCTGCCCAAAATTCGTGTGGGGCTTGCATGCACTGCCATAGCCAGGCCAGAGGAGGCACTAAACCATGCTCTGAATATGAGCGCAACTCCTGGTGCTTCCTTTTCAAATATTGGTTAAAAGGGGAGAAGCCTTGCAGATCAAGCGGCTGTAGGTAATCCGTTGTCTGCGCTGGGATATATACAAGCTGCAGCTTGCACTTGCGTGCCATTGCCATGACCTGCCGTGGCAGTTGCGCCGGCGCACAATCAAGGAGTACAACGCCTTGTTTTGACGGAAAACTTTGCAGCACTTCTGCGATCTCTTTGAGAATTTGGGCACTGTTGGCAGCAGAGGTCCAAGCGGACTTTTGCCGCAAAACACGCAAACGAGTTTGTGGCAAAGCGCGGTGCCAATGAGAAAATGAGGCAACTTCCCTTGGATGTGCTTGCAGTTGCAAATCACGCTGACATAAGTCCACGCTCGAACATGTTGCTTCAGCACCTGTGCATGCGGCTGTTTGCCATCTGCTGTCCGTGGCTTTGCCACACATCCAATAGGCGGTGTCATGGTGTGGCCGACGCTAGCCTCATCCAGATTTATAAAAAGCAGCTCCCTGTCCGCGAACCTGCTGTGGCAATAGCAGATGGTCCGCCAAAATGTCATGACCTGCTCAAGCGCTGCAGGAAGTGAAAGACAAAGCCTTATTATATATAGGTTCCCCAAATATAATTCCGAGGGAAGAAATTGATTGAAAATGGGGGCCTATTTTTGGTGCCAGATTCTGGCCCCAAAAATGGGACCGCCCAACCGGGATTAAGTAGGCTTATACAGGCATGAAACATGAGGGGGACCCATTTTTGGGGCCACATTCCGGCCCCAAAAATGGAGCCACCCAACCCAAAAAAAGAAGACAACATGTTGTAAGTTGGCTGGCCCGCGCCTTGTCGCGCAGTACAGCGGGGTCTCTGCTAACAACTTGCGTCAGCACCTTCCGGCGGACGCCCCACCGAGCCCGTCAGCGCTGCACCCACTTATTGACCATGCGTTTGTTTGGCACACCCATGTCCAGCTTCTGGCCATGGAAGGCCTCCTCCCACTTCAAAAACGTGTCCATCGCAGAAGGTGCTTGACCATGATTCGTATTGCAGTCATAGACCCACTGCTCCGTGGCTGCTTCGGCCAGGAAGGCTTGCGCTTTGCGTGAAGCTGTGTCACCCAAAGCGGTCAAATCTGGCAGCGGCGTCGTCAGCAACATCTCTTGGATCAAAGCTGCCGTGGGGTACCCATTGCTGCCATAGGATATCGTTGTCAAAGCACAAGCCATGCGGAGAGTCAAATCCATGTTAAAATTCGACAGCATGTAAACAGCTACCGCAGTTTTGCGGGCTGCCACTCCAAGGCCGGCACAGTGCAACCTTTTCCGTTTTTTGGCATTCTGCCGACAAGCCGCTTTCAGTGCTTTGCCCTTCTGCACCAAGGCTTCCTTCAAGTCTGACACCCTGGCATCAGATGTGCCTTCGGCCACACCACAGGGCGGCTGCATGACTGACCGCAGAAAAACTATCTGTCGGCAGACTCATTGAAAACATTCGTGTCATGTCAAACCAATGCTGTCTGATACAGCTGAATTCGAATGGAAGCAAGGAAGATGACCTAATGAGTGCGGCCAAAGCATGGCCTCGGCATTTCAAAGCATACAAATTCATGTCTGGCTCATGCAAAAAACAAAAACTATATTGCTGTTGCATGCAGTCAGCGCGGCAAGACTTGATTCATATGGCTGCGTCCAGGAAAAAACATCGAGGAGAGGCGACCTGTGAGGAGCAGGCAAGACCGAACAATGATGATGAGCCGTCCAATCATGTGAGTTTGTGTTATGACACTGTTATGGAAAAACACTGCTGGTTATCTCTCCACATCATGCAGGTTTGTGCTGTCACAGTATTATGGAAAAAAAATCTTTGTCCTCTAGTGCCACCCACGTCTGCAAATCTTTTGGATCCACCCGGAGCGGCAGCATCAAAGAAAAAGAGCCTTATACGCGTGCGCCATTTGGCGTCGCGCTGGCCAAACGCACTGCATCTGCTGGGGTGTCGGCCTGTCAGGCCCAGGCCAAGGCACCCCTGCACCCATCAAGTGTTGAAGCGCTTTGTGCACTTGACCTGGGCCATTGCAGCCCACTGCATCGAAGCTTTTCTGCCATTGCCGAGCTGCCCAAAATTCGTGAGGGGCTTGCATGCACTGCCATAGCCAGGCCAGAGGAGGCACTAAACCGTGCTCTGAATATGAGCGCAACTCCTGGTGCTTCCTTTTCAAATATTGTTTAAAAGGGGAGAAGCCTTGCAGATCAAGCGGCTGTAGGTAATCCGTTGTCTGCGCTGGGATATATACAAGCTGCAGCTTGCACTTGCGTGCCATTGCCATGACCTGCCGTGGCAGGTGTGCCGGCGCACAATCAAGGAGTACAACGCCTTGTTTTGACGGAAAACTTTTCAGCACTTCTGCGATCTCTTTGAGAATTTGGGCACTGTTGGCAGCAGAGGTCCAAGCGGACTTTTGCCGCAAAACACGCAAACGAGTTTGTGGCAAAGCGCGCTGGGCGCGCAAGAGCTTCTTCGTGAGTTTCACCTGGGTGCCAATGAAAAAATGAGGCAACTTCCCTTGGATGTGCTTGCAGTTGCAAATCACGCTGACATAAGTAAGTCCACGCACCTCGAACATGTTGCTTCAGCACCTGTGCATGCGGCTGTTTGCCACCTGCTGTCCGTGGCTTTGCCACACATCCAATAGGCGGTGTCATGGTGTGGCCGACGCTAGTCTCATCCAGATTTATAAAAAGTAGCTCCCTGTCTGCGAACCTGCTGTGGCAATAGCAGATGGTCCGCCAAAATGTCATGACCTGCTCGAGCGTGCAGGAAGTGAAAGACAAAGCCTTATTATATATAGGGTCCCCAAATATAATTCCGAGGGAAGAAATTGATTGAAAATGGGGGCCTATTTTTGGTGCCAGATTCTGGCCCCAAAAATGGGACCGCCCAACCGGGATTAAGTAGGCTTATACAGGCATGAAACATGAGGGGGACCCATTTTTGGGGCCACATTCCGGCCCCAAAAATGGAGCCACCCAACCCAAAAAAAGAAGACAAAATGTTGTAAGTTGGCTGGCCCGCGCCTTGTCGCGCAGTACAGCGGGGTCTCTGCTAACAACTTGCTTCAGCACCTTCCGGCGGACGCCCCACCGAGCCCGCCAGCGCTGCACCCACTTATTGACCATGCGTTTGTTTGGCACACCCATGTCCAGCTTCTGGCCATGGAAGGCCTCCTCCCACTTCAAAAACGTGTCCATCGCAGAAGGTGCTTGACCATGATTCGTATTGCAGTCATAGACCCACTGCTCCGTGGCTGCTTCGGCCAGGAAGGCTTGCGCTTTGCGTGAAGCTGTGTCATCCAAAGCGGTCAAATCTGGCAGCGGCGTCGTCAGCAACATCTCTTGGATCAAAGCTGCCGTGGGTACCCATTGCTGCCATAGGATATCGTTGTCAAAGCACAAGCCATGCGGAGAGTCAAATCCATGTTAAAATTCGACAGCATGTAAACAGCTACCACAGTTTTGCGGGCTGCCACTCCAAGGCCGGCACAGTGCAACCTTTTCCGTTTTTTGGCATTCTGCCGATAAGCCGCTTTCAGTGCTTTGCCATTCTGCACCAAGGCTTCCTTCAAGTCTGACACCCTGGCATCAGATGTGCCTTCGGCCACACCACAGGGCGGCTGCATGACTGACCGCAGAAAAACTATCTGTCGGCAGACTCATTGAAAACATTCGTGTCATGTCAAACCAATGCTGTCTGATACAGCTGAATTCGAATGGAAGCAAGGAAGATGACCTAATGAGTGCGGCCAAAGCATGGCCTCGGCATTTCAAAGCATACAAATTCATGTCTGGCTCATGCAAAAAACAAAAACTATATTGCTGTTGCATGCAGTCAGCGCGGCAAGACTTGATTCATATGGCTGCGTCCAGGAAAAAACATCGAGGAGAGGCGACCTGTGAGGAGCAGGCAAGACCGAACAATGATGATGAGCCGTCCAATCATGTGGGTTTGTGTTATGACACTGTTATGGAAAAACACTGCTGGTTATCTCTCCACATCATGCAGGTTTGTGTTGTCACAAGGAGGGCCCTCAATGAAGAGGGCTGAAATCAGCGTCCGTTAGCGACCCCAAATTCAGACCTTTTGCACACACAGCACGAGGCCCCACGTATAGGGTCACAGCAGCGGCTCCCCCCCCGCACCCCCAGGATCAATGTTGTTTCCTGGTGTTAATCACTGCAGCAGCCAACTTCCAAAGCGTCAGGTCTTCACAGCAAGACATTTTCGTCAACCTTGATTCCGGGGGGTGCAGGGGGGGGCCAACATGTGGCCGGAAAGGCCCTTTGAATTAGGAAGAAACACATGTGCCGTCACTGCAGGTGGCACATCACAGCTGCAAGATGAAATGCTTCACTGGCCGTTGGCTTTTGAATTAGTAATTAGGTAGAAACACAGACCAGCACTGCAGCTGGCACATCGTAGCTGCAAGGCTAAAAGGTTCAAATGGCGATGTCAATCTTTGCATTGGCTCCACTGCAACACTAGCATGCTTCCGTGTGAAGCTACTAAGCACGATGTCACAACTTTATATTGGCTCTGCCGCAAAACTACTATGCTTCTGTGTGAAAACTACTAAGGGGAATTTCAAACTTTGTATTGGCTCGGTGGCAAAACTACTAAGGAATTGTTCAATGGACAAAAAAGGAAACACTTTCTTCTATTTCTTTTCAATTGGCAGAATTCCTTAGTAGTTTTGCGTCCAAGCCATTGTGATTTCAATTTCACGGGTTAGTAGTTTTTCATGCGTGCATGAGCTGTGACTCTGCCGTGCCAATGCAAAGTCTGCGAAAATGGTTGGAAGTATCCTTAGTAGTTTTTTGGGGCCACAGCAAAAACAGGTGCCAAAGCACGCAAAAACGTGTTTTTGATGCCTTGGGAGACAGCAGTCGTTAGGTAACCTGCCGCGTGTGACTTCACCACATTCCTGTCTGACTCCTTTAGAGACAGCAGTCTCAAGTGCTTCAGTGAGACATATAGTTTTGAGGAAGCTGCTGCTGACTCCTCGGGAGACGCAATCACAAGTGCTTCAGTGAGACATATAGTTTTGAAGAAGCTGCTACTGCTGACGGGTCATTTTGAAGGCCAGGAGCCACGAGAGGTCTTGGGTGCTCAGTTTGCCCGCCGATTTCAGGACTCTGCGTCGTTTTTCTCCCGGCGCAGGGCTGAAACAAAAAGATTGAAAGTACAAGTGGTGCGATGCAGGTGCAATGCAGCTTCACCAAAAAAAACCTGAGATGGGAAAGATGAAGGTGCAAGTGGCACGATGGAATGTCAATACAGCTTCACCAACACAAACATGGCACACAAGGATGAAATTGAACCAGCCTGGGCCTTGACTTCTCGACTGGTTTGCTGCAGCTGGCGTTTCAAGGCCTGCCTTTCAGCTTTCAAAGCAGCTATACGGTCATCCATCCCGGGCACATGGGCTACAGCAGCACCTTCCGCAGCATCCCTTTCCATACCAGCGGCGGCAGAGGACATGGCTATAGATATAGTCAAATTGTGTTTTCTGCGACGAGCTGTGAGCCGTGCTAGCTGCAGAAGCCATGCCGTCTGGACAGCTTCCATGCCAATTTTCTCAAACTGCACAACTGGAAGATAGTGTGACAAAACATGGCCGGTGGGGGCCCAAAACTGGGGGCTTGAAAAGTGATGCCAAAGGGACTCCCGTACCATGTACCCCCATAGTATTATGGAAAAAAAATCTTTGTCCTATAGTGCCACCCACGTCTGCAAATCTGTTGGATCCACCCGGAGCGGCAGCATCAAAGAAAAAGAACCTTATACGCGTGCGCCATTTGGCGTCGCGCTGGCCAAACGCACTGCATCTGCTGGGGTGTCGGCCTGTCAGGCCCAGGCCAAGGCACCCCTGCACCCATCAAGTGTTGAAGCGCTTTGTGCACTTGACCTGGCCACTGCATCGAAGCTTTTCTGCCATTGCCGAGCTGCCCAAAATTCGTGAGGGGCTTGCATGCACTGCCATAGCCAGGCCAGAGGAGGCACTAAACCATGCTCTGAATATGAGCGCAACTCCTGGTGCTTCCTTTTCAAATATTGTTTAAAAGGGGAGAAGCCTTGCAGATCAAGCGGCTGTAGGTAATCCGTTGTCTGCGCTGGGATATATACAAGCTGCAGCTTGCACTTGCGTGCCATTGCCATGACCTGCCGTGGCAGGTGTGCCGGCGCACAATCAAGGAGTACAACGCCTTGTTTTGACGGAAAACTTTTCAGCACTTCTGCGATCTCTTTGAGAATTTGGGCACTGTTGGCAGCAGAGGTCCAAGCGGACTTTTGCCGCAAAACACGCAAACGAGTTTGTGGCAAAGCGCGCTGGGCGCGCAAGAGCTTCTTCGTGAGTTTCACCTGGGTGCCAATGAGAAAATGAGGCAACTTCCCTTGGATGTGCTTGCAGTTGCAAATCACGCTGACATAAGTCCACGCACCTCGAACATGTTGCTTCAGCACCTGTGCATGCGGCTGTTTGCCACCTGCTGTCCGTGGCTTTGCCACACATCCAATAGGCGGTGTCATGGTGTGGCCGACGCTAGTCTCATCCAGATTTATAAAAAGTAGCTCCCTGTCTGCGAACCTGCTGTGGCAATAGCAGATGGTCCGCCAAAATGTCATGACCTGCTCGAGCGTTGCAGGAAGTGAAAGACAAAGCCTTATTATATATAGGGTCCCCAAATATAATTCCGAGGGAAGAAATTGATTGAAAATGGGGGCCTATTTTTGGTGCCAGATTCTGGCCCCAAAAATGGGACCGCCCAACCGGGATTAAGTAGGCTTATACAGGCATGAAACATGAGGGGGACCCATTTTTGGGGCCACATTCCGGCCCCAAAAATGGAGCCACCCAACCCAAAAAAAGAAGACAAAATGTTGTAAGTTGGCTGGCCCGCGCCTTGTCGCGCAGTACAGCGGGGTCTCTGCTAACAACTTGCTTCAGCACCTTCCGGCGGACGCCCCACCGAGCCCGCCAGCGCTGCACCCACTTATTGACCATGCGTTTGTTTGGCACACCCATGTCCAGCTTCTGGCCATGGAAGGCCTCCTCCCACTTCAAAAACGTGTCCATCGCAGAAGGTGCTTGACAATGATTCGTATTGCAGTCATAGACCCACTGCTCCGTGGCTGCTTCGGCCAGGAAGGCTTGCGCTTTGCGTGAAGCTGTGTCATCCAAAGCGGTCAAATCTGGCAGCGGCGTCGTCAGCAACATCTCTTGGATCAAAGCTGCCGTGGGTACCCATTGCTGCCATAGGATATCGTTGTCAAAGCACAAGCCATGCGGAGAGTCAAATCCATGTTAAAATTCGACAGCATGTAAACAGCTACCACAGTTTTGCGGGCTGCCACTCCAAGGCCGGCACAGTGCAACCTTTTCCGTTTTTTGGCATTCTGCCGATAAGCCGCTTTCAGTGCTTTGCCGTTCTGCACCAAGGCTTCCTTCAAGTCTGACACCCTGGCATCAGATGTGCCTTCGGCCACACCACAGGGCGGCTGCATGACTGACCGCAGAAAAACTATCTGTCGGCAGACTCATTGAAAACATTCGTGTCATGTCAAACCAATGCTGTCTGATACAGCTGAATTCGAATGGAAGCAAGGAAGATGACCTAATGAGTGCGGCCAAAGCATGGCCTCGGCATTTCAAAGCATACAAATTCATGTCTGGCTCATGCAAAAAACAAAAACTATATTGCTGTTGCATGCAGTCAGCGCGGCAAGACTTGATTCATATGGCTGCGTCCAGGAAAAAACATCGAGGAGAGGCGACCTGTGAGGAGCAGGCAAGACCGAACAATGATGATGAGCCGTCCAATCATGTGGGTTTGTGTTATGACACTGTTATGGAAAAACACTGCTGGTTATCTCTCCACATCATGCAGGTTTGTGTTGTCACAAGGAGGGCCCTCAATGAAGAGGGCTGAAATCAGCGTCCGTTAGCGACCCCAAATTCAGACCTTTTGCACACACAGCACGAGGCCCCACGTATAGGGTCACAGCAGCGGCTCCCCCCCCGCACCCCCAGGATCAATGTTGTTTCCTGGTGTTAATCACTGCAGCAGGCAACTTCCAAAGCGTCAGGTCTTCACAGCAAGACATTTTCGTCAACCTTGATTCCGGGGGGTGCAGGGGGGGGCCAACATGTGGCCGGAAAGGCCCTTTGAATTAGGAAGAAACACATGTGCCGTCACTGCAGGTGGCACATCACAGCTGCAAGATGAAATGCTTCACTGGCCGTTGGCTTTTGAATTAGTAATTAGGTAGAAACACAGACCAGCACTGCAGCTGGCACATCGTAGCTGCAAGGCTAAAAGGTTCAAATGGCGATGTCAATCTTTGCATTGGCTCCACTGCAACACTAGCATGCTTCCGTGTGAAGCTACTAAGCACGATGTCACAACTTTATATTGGCTCTGCCGCAAAACTACTATGCTTCTGTGTGAAAACTACTAAGGGGAATTTCAAACTTTGTATTGGCTCGGTGGCAAAACTACTAAGGAATTGTTCAATGGACAAAAAAGGAAACACTTTCTTCTATTTCTTTTCAATTGGCAGAAATCCTTAGTAGTTTTGCGTCCAAGCCATTGTGATTTCAATTTCACGGGTTAGTAGTTTTTCATGCGTGCATGAGCTGTGACTCTGCCGTGCCAATACAAAGTCTGCGAAAATGGTTGGAAGTATCCTTAGTAGTTTTTTGGGGCCACAGCAAAAACAGGTGCCAAAGCACGCAAAAACGTGTTTTTGATGCCTTGGGAGACAGCAGTCGTTAGGTAACCTGCCGCGTGTGACTTCACCACATTCCTGTCTGACTCCTTTAGAGACAGCAGTCTCAAGTGCTTCAGTGAAACATATAGTTTTGAGGAAGCTGCTGCTGACTCCTCGGGAGACAGCAGTCACAAGTGCTTCAGTGAGACATATAGTTTTGAAGAAGCTGCTACTGCTGACGGGTCATTTTGAAGGCCAGGAGCCACGAGAGGTCTTGGGTGCTCAGTTTGCCCGCCGATTTCAGGACTCTGCGTCGTTCTTTCTCCTGGCACAGAGCTGAAACAAAAAGATTGAAAGTACAAGTGGTGCGATGCAGGTGCAATGCAGCTTCACCAAAAAAAGCTTGAGATGGGAAAGATGAAGGTGCAAGTGGCACGATGGAATGTCAATACAGCTTCACCAACACAAACATGGCACACAAGGATGAAATTGAACCAGCCTGGGCCTTGACTTCTCGACTGGTTTGCTGCAGCTGGCGTTTCAAGGCCTGCCTTTCAGCTTTCAAAGCAGCTATACGGTCATCCATCCCGGGCACATGGGCTACAGCAGCACCTTCCGCAGCATCCCTTTCCATACCAGCGGCGGCAGACGACATGGCTATAGATATAGTCAAATTATGTTTTCTGCGACGAGCTGTGAGCAGTGCTAGCTGCAGAAGCCATGCCGTCTGGACAGCTTCCATGCCAATTTTCTCAAACTGCACAACTGGAAGATAGTGTGACAAAACATGGCCGGTGGGGGCCCAAAACTGGGGGCTTGAAAAGTGATGCCAAAGGGGCTCCCGTACCATGTACCCCCATAGTATATGCGTGTTTGCCTGGAAATAACATAATCCAAACACATGTTCAAGAGAAGGGTTCTTTGCAATGGAGGTTTTATATATATAATGTGTCAACAAATTGTATATATGTATATAATATATCTAAAAACAATTATAATTCAAGGAAACAGAGAGGTCCCTTCCTACCCAGGACAGTAGAAACCATCAACACATACACAACAAAACTAATTATCTTTTGGAACTGATAGAAATGTTTTTTTCGGCTGAGGTTCAAGACCATTGAAACCCCAATCACACGTCATAAGGTGGGGCTGCACCTCAGAATAAAATCTCCGAATCCCTTGCTGGTTGGTGGTGCAATGTGCCCATCTTGAAAAATGATGGAGTTCGTCAATGGGAAGGATGACATCCCATATAATTATGGAAAACAAAATTCATGTTTGAAACCACCAACCAGATATAGTTATATTCCATTATCCATATACTTATATTTCCCATTAAACAGAGTCATGTTGATGTTTTCCAGCTCCAAACCTTGGGAAACAGCTGTGGGTCTACAAGACTGAAATCTGACGAAAAACCTTTTTCCACATGGAGTCCCTGTAGTGAATCTGACGTGACAAGCCATTCTGGTATCGAAAAGAAGAAACAGATACCCTCTGGTAAACCTTTACAGTTTGCTACTGAAAATGGCCATAGAAATAGTGGATTTACCCATTAATAGCATGGTGATTTCCCATAGTTACGTAAAGGTTTACCAGAGGGTACAATAGCACTTGATGAAGGTGATGAGTCGTTCCCAAATTTTCTATGACTTCCTCGGTGGTGAAAGAAAGGTACCCTCCATGACTATCTACCCGGTTGACCGATCCTGATAAATGAAACGCTGCCAACACCCCCCATGAACCATGATTGAGTGGCGAATCTACACATATTTGGAACCATACAATGGGGTGTTTAATATTAGGTGGATGGGATTATATGATATTATGTAATATGTGTATATATATATATTATATATATGTATAATATATATATATGTATATAATATATGTGTACCCTCATCAAACATGGCAACCACGTTGAAGCCACAGAAAAAACTCATCCCCACCCAACAGCCTGCAGCAAGCGGTCGATGGCTTCAATGGCCAGCTCTTCCATCGTCTTGCTCAGTAGCCTTGGGATCGAATGGCTCATCAATCCCATCACGGGGAACATCTATGATGGCTATAGAAATCCCATGAAACCCTCTGGTTATGTCAACACTTTGCCACATTGAAAACGGTCAGGTAAAAATAGTTGATTTTCCCAGTAAAAGATTGTGATTTTCCATAGTTTTTTGTATGGTTACAAGAGGGTAATCGACTGATGACCGATCCCTTCAAACATACACCATGGATGTCATGAATCCAGTTTCCGGGCAATGTATGATTTGGGCGTGTCTGAACTTACCAAACGGCCATGAAAAAAACCGAGAAAAACCATGAAGAAGCATTGTAGAAATTTGTGGGTGCCCTACTTGCAACAAACCCATGCATTCTATAGAACAAATATATAATAGAAACATTTAACCAATATATCACAGAGGTATGACATCAACCATTCTAAGGCCACGTATGGGTTTGACCAAAAAGGAGGGATACCCAATAATACTTGCAATTTTGACGGGAACCTCATTATCTAGGAGGTTTTGTTGTACCCTAGCTTCAGCAAAATCCATATCCAATACCCTCTGATAAACAAACATAGCTATTGAAAATGGCCATTTATAGTGGATTTACCCATTAAAAATGGTGATTTTCCATGTGTTAGTTTACCAAAGGGTATTGTTTTTCACATAGAACCAACAAAAAATCGTATGGCGTGTCCAGAATTGTGGTATACCCCAACACGAAGGAGCTCCTAAACAATACGCAAGTTGGTTCACAACTAGGCTAACCATTGGTTTCATGTTGGACCAACTCCCAACTGATTCCCCCTTCTTTTAGCTAATTGCCGTGTGTTAATGCCAAATCTGAACAGTGTTCATGGTTATCATTCCCCATTTAATGTGCTTGGTTTCTGCCAATAGAGCTTGTATCTCAAATCATACGGGTTTTCTTCATGATTTTTTGCCATGCTTATGTTACCGGAAAAAAATGCCAAAATGAACCTGGACACCAAAGTTTGGGCTCAAAACTAGCGATTACATGACTTGAATTGAGGATTAAACCCAAACATTTGCAGTTCGTCAGAACCAACCAAGTTTTAACCAACAAATGTAGTTATTTCTACTTCTAGGATTTAACAAACACTTTTTTGTTAAACTTCTTGGGTGGAACAATTCATACAATAACTTCTACCGTAGGATTCAGGGATTTCTGATAATTCCTTCAACGTCACATTCATGGGGGGGTTATTCAACTGGACCGAAAGGAGATTTGAAACAACTCCCGGATCCATGTGCAATTTTTTCCCCCTAGTGATTTCAAGTTCAATCGTCAGTCTGGGTTCATGTGAAATCACAAATTCGACCATTGACATTGCCAAACCCATTGATTAATACCTGGGCTTAACTGAAAATCTACAAGTCTCTGGGCTCATGTGGTAAACCCCACAATAAACCATCCTTTGAAAAACAAACAGCATAAATGCTATGTATAAACCGTTCCCAAATGCTAGCTTTATTTTTTGGTTTATGGCCTTGCTTTTTGAAAAAATATTCCAAACAGATGAGGATTCCCAGTTGACTATTATAGCCCCCAAGATAAAAACGATATAAAAACTGCTTCGTGGTTTCAACCTACCCCTCTGAAAAATATGATGAGTTCGTCAGTTGGGATGATGATGATTATGCCGAGATACCCCGAAGGTGCCAGGCCACATTGCTGTAGGAAGAGTTTCCTGGGAGACCAGCAGATTCCTCCAGATTTTCAAATGTAGGAGCCCCCAAATAGATGTTGAAAAGTTCTTAAAAAGTTGGAAAATCTGGAATTTGTGAGAAAACATCATCGAACTAACATCCTGGACGCATGTTTCGAGTTGTTCCATGAAACCTATCTTCTCCCCAGATTGTGATCTGCATAATTTCCAACAACAAATTATAAGGCTTCGGATTTTCAGGCAACAGTTGCAGATCTCATTAATCCATCCTGGAATATTAACTCATTAATCATCAATCCAAAGCCTGATTTGGTCATGACGTGGATGATCCTCTGACATTCGTCAGCAACGGAGGTTCTCCAGTTGTAACGGGTCAAGCGTAGGGCTCGTGGGGATTCACTCAATCCTCGACCCATTTCACCTCAAAAATAAATGCTTGAGCTACAAGGTGAGGCCCCTCCCACTTATCTGGTTGGTGGCTTCAACCCATCTGAAAAATATGAAAGTCAGTTGGGATGATTATTCCCAATATACGGAAAAATAAAATTCATGTTCCAAACCACCAACCACTTGTGTTGGTTTAGATTCTCCCCATTTTTAGCAGTTCGTTCTATCCCAACCAACCGAATTCACCCAAGGTACGTGCTTTGTGAACCCAGGCCCCAAAGCACATGGCTATCCAACGGCGACGTCACAGCGGGCACTGTGGTGGTTGTGGTAGCTGTCCTGGGCGGTTGATCTTAGTCAATGGCCATGACTCAGGAACCGATTGAGGACGGAGGTACCAATCCCATATGTGCGACCATCAAAACTCAATTCATGTGGTGAGGTCAGGGCATCGCTTCACAAGGCCCCCTATCGCTACACACAGTCCCAGCACCCTTTTCACCAACTAGGCAGAATTGCTGCTAGAAGAGGAGGATCCAGATGAGGAATCGGATTCTTATTCCTTTTGCGCTGGTATCTCCAGGGAAATTCAAACTTTTACGTGATCACCAAGGCTCCAGGGAAATTCAAACTTTTACGTGATCACCAAGGCTGACGTCGACAGCTTCAGCTAGACACCAGCCGGACTCACTGCAGGTCATCTGACCTCAGAGGCTGTCCTTGGCTTGTGTTGGCTTGTCTTGGCTTGTCTTGCCTGTGCTGCCTTGTTTCCGGCGCCTTTTTTTCTTCACCCCGCCTCCTTTGCAACCTAATACCACCTCAAAATGAATCGGCAAAACCCTGACCAAATGAACCCTTTAAGAACTAACCCATTAAGAACTTGAGGGTACCCTTGTTCATACTTCCCATATTTTTCCACCTATAGCACAAGTTGTATAGTTTCAAGTGACCATGTGGGGTACTCCCTAATTTCATGGATTTCAGGTATCGCTCTGGGTATCGAGGGGTATCGCTTCGGGCATCGCTACGGGGACCAGAAAATGTGTGATCTCAGGGGTATGTTTCAAGTGACACGAAATTCTGACAAGCTCCATGTTGCAATTCTACTCCTGGACAGTGGCTTTGGAGAAGCGTCCGTGACCGCACAAGGATGCTTTTTCAACATATCTCAGCACGGTCACTATCTGAATCAACATCATCACCATCACCATCATCATCAGCATCATCACCATCATCAAGCTCATGATGCGTTATGAATTAGTTTCTTGCATACCTTATAGATCAACATACCCCAATATATCAACATTGTTTAATGTAACTATCTCATATATACTTGACGACAGGCCATCTTGCAACTACCCAGGAAGACCAGCCCACTGCGACTGCTCCAGTGTCGCACTCTGACATCAAAAGATTGGAAAGTCATGCGCCCAACAGGAAAGTTCAATCATAAACAAAGTCTAAAAAGAGGTATCGCTACATAAGGCCCCCTATCGCTACACACAGTAAATCGCATGTTTTGAGTAGTGATGGCGGATCGTAATTGAAGCCTTTCATAGCGTCTTTTGATCATTGCACATATACGTTTGGCCTATATATGTAAGGACTATTTTTTAGGGAATATCCCCATAAAATATGGCCAGAAATAGGGTACAGTACCTCCATTTTAGGATCCTGAAATTCCCACTGACTTAGGGAATACTCCGATGTATGGCGAAATGGGGGTACCCCAAGATGGATGGCTAATGGAAAATTAACATGTCCAAAAAATGGATGATTTTTAAGGGTACCCCCAGCCATTAGGAAACCCCCAGCCATGGAATTGTACGTTTGATTAATGTGCGTAAAACAATGTCATAAACCACCAGCCATTTGGGAATGGTTTATACCACCTATTCATGGTGATGTGGGGGATGGTTTGTGGCTTTGTTTTACCCACCTTCAAAATCGGTAGATAAGCCACCAAATATGGGAACAACAGCAAATCGACTCATAGAAAGGCGGATCTTGGAGACTTTGAAGAAGTATCAGTTTTCATAGAGGTTCTAATGGATACTTAATGGGTATTTAATGGATGTTTAATGATATTTAGTGGGTTTTAATATGATTTAATCATATTTAATCTATGTTTAATAGGAATTCTGACTTTATGGTAGTAAAGGGTCAAAGTAGAAAGCTACCTTTCACCAGTAGGTTTACCCAAATGCATTCCATGATAGTCCCCTTCTAATATATATATATATATATATTTATATACATTGTATATTGTATATTGTCGATTTTATCCCCATGTTCGATACAATGGCGCTTCAAGCTACAAATTTGTTATCAACCATAGAGAAGGGGAACAGTCTTTGTTTGTTTTGAACGAAAGCTTGTTGCTGTGCAATGAAAAGGTGGCCTCTTACATCCAAGGCGATCTGTCACGTCTGTCAGAAGTATCATTGCCAGACCCGCTTTGCCACCGGGAACACATGCCACCACTGGCGCATGAAGCTGTAGCTCTTTGGATCAACCATATACTGGAAAGGATGTTATTTTTGCACGCACAGCTGACTTAGCTTCTTGCCGCCGCAAACAAATTTTGCAAAGAAGGTGGCCAAATCGGCAAAGCTGGAACTGGCACTCACCTGGTTCGAGTTAGGAGCGGAAATTTGCCGAGGATCTCCAGGAGCGCCGGGGTCTGCCACTCGGCCATATCGACGAAGAAGATGGTGCACGGCAGCTTTGCGAGCCACATCTCCACATCACCAAGAGCGCAGACAGGATTTTCCCCAATCTGTCTGAATTGGATCCCCATGAAATATCTCCGCGTTTGTTGAACTTGTTGAACCTCATAGCCCCGGGTAATTTCAACATAGCTATAAGAAATATTGGACAATCAAAATTTTGGTAAGAAACTGGACCAGAAACTTTGTTTATAAGAAATAGTGGGCAATCAATATTTCTGGTATAAACGATCTATAGATGGGATTCAATAATTTTCCAGCGCCATATTAAACTGGTTGGTGGTTTCAACCCCTCTGAAAAATATGATGAAAGTCAGTTGGGATTATTCTTCCCAACATATGGAAAAAATAAATTTCATGTTCCAAACCACCAAGCAGTTAAAGTACCAGAGAGTATCTCAGCCCCATTTATCTCTAAGCGGTTCACCAATTCCCAAGCACCGTAAAAACCTGACAGATTCCTCGCCTGTGACGCCCGAGGAAGGCGCACAACTGCAAAGGCAGCTTCTCTAACTCCTCTGCAGCCTGCTGTGACAAAGCTTGCTCAGTTGGAACTGAGGAATTCAGCAACAACTTATCCATTGGATTGGTTTTGTTGGGAAAATCTTAACCGGAAACCATGGTTTTTACCATCAAATATAGGGGTTTCCTGTAAATTTTCTCATCATCCAATTCTGTGACTTATGGGAAAACAATAGGGATAAAGCACCATCATCTCCAGACATGGGGGGTAAGCCAACATCTCAGATAAATAGGTTGAATTTTAGCCCTTACACAGGCCTTTTTTCTATGGTAGGTACCTCCAATAAATCGGTACCTGAAATGGCTATTGAATATACCCTCTGGTAAACTAACATAGCTATTGAAAATTGCCATTTATAGTTGATTTTCCCATTAAACATGGTGATTTTCTATAGCTATTTTGACATAACCAGAGGGTATAAACCCAGAAAGAATGGGGTGAATCACACAGAGGAATTAAGTACAGGGTCTATTCGTCCACACGACTTTCGTCCATGCTGACTGTTTTGATTGGTGGTGCAACTTCACCATCTTGAAACATATGCAGGTCAATGGGAAGGATGACATCCCATATCCCATTCTTTTTGTGGAAAATCGAAAATGGTTGAAACCACCAACCAGTTTGTTTTGATTGGGATTGAATTGGATTGAATCCACACGATATGAAAAATTCTGAAGTATCCACCAGACATATAAACTCAGAAAATGGGGATTTGACGTTCGCTACTTCACTATTATGCGACTGGGAAACTCTTAGTAGCTCCTTGGTTCCCCATCTAATTGGGAATATGGACACCCACGGATCTTTTGCTCCCTTCTAACCAGCTCATATCTGATTATATTGGTTGATCCAAATATTCCCAATATATCTACATTTTGATGGTTAAATCACCACCATATGTTGTTAGTCGAACAACTATTTAGCATGTTGGCAACAGAATTAAAAATCCGTTCATTAAGCTACATATTCCATCATTATATGTCTCCATTTATTGTTGGTTATACCCTTATTTCCAATTGGTTAAAAACCCGATGAATTTGTGTGTCTGAAAATAGGGGTACTGCCAAAATCAAGCGATTCATCATCATTCTTCCATACAAGGTGGTGCCCCATACTTAGCTAAAATGGTTTATAAATCCAATAACTATGGTTTATGGTAGATATATCTATACTTACTATGGTTTATAAACCAACTTATAACTGGGGGAGCACCACCTTGTAGTTTGATTTGTTATTTGGAGGGTATCCCCAATTTTCAGACACACGCTAGTGCCCATAATTCTTCGTTGTACAACCTTTTGTATTCCCGCTTGGGGGTGCAGTTTCGCTAACAGGTGAGTTTTCTAACTATGAGATACTCTAAGCCTCTAGGCATAGTACTAGGGGCCCCATATCCCAACTTACGGAGGTTGAAATCTCATAGTTTTACCCATTAACAACCATTAATAACCATAGCTATACCATTATTAACCATACCAACCATATTAACCACCATTAACAACCATTATTCACCACCATTAACATTATTAACAACCATAGTAGTACATAGTAGTACCCATAAACAACCATTATTAACCATTATTAACCCATATCAACCTATACCAACCATTAACAACCCCAGTCCTGCACCCAGAACATCTATGAGACCTGCCTGAGCACAACTGCGTCGCTCACCAAAACGCATGTTGCTGTGCCTCTGTGATGAGCCAAGTGAATAATTGGGTTGTGATGGAATTGCAATGGTATATACAGTAATGTAATGTGTATCATAATGTGTATCAAAAAATGGATTGGTTTTCAACAAAAATAGGAATGACCAACGAACAAACACCCCGTCGTTTCACCAAGAAAAACTGTGATCAACCATCAAAAACCATCAAAAACCCAGGTTTTTTTGATGGGATACTGATGGGGACTCATGGCATATCACCATTCTCCAGGCTTATGAAACCAACAGGAATTGCTGATGTATCGAGGGTCAATGACTCAATGACCGCATCAAAAAGGGGCCTCAGAGGCATCTGCCGCAGCGTGCGACTGATCTGCCAGAGCTCTTGATTGGTGATCTCCAAACTGCCTGCCTGGATCAGACAGGTTGAAGCAGCGATCCATATTTCATGGATATGTCATGGGATTTAAGGGTGTTTAATGGGATTTCATGGATATTTCATGGATATTTCATGGATATTTCATGGATATGTCAGATATGTCAGATATGTCATGGGTCCTTAATGGATATTTAATGTGCACCACAAACTACTCGCAAAACCAATGCAGGATCAAGCCACTCCACAGTTCCTGCTTTGCGCTTCCTGAATGTTGCAGCAAGCTCCCACCGGCCCACATGAACCACGGGATCCTTCACATGGCTTCCGTCTGGTTTCTGCCAAGTCTTCCTGACCACTACCGGCCCCAGCCGCAGCACCTGATCCATCCCAAGCGGCGACTGTGTCTTGTACGCGCTGCGTTCCCAACACCACACCTGTTGCCTGCTGAGAGGAGTAGGTGAAGACCTAAGTTTTCCCACGAGAATGAGCAGAGCCCAATGGGGGACTGCCAGACAACGCATGTTTCTTAATGCCATCCAATGTCAAATGGGTTTTGGCGGGTGAAAGAAAGACTTCCCCGGAAAGGTTGGTTTGACTCGTTTGAACCGAAGCCGACCGCGGTATCCAACGTTCGAACGTGCGACTACATCAGCTTTTGAGGCGCTTCATTGCATGTTGCGGAAAGCAACTGTGAATCCTGAATGGGCGTCAACTTTACCGAAAAACTTGGACAAGCCATGATTGGGAGCTGGGCTGGGTGGCTGCCATCTTCTCGAGCGACCCATCCTTCACCGCACTCTGCCCCGCACACAAATCGGCATCAGCGGCTCACTACTTTAATTGATATTTTATGGGTTTTAATGGGATTTAATGGGATTCATTGGATACAGTACCCTCTGGTAAACTCACATAGCTATTGAAAATTGCCATTTATAGTGGATTTTCCCATTAAAAATTGTGATGTTCCATAGGTATGTTAGTTTACAAGAGGGCAATGAACCATATTCTGAATTTATGTCAGAATTAACCTGAAAATAGTTGTTATCATCAAGGCCGGGTTGGATTCCCCATTCCGGTCCGAAGTCTGAATCGTGGCTTACCCTGGGTACTCTTGGGTACATCATAAGAATTTGTCCCTTGAAAAATTGCATGTTCTATCTATTATTTATGATCATCCAGTAGTACCTATTGGTAGTTGAATATCCCGGGTAATACCTATTGGTATCTATCTTTACCAGTAGTACCCGCACGAGGCGGGGCGGAAGTTGCCTTAAAGATATATATGAGACCTTTCTCATCTATAGAACTTGCCTGCGCCGTGCGCCAGCCAAGCCGGTGCGTGCGTGCACTCTGCGAAACTGATGTCTTGTTTCACATGTCACATTTGAAGCTCCACGTCACACTTCACACTTGACAGTCTCCACACTCCACACTACACACTGCACTCTTCACACTGCACTCTGCGCACTGCGCACTCCACACTTCACACTTCACACTCCACACTTCACACTCCACACTTCACACTGCACGCTTCCCACTGCACACTCCACACTTCACACTTCACACTCCACACTTCACACTTCACAGTCCACACTTCACACTTCACACTCCACACTTCACAGTCCACACTTCACACTTCACACTCCACACTTCACACTGCACTCTTCACGCCCCACACTTCACACTGCACTCTTCACACTCCACACTTCACCTCATCTGAGCTCTTCTCACCTTATCCCAGCTCATCTCTTCTCATCTCATCTCTTCTCATATGTCACCTAAGCTTTCATGAATCACTTCCCAGTACTATACTACTAAGGAACTTGCATGCGCCGTGCGCCAGCCAGGCCCGTGCGTGCGTGCTTTGTGCGAAGCTGTTGCAGTGTTGCTGTCCAAGAACATGACCTGCGCGCGACCCCGGTAGAATGCAAACACTTTCCTCACACTTCACATTGCACCAAAATTGAGAAAATCTGCTGACAAATCACTTTCGCAGCCTTGATGCAGCCATTCCAATACGATTTACGATCTTCAGTCTTCAGCTGCAAAAGACAATAGTATTACGCATGCAGCCGCTGCACCAAGCAACCTTGACGCAGCCACTACAATGCGATCTGCAGAGACTGAGTTGCAAAACACAATAGAACTACGTGCAATGGCGTCGGAAATTGCAGCTCCAAAACCGGATCTCGACGCCAAAGCGACAAAAAGACGATTTTGAAGCACTTGTTAAAAGGAATTTTAAAAGGAAAATTATTAGCGCCAAAATTGAGAAAATCTGCTGACAAATCACTTTCGCAGCCTTGATGCAGCCGTTCCAATACGATTTACGATCTTCAGCTGCAAAAGAGAATAGTATTACGCATGCAGCCGCTGCACCAAGCAACCTTGACGCAGCCACTACAATGCGATCTGCAGAGACTGAGTTGCAAAACACAATAGAACTACGTGCAATGGCGTCGGAAATTGCAGCTCCAAAACCGGGATCTCGACGCCAAAGCGACAAAAAGACGATTTTGAAGCACTTTTTAAAAGGAATTTTAAAAGGAAAATTATTAGCGCCAAAATTGAGAAAATCTGCTGACAATTCACTTTCGCAGCCTTGATGCAGCCATTCCAATACGATTTACGATCTTCAGCTGCAAAAGACAATAGTATTACGCATGCAGCCGCAGCACCGAGCAACCTTGGCGCAGCCACTACAATAGGTTTCGCAGCATCCCGTGGCAAACCCGCACCTATCTACGCACGTGGCAACATCAAATGACGACAATGAAGCAGCCATTCCAATGCAATTTGCAACCAGGGATTCAAGAACCGCATAGAACTACGCACACAGACACAACCACTCGTTGCAAAACACATAGGAGGAACAATTCGCGCACAAAACGACCGCACAGCCGCACCCGTCGCACAGACGAGGTACCTTTCATCGTCGGCTGCAGCCACTTTACACGGAAAAACACAAGGTTTGGTGCTCCGGCGTCCTCCCCAAAACATAGCCCATGCAACATTCATTGATGCAGCCATTACAATGCGTTTCGCAACATCCCGTGGCAAACCCGCACCTATCTACGCACGTGGCAACATCAAATGACGACAATGAAGCAGCCATTCCAATGCAATCTGCAACCAGAGATTCAAGAACCGCAAAGAACTACGCACACAGACACAACCACCCGTTGCAAAACACATAGGAGGAACAATTCGCGCACAAAACGACCGCAGCCGCACCCGTCGCACAGACGAGGTATACCTTTCATCGTCGCCTGCAGCCACTTTATACGGAAAAACACAAGGTTTCGTGCTCCGGCTTCCTCCCCAAAACATAGCCCATGCAGCATTCATGCAGCCATTACAATGCGTTTCGCAACATCCCGTGGCAAACCCGCACCTATCTACGCACGTGGCAACATCAAATGACGACAATGAAGCAGCCATTCCAATGCACTCTGCAACCAGAGATTCAA
>CAMXCT020000417.1:0-110000 GCA_947184155.2 Cladocopium goreaui
TATTTTCAATCAGGGTCTCCGGTTTAATATTCAAGCGAAGGAGGTTCAAGCAGTCTCCTGCGCGTGTGTTAACCTTAGAGACCTCAGGTTTAATTAGCAAGATTTCCAACGACAACGAAGCAGGCCCAAGGGATGCGTCACCGACTGATGTCGCAGTCAAAAGTTGTTTGGAATAATATGACTCCGCAATCTCCTGAACAAAGGAGGCGGCTGTCAAGACCCAAGCAGGTCGCAGCCAGTCTCCTAGTCAAAGGAGATATCGGAACTTGAGTTCAACTCAGACTTCGCTGGTCAAGGATGGTGTTTGTTCAAGGACAGCCTCCTCATCAGACTCCGTCAGAGATTTAGAATCAGGAATTCGAAAGGCCATGCTTCTGAATGTTGCGCTTGCACACTTGCAGTCGTTCAAGTTGTTTCCCATTGTTGCTTCGCTTGCTCAAAAATTAGGGGTGGCCAGGGTAGTTTGAAACTTTGACTCTGTAGTCTTTAGACAGGAAGTGATCAAAGACGTGAAGAAGGAGCCGACAACGAAGACTAGCCAGGACAGCTTCCCTCTGAATCCTGAAGCCCTGACGAAACAGAAGAACATGCTCAAAAACATGTCTACAAAGGGCATTGTCTTTTCAAAGTATAGACTCTAAGACATAAGCCGTCATCAAGGCAGGCCAAGCGGTCTCCTCCTAGTTGAGTAGGACAGCTTGAGACAAAGTGCTTTCCACTAAAGGTAAGGCAGGCCGACATGGTCTCCTAACTTGACAAAATTGTCAAAGCTAAGGCAGGCCGACATGGCCTCCTCACACTTCGCGGCGAGGTGCCCCAGGGTCACCTCGCGAAGCCGGGCCGGTCTGGCTCTGCGAGGAGCCTCGCGAACCCGGACCGGTCTGGCTTTGCGAGGTGACCCTGTTAAATCCCTAGGGTCACCTCGCGAAGCCGGGCCGGTCTGGCCTTGCGAGGGAGGGGAGTTAAAAATCGGTGCGACCCTGGGAAATGGCTCGCACAGGGTTGCGTGGATTTTTAACAGGGTTCCCTCGCGAAGCCCGGCCGGTCTGGCTCTGCGAGCAAGCCCTGTTAATGCCCTAGGGTCACCTCGCGAAGAATTTCACACTTTTTCTTGCGAGGCAGGGGTGGGTAACCCGGCAAGCAACTTAGCCGCCTGGGCAATGTCTATGCTCACAGAGGAATGTAGTAATTTACGATATGTCTTGACACCTGACATTACTCACACTGAGATTCAACAATTCTGTGTTGCAGTGCTAGAAGTCTCACATGTGTTGCAGTGCAAGCGTAGGGCCTCACTCACTTAGAGCATGCCGCGGACAACGGAAGTCGCACAGAGTAAGCTGGAGAAGCTCGTGGGGAAGCTCAAGGCTTACGTGAAGGAACACAAAGCTCGGCCATTCCAACCAAGGTTCGTTGCTCTGTGCCTGCCGAAGGTGTTGTGGTGGCTGTGGTAGACCCGCTGAGCGTTGGCCCCAAGCTCTTCAAGGAAGCTTCCAAGCAGTCTGTGTGGCTGATGTTCAATGAGAAATCGGTTCGTGAAAGGAAGCAGATCGTCAGAGCGGGCGCCTACACCCAGCAGATGCTGTGCAACCTCTACAGTGAGAAGCCATTGAGTTTGACCATGCCCGAGGTTGAGCGCAAGATCTATCCCGGCTTTAGCCACGGCGACGTCATCGGGTACATTTCTTGCTTGGGCCATTCGAAGCTTTGGCGAGTTCCCAGGCTGGTGGTTCTTAGCTTTGAATGTTTGTCGTGTCAAATAATAGTCAGCGTTTTTCAAAACATCTTCGCTGCCCCATTGTCAGGAAGGACAAGCTCGACATCCTTGGCAGCCGGCACGTGTTCATTCCGGCCAACGCAAGCCAGCAAGGCGACGGCCAGCCGGCAGAGGATGCGGCAGGAGCTGGAGAGCTTGAGAGCGTGTTCAGTTGCTCCATGCTGCCGGTCGAGTACTACATGGAGATGGTCCATTCCCTGAGCTGCATCGGCATTGTCGACGCATCTCCAGCACAAGGACTGCAAACCGTGTTACTTAAGTCATTGGTTTTTTTTAATTCATCGGAAAATCTTGCAGGAGAGCTCCTGAAAGCAGCGATGTCTTCTCGCACTCCTTGTCTTGCAATTTGCGGGACGGATGGACATTGCAAGAAGCTTGAGATCATGTTGACGGAATACATCTACGAAGAGCAGCAGCGGGATGGATCCACCTACTACATCCCTGAATGAGATGACGGCCAAGAGCCAGAATGACGAGCCCAAGCCCAAGTCAAAGGCCAAAGCAAAGCCGGTGACCAAGAAGCGCCCCAAGAAGAATGAGACGGCGCCGGGTGACGGTGACGAGGAGGCGGAGGCCCAGGGCGAAGAGCCTGAGCAGAAGAAGCCCAAGACGACGAAGAACAAGACGAAGAAGAAGAGTGTCGAAGACGAGGGCGCCGCCTCTGACGGTTCAGGGTCGAGCATGGCCTGGTAGATATTTTTGGCGTCTCTATTCTTGTGACGGGTATCATTGTCACTGAATCTGTGACAGTGCGGGGAGCCTGCAGTGAGAGCACTGCGCTGGCCAATCTTGATCTTTAAGTCGTTTGTTCTCCTGACTGATGCGCAAAGGAGGATAAAAGCTGTTGTGTGCGTTTTTTTGCTGTGGCCACTGTGAAAGCTGTTCAGAAATAGGTTTGCCACAGCCTCGGCCTGACTCACGACTAAGTAACTTTAAATAATTTAACGGTTCCTCCTCACTTGGCTGTACCCACTCCCACGGCAGCCTTGGCTGCAATGTTTGTGTCATTCGTTTGAGCCTAGCCATGAAGTGGACTGACCTTCTGGCCTTAAGGCGCACTTTGCGGGAGTTCGTTGATTGGGATGACTATGTGGTGCACGAGATGGAACGCCTCCGCAATGGCCTCTACTACACCGCACAGCTCTGCGATGGCAGCGCTGTGCCTGCACTCTCCTTGTGCCACGACGTGTTGACCAACTTGCGCTTTGGCCTTCCTCACATCACACAGGCTGAAGACTTGGAAGAAGTCCCAATGTCCGTGCTGCGCTTTCCACATCGAGAAGTACCAGGCTTTGAAAACTTACCAATGTTTGTGCGGTTCAATGAGCTTGGGCAGACTAGGCCTCAGAGGGATCAATCCATGACTGAGGCTTTGGCCGCCGTGGGAGACTTAGGCATTTTTATCAAGGCTGCAGAAAGATGCGGCGGCCTGGAAGAATTCCAAGATGACTTACAGGTCGCCTTGAAGACGATGTCGCAACTTGCCCGTGCATATGCAGATTACTTGGCGCCCTGGATTTGAATGGCATGTGTCCCTGCAGCAGTTTAAAATGACAGGTTAGTCGTCTCCTTCGCTTTAAAAATTTAGAGTGGCAAGGAGGCTTAATAATAATAAGTCTCCTGAAACCCCAGTTACATCTGACAAGAAGCTTGCACCAGCTAAGCCTCCTAAATTTGAATTGGTTGATACATGATAATCGTTCAATGTCAAGGAGGCAGCCAGCTGCCTCCTAACTTGGGAGGCGCCAGTTAGTTTGCTGGAGGGCGCCACCGTGCGCAGCGGGGAGGGGCTGCGCACTAAATAGTCTTACACAAACAACATCAAAGGGCAACAGGGGCAACAAACAAGCTTCGGCAAGTTTTAGGGCAGAACGGAATCTCTGTCGCGGAGGACGGACACGGAGCTCCTCCCTCTATTTTAGAGGAGAAGGGAGGAGCTGCTGCCTCTTAATCCCTCTATTTTAGAGGAGAACAGAGGCTCTTTGCCCTTGCGCCTCTATTTTAGAGGAGAAGGGAGGAGCTGCTGCCTCTTAATCCCTCTATTTTAGAGGAGAACAGAGGCTCTTTGCCATTGCGCCTCTATTTTAGAGGAGAAGGGAGCCGTCAAAGGGAGCTACTGCCTCTATTTTAGAGGAGAAGGGAGGAGCTGCTGCCTCTTAATCCCTCTATTTTAGAGGAGAACAGAGGCTCTTTGTCATTGCGCCTCTATTTTAGAGGAGAAGGGAGCCTTGACACGGAGCTCCTCCCTCTATTTTAGAGGAGAAGGGAGGAGCTGCTGCCTCTTAATGCCTCTATTTTAGAAGAGAACAGAGGCTCTTTGTCGTTGCGCCTCTATTTTAGAGGAGACGGGAGCCGTCAAAGTGAGCTACTGCCTCTATTTTAGAGCAGAACGGAATCTCTGTCGCGGAGGACGGAATGCCTCTATTTTAGAGGAGAACAGAGGCTCTTTGTCATTGCGCCTCTATTTTCGAGGAGAAGGGAGCCTTGACACGGAGCTCCTCCCTCTATTTTAGAGGAGAAGGGAAGAGCTGCTGCCTCTTAATCCCTCTATTTTAGAGGAGAACAGAGGCTCTTTGCCGTTGCGCCTCTATTTTAGAGGAGAAGGGAGCCGTCAAACTGAGCTACTGCCTCTATTTTAGAGCAGAATCTCTGTCGCGGAGGACGGACACGGAGCTCCTCCCTCTATTTTAGAGGAGAAGGGAGGCTTGCCGATGTTAAATGTAGACCGATAGACCGTTTTTGGTTTTAGGCCACCTGCACCTTCGGAAAACGTGTGTTCTCCGATCCTGAAGTTATCTAACTTTGGATCCCACGGCCAGAGCAGCAGCCATTCCGATGTATCTGCCAACCCATGATTGCAAAACACATTTGGCTCAAGAACACGTTGGCTCAAAATGGCTCAAGACTTTGACTTCCCAGCTGTCAAAAAAAAGGGGAGGAAGGGATGTAATGTAGTTGGCTCAAGACCAGTGTGGGCAAAGTTACCCACACTGGGGCTGGGAAAAAAAATGGGTAAGATGGGATTGGTAACTAGATGGCTCAAAACCAATTTCGGCAAAATTTCCAAATTGGTGCGGTAGGGCAAGGAAAAAGTAGGAAGGGAATTGGGAAGGGATGGTTGGGACTGGGCTGGATGTGACCAGGGGTAACATGATAACATAATGTAATGTAACCTTGGGGTAATGCAACCTTATAATTTTCAACATGGCATGGCATGAAACCATCAAACCATAAACCATGTCAAACACAACATTTCAAACATTTTTGGCATGGAACAGGGGAGGTGGTCTGACCCCTCTCAGTTCTTTTCGATTGTTTTTTTTGCCACAAGTGGCAGCGCTGTGGAACCAAGCTGTAGAATTCTCTGCAGCATGGCCAGCAGGGGAGGCGACCCCTCTCGCTGACTAATTTTTTTCAACAAATCAAACAATCAAACCATGTAAAACACATGATGTTTCAATTTTTTGGCATGGATTGGGCAGCAGGGGAAGTGTCTCACCCTGTTCACTGACTGGATCATTTTATTTTGGATTGTTTATTATTTTGTTGCCACCAGTGGCAGCGCTGTGGAACCAAACTGTAGAATTTTGGCATGGCCAGCAGGGAGGTGGTCTGACCCCTTTCACTGACTGGATTGTTTTATTTTTTCAACAGGCTAAACCATCAAACAATGTTTATTTTTGATTTTTTGAAGAGGAGGTGGTTTGACCTCACTACCTGGAATGCTGGAGTTTTTTTGACAGGTGCCGACATGCTAAGCGATCAAAGCAATGAAACCAGGGAGAGCTGCCAATTTCACCATTTTTTGTTTGGCAGCCAGCCTGGAAGGAAGACAAATTCAAACAAACCAATGGAAGGTGGTCTGACCTTCCGACCCCTCTGTGAAGAAATTGCAGTGTTTAATCCCATTACCTTCTGTCAGTCAGAAATGTAACTGGGGAGGGGGGCAGGGCGATCCAAAAAATCACCACTGGGTGTTGAGTATATATGCATCCCTTTGTTGGAGCTAGATCTATCTTTGTACGATTTATCTTGGATGATATTACCCAAGATGAAGGTGGTCTGAACTCTTTAACCACTGCTTCACCGAAATTTCACTGGATATTGTTTCTGAAGTGCTAGTATTTAGCCAATTGTTCCATTGTTTTTGAAACATTTTCCTGGCCAGCATCACTGTTGAATAGTGTCTAGTTTTTGAACCCGGTGTATCTTTTAATGGATCTACCCTAGATGGGGACGCCCTCAATGTTTTACTTGTGCCAACCTCATCATCGGGCAAGGGAACCACAGAGAACATATGTAAACACCATTGATTTTTGATCAAGAGTCGTATGCCCCAGGATAACTTGATGAAAAACGCTCGTTCCGCAAACCAGGGGTGCGTGTGCACACAGCTGAAAGTTTTTTTGAGCGTTTGGCTACAATGACGCTCTTGACTGACAAGTCTGGGCGCTTAGGGTGATGCTGCTGCCGGGGATGATGACAGCAAGTCTCTTGAAAAAGTGCGTTAGCCAGTCTTCTTGCACCAATTCAATTGTGTGACTGACCGAGGGTCATGTTCAGTTATGACTGCATTGCTGTTTTTGTTCTGCTGTGTTAGACCAAGTAGTGCAAAATACAGCATTGAGCATTGGAAATTGAAACACCAAAAAGTTCAGTGGAGTTCCCGCGAACATGCAAACTTAACATTTTACATGTTCCATTTTGGGCGACATTAAGTGTAGACCAATTTTGGCCCTTACATACTCCCCTTACACATTGCCAGCCCGGGCCGGGGCCGCGTAAGCAGCGTTAACGTGAACGCATCCGTGTAAGGACAGTATGAAGTTCGTACTCCCCTTACGCATTGCCAGCCCGGGCCGGGTCCGCGTAAGAGGAGTAGGTTTTCGCGTAAGGACAGTATGAACGCTAGCGCCGCTAGCGTACATACTCCCCTTACGCATTTACATACTCCCCTTACGCATTCTGAGCCCGGGCCGGCTCCGCGTAAGGGGAGTATGAAGTTCGTACTCCCCTTACGCATTTACGCTGGTACAAACGCTACTTTCCAGAGACACTAGACCTTGGAGTAGTCAGAGAATACAATCCAACGCTCTTGCTTCCGGAGTCTGGCTCACAGGCACATACGTTGATTAGTCAGTGTCAGTTACTACTGTAACAGCAGCCAATCTCACTGATAGAAAAGACATAAGCAAGTCAGCATAAGTATCATTAGCAATTCATTGTGACATTTTCGGAAATGAACTCAGACTCGCCGCCTTAGACCATGTTGTCCAAGTTGGCAACTAGAAAAAAAAACATGTCTGATGGTCTGACCTCGGGCAGCAAGCAGTCTGATGGTCTGACCTCGGGCAGAAAGTCTGATGGCCTGACCTTGGGCAGCAAACCAAAAAAATCAGCAGAAATGAAAAAACATTTCGATCGCATTCTCAATTTGGCCGAAGAAAAGGCTGGTGAGCCCAGCGCCAATAGTGTGGTTAAGAAACGCTTCATCAAGTTATCCTGGGGCATACGACTCTTGATCAAAAATCAATGGTGTTTACATATGTTCTCTGTGGTTCCCTTGCCCGATGATGAGGTTGGCACAAGTAAAACGTTGAGGGCGTCCCCATCTAGGGTAGATCCATTAAAAGATACACCGGGTTCAAAAACTAGACACTATTCAACAGTGATGCTGGCCAGGAAAATGTTTCAAAAACAATGGAACAATTGGCTAAATACTAGCACTTCAGAAACAATATCCAGTGAAATTTCGGTGAAGCAGTGGTTAAAGAGTTCAGACCACCTTCATCTTGGGTAATATCATCCAAGATAAATCGTACAAAGATAGATCTAGCTCCAACAAAGGGATGCATATATACTCAACACCCAGTTGGTGATTTTTTGGATCGCCCTGCCCCCCTCCCCAGTTACATTTCTGACTGACAGAAGGTAATGGGATTAAACACTGCAATTTCTTCACAGAGGGGTCGGAAGGTCAGACCACCTTCCATTGGTTTGTTTGAATTTGTCTTCCTTCCAGGCTGGCTGCCAAACAAAAAATGGTGAAATTGGCAGCTCTCCCTGGTTTCATTGCTTTGATCGCTTAGCATGTCGGCACCTGTCAAAAAAACTCCAGCATTCCAGGTAGTGAGGTCAAACCACCTCCTCTTCAAAAAATCAAAAATAAACATTGTTTGATGGTTTAGCCTGTTGAAAAAATAAAACAATCCAGTCAGTGAAAGGGGTCAGACCACCTCCCTGCTGGCCATGCCAAAATTCTACAGTTTGGTTCCACAGCGCTGCCACTGGTGGCAACAAAATAATAAACAATCCAAAATAAAATGATCCAGTCAGTGAACAGGGTGAGACACTTCCCCTGCTGCCCAATCCATGCCAAAAAAATGAAACATCATGTGTTTTACATGGTTTGATTGTTTGATTTGTTGAAAAAAAATTAGTCAGCGAGAGGGGTCGCCTCCCCTGCTGGCCATGCTGCAGAGAATTCTACAGCTTGGTTCCACAGCGCTGCCACTTGTGGCAACAAAAAACAATCGAAAAGAACTGAGAGGGGTCAGACCACCTCCCCTGTTCCATGCCAAAAATGTTTGAAATGTTGTGTTTGACATGGTTTATGGTTTGATGGTTTCATGCCATGCCATGTTGAAAATTATAAGGTTGCATTACCCCAAGGTTACATTACATTATGTTATCATGTTACCCCTGGTCACATCCAGCCCAGTCCCAACCATCCCTTCCCAATTCCCTTCCTACTTTTTCCTTGCCCTACCGCACCAATTTGGAAATTTTGCCGAAATTGGTTTTGAGCCATCTAGTTACCAATCCCATCTTACCCATTTTTTTTCCCAGCCCCAGTGTGGGTAACTTTGCCCACACTGGTCTTGAGCCAACTACATTACATCCCTTCCTCCCCTTTTTTTTTTGAAAGCTGGGAAGTCAAAGTCTTGAGCCATTTTGAGCCAACGTGTTCTTGAGCCAAATGTGTTTTGCAATCATGGGTTGGCAGATACATCGGAATGGCTGCTGCTCTGGCCGTGGGATCCAAAGTTAGATAACTTCAGGATCGGAGAACACACGTTTTCCGAAGGTGCAGGTGGCCTAAAACCAAAAACGGTCTATCGGTCTACATTTAACATCGGCAAGGAGGAGCTGCTGCCTCTTAATCCCTTTATTTTAGAGGAGAACAGAGGCTCTTTGTCGTTGCGCCTCTATTTTAGAGGAGAAGGGAGCCGTCAAAGTGAGCTACTGCCTCTATTTGAGAGCAGAACGGAATCTCTGTCGCGGAGGACGGAATGCCTCTATGTTAGAGGAGAACAGAGGCTCTTTGTCATTGCGCCTCTTTTTTAGAGGAGAAGGGAGCCTTGACACGGAGCTCCTCCCTCTATTTTAGAGGAGAAGGGAGGAGCTGCTGCCTCTTAATGCCTCTATTTTAGAGGAGAACAGAGGCTCTTTGTCGTTGCGCCTCTATTTTAGAAGAGAAGGGAGCCGTCAAAGTGAGCTACTGCCTCTATTTTAGAGCAGAACGGAATCTCTGTCGCGGAGGACGGACACGAAGCTCCTCCCTCTATTTTAAAGGAGAAGGGAGGAGCTGCTGCCTCTTAATCCCTTTATTTTCGAGGAGAACAGAGGCTCTTTGTCATTGCGCCTCTATTTTAGAGGAGAAGGGAGCCTTGACACGGAGCTCCTCCCTCTATTTTAGAGGAGAAGGGAGGAGCTGCTGCCTCTTAATCCCTCTATTTTAAAGGAGAACAGAGGCTTTTTGCCGTTGCGCCTCTATTTTAGAGGAGAAGGGAGCCGTCAAAGTGAGCTACCGCCTCTATGGCAGGCGCAGAACGGAATCTCCGTCGCGGAGGACGGAATGCCTCTATTTTGGAGGAGAACAGAGGCTCTTTGTCATTGCGCCTCTATTTTAGAGGAGAAGGGAGCCTTGACACGGAGCTCCTCCCTCTATTTTAGAGGAGAAGGGAGGAGCTGCTGCCTCTTAATCCCGCTATTTTAGAGGAGAACAGAGGCTCGTTGTCGTTGCGCCTCTATTTTAGAGGAGAAGGGAGCCGTCAAACTGAGCTACTGCCTCTATTTTAGAGCCGAACAGAACCTCTGTCGAGGAGGACGGAATGCCTCTATTTTAGAGGAGAACAGAGGCTCTTTGTCATTGCGCCTCTATTTTAGAGGAGAAGGGAGCCTTGACACGGAGCTCCTCCCTCTATTTTAGAGGAGAAGGGAGGAGCTGCTGCCTCTTAATGCCGAGGAGCTGCTGCCTCTTAATGCCTCTATTTTAGAGGAGAACAGAGGCTCTTTGTCGTTGCGCCTCTAATTTTAGAGGAGAAGGGAGCCGTCAAAGTGAGCTACTGCCTCTATTTTAGAGCAGAACGGAATCTCTGTCGCGGAGGACGGACACGGAGCTCCTCCCTTTATTTTAGAGGAGAAGGGAGGAGCTGCTGCCTCTTAATCCCTCTATTTTAGAGGAGAACAGAGGCTCTTTGTCCTTGCGCCTCTATTTTAGAGGAGAAGGGAGCCTTGACACGGAGCTCCTCCCTCTATTTTAGAGGAGAAGGGAGGAGCTGCTGCCTCTTAATCCCTCTATTTTAAAGGAGAACAGAGGCTCTTTGCCGTTGCGCCTCTATTTTAGAGGAGAAGGGAGCCGTCAAAGTGAGCTACCGCATCTATGGCAGGCGCAGAACGGAATCTCCGTCGCGGAGGACGGAATGCCTCTATTTTGGAGGAGAACAGAGGCTCTTTGTCATTGCGCCTCTATTTTAGAGGAGAAGGGAGCCTTGACACGGAGCTCCTCCCTCTATTTTAGAGGAGACGGGAGGAGCTGCTGCCTCTTAATCCCTCTATTTTAGAGGAGAACAGAGGCTCGTTGTCGTTGCGCCTCTATTTTAGAGGAGAAGGGAGCCGTCAAACTGAGCTACTGCCTCTATTTTAGAGCCGAACAGAATCTCTGTCGAGGAGGACGGAATGCCTCTATTTTAGAGGAGAACAGAGGCTCTTTGTCATTGCGCCTCTATTTTAGAGGAGAAGGGAGCCTTGACACGGAGCTCCTCCCTCTATTTTAAAGGAGAAGGGAGGAGCTGCTGCCTCTTAATGCCGAGGAGCTGCTGCCTCTTAATGCCTCTATTTTAGAGGAGAACAGAGGCTCGTTGTCGTTGCGCCTCTATTGTAGAGGAGAAGGGAGCCGTCAAACTGAGCTACTGCCTCTATTTTAGAGCCGAACAGAATCTCTGTCGAGGAGGACGGAATGCCTCTATTTTAGAGGAGAACAGAAGCTTTTTGTCATTGCTCCTCTATTTTAGAGGAGAAGGGAGCCTTGACACGGAGCTCCTCACTTTATTTTAGAGGAGAAGGGAGGAGCTGCTGCCTCTTAATGCCTCTATTTTAGAGGAGAACAGAGGCTCTTTGTCGTTGCGCCTCTATTTTAGAGGAGAAGGGAGCCGTCAGACTGAGCTACTGCCTCTAGTTTAGAGCAGAACGGAATCTCTGTCGCGGAGGACGGAATGCCTCTATTTTAGAGGCGAACAGAAGCTCTTTGTCATTGCGCGAAGGGAGCCTTGACACGGAGCTCGGATCCTCCCTCTATTTTAGAGGAGAAGGGAGGAGCTGCTGCCTCTTAATCTCGGAGAACAGAGGCTCTTTGTCGTTGCGCCTCTATTTTAGAGGAGAAGGGAGCCGTCAAAGTGAGCTACTGCCTCTATTTTAGAGCAGAACGGAATCTCTGTCGCGGAGGACGGACTGCCTCTATTTTAGAGGAGAAGGGAGCCTTGACACGGAGCTCCTCCCTCTATTTTAGAGGAGAAGGGAGGAGCTGCTGCCTCTTAATCCCTCTAGTTTAGAGGAGAACAGAGGCTCTTTCCCGTTGCGCCTCTATTTTAGAGGAGAAGGGAGCCTTGACACGGAGCTCCTCCCTCTATTTTAGAGGAGAAGGGAGGAGTGCTGCCTCTTAATGCCTCTATTTTAGAGGAGAACAGAGGCTCTTTGTCGTTGCGCCTCTATTTTAGAGGAGAAGGGAGCCGTCAAACTGAGCTACTGCCTCTATTTTAGAGGAGAAGGGAGCCTTACATCTGCAAGGTCCGAGACCAGCAACAGCGTGCGCAGGCGAGCCGCACAGCGTGCGCAGGCGAGCCGCAGCCGAGACGTCATTTTCGTTGACCTGCGCGAGAAAAAATAAGCGCGCAATTAGTGCGCGTGCGCGTGCGAGACCAGCATGCGCGTGCGCACGCGAGACCGACATGCGCGTGCGCACGCGAGGCCGTGACCATCAAACATGCCATGACAATACTATGGAAATCTGAAAGTGCACATCAAAAATCCGTTAAACCCCCAGTTATTTTTTTGGGTAGATTGGTAGACTGGTGAAGATAACAAATTTACACCGGCAGTGGAGTTGCTATTCACATCCTAAGCATGCCCAGTCTGAGATGTTCGGCCGGTGTGGTTTTGGGATGTGAACAGCAAGGTACCAATCTGAAATTAGGCATGCCACCTAACCACCGTTTACTGAGAGATGGCTTGGAGTTTCAGTCAAACATGGGACATGAATGTCATGCGATCAATTCAGCAAATCTGATCAGTTACAGCCACAGCTCTACCTTCTTCAGTGTTGAGGATGCACTCCAAACGGTTCCACGTTCCGAGACATCTTCCGACACGCCCCCGCTTCGCCTGTGGCGGATGGGCCATTCTCGCTCGGCCTGCAGGTACAACCTGGGCGTGGAAACAGGAGCCCAGCATCACCTCAATGACCCGTGTTTTTTTAAGGTTACAACAGGCTCTTCGTCATGGCTTCCGATGTTTTGTGCCCAAGAGCACTGTATCTGGTACGTTCTTGGCGCACTGTTCCTGGTTGAAACTCTACACCAGGCTACAAAGGTTGTTCTCCAGTTGTGGCAAGTACACCAAAAAAAGACTAACATAGTACCTCCAAATTGAGACAATGTCCTCCAAAACCATTCTCAACAGCTTGCGTGTGTCAACTCTCAGCTAACTTGGGAGGGAAGTGTAATGACGTGTCGAGGTGTTAATAATTGGCTTATCGGTTTCCCTTTGTTACAGGAAAGCCCCCACAATCTCTAGTTGGATGTGTATCACAGGAATCAAGAGTGGTTTTCATGTCACCATGGAGAGTTTATCAAACGCAAATATAAATATGGTTGGTCATCATGCTTGGCTCATCCACTGGTCAAAATTTACATGAGATGTATGAATATATGATACGTAGATAATTGTAGACGATTACCATCTGTGTAACTTCAGCCTTTTAAACATGCAATACATGTATACATATACTTTCATGATCTTCCGTGAATATGTATAACCCAACATACAATATCTGTAAAAAAACATATATTTATAGGTTCATATGTCTCGAAATGGGATACCCGCGTAATTCAACATATAGCTATTTTTTCAATGGCCATAGAAAGTTCGTTGATTTAACCTCCGGTAAACTAACGTACCTATGGAAAATCACCATTTTTCATGGGTAAATCCACTATTTCTATGGGCCATGTTCAATAAAAAACTGTTAGTTAACCATAGGGTACCTATCAAACATGGAGATTTTCCAATCTCCAATCGATGTGAGTTTTCCTCCGGGGATCCAGACTGGTTCGCTCGGATGTCCTCGCCACGCTTCAGGCTCTCGCCTTGGGCGATTTTCTCACCTTTGGTGAACGTTTATATAGCGATAGGAAAATCACCATAGACATACAAGGTGGTGCCCCCGTTCGATAGCGTTCAGTTGGTGAACATAACTTCAATTTCATTATTGTTTATAGGTCGAACTAGTGAATGGGGTTATAACTAGGTAAATCAACAATGTCTATTTTTCTAGAGCTATGTCACCAGGCACACATGGCTGGCTATGGGCCGATATGGGCGAGTATGGCATACACGGAGAACATCGGTGAAGTTCAAGCATTAGACAACAACCCAAAGAAATGGAGGCATGGGGGTGACCCCAAATTATCCAAGTCATTAGACCATTTCAATATTGAAACCCGTGGTTTTGGGGATCTCACATTTGAGGAAACCCACAATATGACCTTGTCTATCGTGAATACCTCCCATGTTCAGCTACGTTTACCCCAAATTACCATAAATGGTGGGTAACTGTACCATACATGAGTGGTATGTGTCATGAATACCGTCCAATTTGTGAGTTGGTCTGGACCATGAACTATACCCAGTCACTACAAGGTGAAGCACCCTAGTTATAAATTGTTTCAGCAACCCAGTCAACCCAGAAACTATATACTGTATATACATATAGTATCGATAAATGTATGCCATACACCAAACCTATATATGCCACACACGATACCTATACCCTAGTGATGTTCACCGCCTTAGCGATTTCAGAAAGGGCCCCAGATGATCTGAGCAAGTTGCGGTAGACCTTCAGAGCACCCACAGCATCGAACTTGATGGACGACACGCCCGGGTAGTGCGGTGCCGGTTTGGAGGGATCTGGTGGGAGTCCTCGATGCCAGGTCTCCCAGGCCGAACATATGAACATTCAATAGGGATTGAAAAAAGGGATTCACAATTAGTCATTAGTCCCTGTTTCATATTATGTGAAAGGATTAATATCATCGTTTCAAGTACAATGTACAACTACCTATTGTGCAACCCAAACCCAAAACTCAGTAAGCTATTGTACGATAAATGGAACATCTCAAAGCGAGTCCACTATGAGTATACATCCTTTGCTGTCCACAAGATGGGGCGCGCCAAAATTACAGATATATGTGTTGGATTATGACTTATAACCCCATGTGGATCTGTAGATATATCATGATATATCCAGCATCCAACAGTTGACCTACTTCTAAGTTATTGATCTTGGGGTCCAAGATTTGAGTCTCAGACTAGAGACAATTCAAACAGTTATGGCCATTTACTAGTTATATATATATATAACTGGTTATAAAACTATGGGATGAGATACATTCTATTTCTATGGGGGTGACTTGTTGATGTACTTATAACTGGTGTTTTGGGTCATAACTTGATGGATTCTTATGTGCTTTTTTTCCCCTACGAAAATGGCGATCTTGTGGAGCCATTCATCGGACCCAGTCATTGTCATCCAAGTGTCCAAAGCGTGCCGTGGGAACACCCAGGGACACCATGGTGGCGCGATGGAACGAGGAAAGAAAGCCAACGACATCTTCAAACTTCATCAACTGATAAGTAATGTTGCATTCTTAAGAGATATCAGCATCATAGTTAAAAACAATTTCGATCTTAACTTAAACAAACATGAGATCAACATACAATCGAAGATGAGATGACATGTCTGTTAGGTAGTTTCAAGAGATCTCAAGATGCTATCTGGTCTTCAGAGCAAACAATCTCTGTCCTAGACTCTGCTTGGCACTTGAAGAGATTGATCATACCTGAAATGTGGAAATCGCATCTTGAAAGGAATCACATGCAGGAATATACAGGAATGCAGAAAGTTCCTCAATCAAGACTAAAACCCGTGTTTTTTCAGGTTTCATGTTTCAAGCAGTGGTAAAAGAAATTGGTTAAAGGGGTGCATGGAAACAGCTTGTTTATGTTCAAGCAAAAACTAGCCCGCAATTAGGGTATTAATTTGCAATGCCAGAAAAGGAACAAGGGTGGCACCTGTAGATCAGTGGGCATAGCAACATATTTTAACTCGTCTACACAGTGTACGCATATGCTACCGATCAAACAATCCCAAGAAACCAACAAAAGGCCATTGCTATCAAGAGCCATTGCTCACATGTCCGGAGGGATCCCTGTCTTCTTCGACAACATGTCTCTGGATAATTACCCTCTGGTAAACTAACAGTTTGCTATTGAAAATGGCCATAGAAATAGTGGACTTACCCATTAAAAAAAAGTGGTTTTCCATATATTCGTGGCATAAATTGAATCCCAAAACCTGGTGGAAACCTGGTGGAAACTTGCTTTTTCAGCTACACAAAAAACAACGTGGTAAACCCGACAATAAGCCATTCCCGTTATCCCCTAATTCACCATATTTTCACCATTTTGGGAACTATTGAAAACCATACCCCCCAGCAAAAATGTCTCCAGCTTCCTTTTGCCTTGCATCTCTGGACAAGGGCACGTCATCAGGGAAAGGTGGGGCACTTTTGAGTATACGCTGCTGTGTCGCTTGCTAATGGTATCATATGCTTTAGCATTTTTCATTGGTAATTACTAAAATATTGCATTCTTGGTTATTACCATGCCATCCTGATGGCAATAAAATGATAATGTGATACTCATATGGCAAAACCAAGAGTAAACCCCAGATTTGCGGTGGTTTTATCGTTGAACATTTGGAAAAAGGACCATAGACCATAGATATTGATGGAATTGGATTTACCACATGACCATTACTTCTCCTACTCCTCAACTTTTGATGGTGATGTGTTAGACGAAATGGCAATGACAGTATACAATGACTATGGTATTTTAATTACTCGAGAAAAAGAAAACATGGACAACCAAATCTAAAATCCATGAAAAGGTCAGTAATTGCAAATTATATACATATTCTGGTTGGTGGTTTCAACCCTCTGAAAAATATGAGTTCGTCAATGGGAAGGATTATTCCATATAGTATGGAAAATAAAATTCTTGTTCCAAACCACCAACCAGTATTGAATCAATACCCATGATTCACTGATAGCTGGGTTACCAAAATTATTGTAAAAAAACTGGTAACCCATGATACTATCAGTATTGATTCACTAGTAACACGTATCCTATGATTTCCGTTGATTTCCCCCTCTTTTGTAGCAGTAAAACCAGATCCTTTTTTGCCGGTCGGCTGAGCTCTGCAGGCGCATACTGCCGCAGCTGTCCCCTTCGAGGATGCGCGGTGCGCGCCGCGGCCTGACGCGACGAAACGGTAAGATAACAATCACTGGATTTGGTTTGATGTATTAGGAAACCATGGAAGATTTTATTCATCCTATATATAAACATCAAGCAAATGATTATGTTTCAGAGCTGCACATTTACCATATTATCCATATTTTACCATGTGGGCATGGTATACCGCTATATGATATGCCTCACCATTGCCTGACGAGCCGCCAGCATGGTTCACCATGGAAGATCTTCCCCACAGATGTGAATCGCCCATATCTTGCCATGAAAAGAATGTGATTTTCTCAACTTCCCAAACTTTAATGAGCTGGCAACCACTTGGCATGCTATCCAAGTTGGAGAACCGCCCTTCGGCCCATCGCCTGAAATCTCAAAGATTTGGAAGGGACATACTGTTCCCGAGACCCTGTCGTTCCGGCAACATGCGACAGCAACATGTGACAAAAAGGGGCCACTATGTCTCTCCAACACAAAAGTATAGATCAGGTGTAACATTGCAACCTGTCAATTCCACTAAAGTGCGTCATCAATTTTGATTGCGAAAGCCAATTGCCTGGTCATCACATATTCTTGGACATACGGGGCATCTTTTTCCACTCACCCATGTTGCACAGAAAGACTACATGCAGTACGGTTTTTGATTGTGTCGTGGCAAATGCCTGACATTTTTTCCACAGCCCATTCAGGCCTGAGAACGATACTTGGGCATTAACCTTGGGAAGCGTCGCACGGTGTTAACTGATGGTGTCAATTCCAGGTGTGAGAACGGTGGTGTCAATTCCACTCACGGCTTTTCGCGGTTGCTACCTCAACACCGGAAACGAACTGCAACGACGAGGGACAAGCCATCAAAGCCACGTTAGAACGAACCCATCAACTTGTCGTGATTCTGCGATCCGAACTGCGACCGCAACCCATCAAGGATCTGTAACCCATAGGATCCATGTATGGTATATATGCTAACATTTGGGGTATATTGATGGTAAATGTTACCATATATAGCATACATGGATCCTATGGGTAATTGTATACTTATTCTCTTGGCATTCATCCTGATGACGACTGCTGGATCCACTCCGCTTGCCTCCTGTGCCATTGTGGGATTTGAGATTGCCATGAACCGAATAGCGCTCACATTGCGGTACCCCTCCGAGAGTTTACCGGGCTAGTTTTATGCATGCGTACAATTAAGGGGTGAACACAAAAACTTCACAATGAATGTTTTGAAATCGCAATCCAGTCAAGTAAAGAGGTATTCAGAAATTCCGTTGCGTGAAAATAACGGTCCAAATCCTTGGAAGACTCATCGGAGTGCAATGATCATAAGTCAACAACAAGCAGTATGGGCTCCACTACCATTGACCAACTTTGCTCATCTGATGTTTTTTTTTCACATGTTTAAACATTCAATGTCTGCATTTGCATACACAATGTTTCTTCTATATCGCAATATGTCTTGATACGTGTTCTATTTCTTCAATGTATTCTGATAAACTACCAGTGCAATTTCCTTGACATTTTCCCAACTCAGCACTGCACGTCTTCTGCAGCGGCGTTTCTGTACACTGCCGCAGCCTTGCACGCTGGGAGCTCCTTCAATTGGGGTTGCTCCAACCGCACTCAACAAAAATATATACATATAGTATATCTATTAAATCTACGGCTCAATTTTCGTCAAACATTCCAAAACGATCCCGGTTTTCAGTGCTTGTCAGTCTAGGTGATTTGCTAAGCCACCAATAAGTCCGACATTTCGTGGAATTGTGCTCAACCCCAAAGCCAGGATGAAAATCGTGACTTTCTATTCATGTTCCAAAGATTCAATTCCTTTTTGAACTTTGACGACTTTCCAAAGATTAAAAACATGACTTAAATCTGGTTGGTGGTTTCAACCATCTTGAAAAATATGAAAGTCAATGGGAAGAAATTATCCCATCTATGATGGAAAATTAAAAAATGTTTGAAACCACCAACCAGCTAATTGATATTCGCAAAAGACATCAAAGATATTCGCAGCCGGATTTAGATCTCGTAAAATCCGCGCAGCTTCTGGGTGCCTTTCCGCTGCCAGAAAAGCTTCATCAGGGCCTCCCATGACCTACGAAACATCTCACGAGAAGCACAGGGTGTGGAACACAACTCTTGGATTTCAAAACTCAACCGGTGATTTTCCTATCAAAACACCAAACAGTTGAGCCGTTTATAAAAAGTATATAAATGATGGTGTGTTCCAGTTTAATGGGGTAACAAAAGGATCCCAAGAAAGGCAACGTATTTGTTGGGAAAGCGATGATCAACTATGAAAATGGAATGGGGTAGTTACTTCCGGACATACCCTGATGCTTTGTCCAAACATGTCTGAAATAGTACCCCATTCTTTCATGATACTTCATTCCAAAACGTTGGTAAATAATGGTAAGTCATGATTTCTATTCTTCCGCATATCCGAATAGTGGTTGATAAAAGGGACGGCACGATTCACCGAAAAAGGGTGCTGCCTGACAGTCCGATTGTTGGGTTCTCATACGGCTGCCTAACAAAAATAACTCATTTGAACTTCGGTGTCCATGTGTCCATGAATAATTATGGTATATTCTTGGAAACAAGCAGCAAAACAGAGCTGCTTAGTCTATTTTACCAACAACATCAGAAAAAAAAAACTCCATTGGCTAGTGGTACTATGGCTTTGCACCTTGTCCAAATATGGAGCAGCCCTATTTCCTTTTTTGAGGGTGCCTAGACTCTAAATTTAGAAATTGCTATGCCAGCCCAAATGGTTGATACCTTGACCCACATTCCTGGGTAAATTGAGGGTCCAGGTATAATGTAAATCTGGAGCGCTCACCAGTCACCCTGAAGGACCTGGATATGATGTCGGTGGATGTGCTTGTGGATGTAATGATGCCTCAGAAGCCGCATGTGTGCATACGCCATTGAGGCTCAGAATGCTGTCTCAATCAAGATAGAAAAAACATATAGTTAATTCATGATTAAAAAAAAACAACCCCCAAAACAACTATACTAGAAGATGTTTTATGTTATCCCTATTTGATTTCTAATGTTTATGCCACTATGCCTTTTTTTATTGGGGGGTGCTATCGTCCCAAATTGAATGGGGTGTTGTTTCTGCAGGTGGATTTAAATGATTTCAAGCTGATGATGTGAACCTCCGGAAAATCATTGTGGATCATCCCTAGTAGTAGGGATGATACAGCAAGTGTTCACAATTTTAAACCACCAACGAGGCTATTTCCATGAGTCTTTTCAGCAATGTAGGCCCCCCGAAGCCCGAAGCGAAGTGAAACACCTGATGGGCGGAGTTCCCCACCGAAGAACATGCCAGTACACCATCTACAAGGTGGTGGCCCCCCAAACGTTATGTTTATTGGTTTATAAACCCCATTAACTATAGATTACTATAGATATATCACCTATAAACCATAGTGAAATTGGAGTTATGTTCACCAACTTAGCTATCATAAATCAGCTATAAATCCCATTAAACCCACATTTTCCTATGGTTTCCCATGGTTTCCTATGGTCAAAAGCATCTCCTTGGGGGCACCACCTAGTGGCTAGTTAGAACATCCCGGAAGATTGGCCAAACTGTAGGTCCGAGGGTCCTGACAATTCTACACCCGGAATTACCAACCATAATGTGGCAAACGGGGTAAACCAACCCCACCAGGCAGAAACAAAAAAACATTGGCTTTCACGGTTTTAACATATTCAAAAAAATGGGTTTCAGATGGTTTCAGAAAGCCATTTGGCTTCACATTACCCAAGTTACAAGGCGCCAAGTTGCTCAATCACCGGCAAGGCAGCCACCTTCGGCTTCCCTCGAGCGCGCCGTGCGCCCCGCGCGCCCGCGGCCCTGCTGTTCGCGTTGCGGCGCTTGCGGAAAGACGGGTCCGCAGCGGCGCTCACCTGGAAGGTGCATGAGGTGGGATGAGACAGTTCCATTTCATGATATTTCATGGTATGGTATATGATCCCATGGGAACCTAATGGGAATATTAAATGGGAATCATATACTATGAAATGGGGAATAATACTTAGTGGTATTAGTTCCATTTGTTAAATGGGAATCATATTGGGATCCTATGGGTAATATTTCATGGTAATAAATGGGAAGCATATCCCATGACGGATCCATGGTGCTGGTATATTAATGCTAACATATGACTGGGGTATATTGATGGGATCCATGTTACCATATATAGCAGCACCATGGATCCTATGGGTTATATTTCATGGTAATAAAAAGGTGCATCATACTTTGGGATCGCCGGGGCACTTAGGAACTTAGCAGGCACTTAGCTGGCACTTAGGTTTTGAGGTTGCTAAGTCCGGCTAAGTGTGAGCTAAGTGACCGCTAAGTGAAGCTAAGTGTTTCATATGTTTTTTTGAAGGTTTTCGTGTTTGAGTGGTTTTTGCAAATTTTCATCAGTATGTGTGTTAACATCAAGTCGCTTTCACACCTTTTTGTTACCGACCATTGTAGGGTCAGCGTAGAAGGCAAAGACCGTCTTTGTGTTCACGCAGCAATCGCATAGGCTCATGCTGCAGCAGCGTGGATGCTGCAATGATTTTCTTTTCTCTGCTGAGGCGTTTCCATTTGAGAATGGATGCCTCGGGCATTGCTTGCAATGTGTGCACCACCACAGAAAGAGAATCTCCTTGTGCAAGGCAATGGATTATTTCAATGCTGCACGTAGCACACATCTGCCGGATCACACTGATGCAAGGAAGCGAAATCACAACGAAACGCTCCAATGCCCGCGGACAAGGTCCCAATCATGCAATTTCATGCAAGTTCATGTCGCCGACATCCGCAGACAAACGGACTTAATACCCCATTACATTACATGGGCACTGCGGTCAACCATAGACAAACAGAGCCTCACCGGCCCTACCTTTTCCACCCGCGGTCAGCATCACGCGGACAAGTCGTCTGGGCTCTCTGAGACCGCGGTCACTCGCGCTCAGCTGCGGTCAGGTCGCGGACAAGTGCGCGCCTCCTCCAACAGCTTGCAAGCTCACCCTTCCTTTGTGCTCCTTGCACCAGTGCCGCAACATCTTCTGCACCATTTCTGCAGACCTGCGGCTCCATTGGAACTCTCGCGCCCTCTTCCTTTTCATCGAGAAATGCCACGCCAAGGTGCTTAAGAGCTTGCGGCAGGCAATGCATTCCTTGGGCAGCAGTGAAGGAGACTACCTTCTGCAAAGATCTTTGCACCCCTTGAGCCTGCTTGTCCCTGACCTCCGCGTAGGAGGCCAGGGACTGAATTCCACGTAGGAATTTCTGCGCGGCATCTATCTGTTTTTCAGCTGCCATGACTGGAACCAAAATTGCTGCGCAACATGACTTTTCCTGCGAGATTACCCAAGACAATCGACATATTATGTAGGTTTTGAAAAAAAAGCTAAGTGATCGCTAAGTGATCGCTAAGTGATCGCTAAGTAACCAACACTTAGCACACACTACACTTATAAGCAACCTAAGTCAATAGTAAGTGCCACCTAAGTTTTGATCACTTAGCCATCACTTAACTAACATAGCCATCACTTGCCCAAAGGATAGATAACTTAGAACTACGTTTACTAAGTGCCTAAGTCCCCGGCGATCCCAAAGTATTGGGATCGGGATTTTAATCATATGGAACGGAATTGGCAATGATGTTTTATGAGATTTCATCGCATATAATCCATATTGGAACTATAAAATTGTATTTAATGGGTTATGAGATAGTCAACAATATTCATTGACATTGAAAACATGTGATGGCGGTTTACCTTCATCTATCCCTTAGTGGGAATCCTTGTATATAATTGGTATATGAATCCTATTGATGGATTGATCAGCATTCTCGAACATGGGTACATAATATTATACAATCATATGGTTCACATATTTTCACCATGAGACGTATCGTGATCTTATGTCCAACTTTTCACCATGACACGTATCGCCTTTACAAGTAAATGGAGACAACTTGCGAGTTGTGTGCGTGAGAAGACAGAATGAAGACCACGTGCAACGAACAGTCTGGATCAGGAGTGCCATTGGCATACTTTGATGGGCAAGTTAACCCATCAATTACATAGGGAAAACCATCGCTTTTCGACATCCATGTTAGTCTACCAGAGGCCAACTGGTGATGCTAAGTGGGTCTTTAAATATTTTATAACCTATATATAGTTACAGACTACTTGGCTAAGCAACATGTCTGCTCTGGCTTTCAATATACATATATAGTTTCAGTCTGTCTGAAAAAAGGCACCCAACAACTTCCATAATGAATCGCTCAATCGACATGGGTTCCATTTAATACCATGTTAAATATCCCATTCAATCCCATTGAATCCCCCTGAAATATCCTATCGATTGGCTTGTTTTCATCCCTGTCCATTCTCCGTGAACTATCCCCATTGAATCACCAAACGCTAATCACCCTACTTGGAAGTACAGTGCCAGTGAAAACTGGATCTGTATAGCTGGTTGGTGGTTTTAAGCATATCGAACAATGCTAGTCAATGGGAAGGATTATCCCATATATTATGGAAAATAAAAGTCATGTTCCAAACCACCAACCAGATAGTTTAAGGGTTATACTCCAACTTTAGAAGGTTTAGATTCAAGTGGTTAGGCCCATCAAAGCAACCCCAGCTGCATCCCCAAGTATGGGCCCCTCAAGTTGTAAGTTAGCCTGGGCACCCCATCAACGATAGATAACTGATATATCTACTATAAACCATAGATAACCTAGCTATAAATTACAACTATGGCCCAAACATTCAGCTATAAGTACTAATAAAACACCATTTGTATAGAATGTATAATCCAAAAGAAATATATAACGAGTTAATAAAACGAATAGCCATGGCCATAACTGTACAACTTGGAGCAATCTTGAAACATGTGAACAAACACAGCCCCTCTGCGCCTCTCTGAGCAGATCGAGCGCGGATTTGTGCGCAGATTTTCCATGCGCTTGCGATCTGCTGCGTCCTCACCAAAATGGCTGGTGGTTATCCTTTTCCGGGATAAAATGTGTTAAACATGTTTAAGAATGATATACCCATAGGATCCTTGGTGCTGGTATATGTGCTAACATGACTGGGGTATATTGATGGTAAATGCTTCCATATATAGCATACATGGATCCTATGGGATATGATATGGTTGTAGCATGTTGTGTAAGAATCGGTTCAGACAACCAAAGTGTTTGCAAAAACCATGTCAAATTGGAGTCTCGATAGCATTCTGTCCGCACAGGAAGAGGACTCAGGAACCGTGGTTGCGGGAGTGGGTCACAAAGGAAGATTGCAGAGTGCAGCAGCGGTTGTGCGGTTGTCCCAACTATCTGAAAGCACACACACACAGACACACACACACAGACGCATACATGGAGATCCGTCATCAACACATCAGGGTTTGACAGGGACTTGATACACGCATAGTAACTTTCTGGAGAAAAAAACAACTTATAACCAAGGCCACGATCCAAAGAAAAGATGTTGACACCATAGGATGTATAATATAACCTTGATGAATGAATCATTATTTGCAATACCTCTTTAATTCACCGATACTCATGCATTGACTTCAGGGACATTCCCAGCAGCACCGTTGCATCCCTTGCAATTCTGCTGCCAAGATTCTTGCTGTGGGCCCTTGTGAGGCAATCTGCTTGGGGCGCAGTAGGTCCAACGCAGATTTGTATCCAGGACTTTTTCCAGCTTGCGTTCTGTCGCATCCTCAAAGTGACAACACGATGCTTTCTTTCCTGGCAATCTGTAGCCATTTCAGAATCAATTGCACCTAAAATCGATCCTTTCAGCAGCCAAACCTTTTTCCCGAATGCGTAGCAAGGGTTCCCGTTTCACTCTGGGGGTCTGGGGGTTGAGGGTGTGTTCGCTCGACGTTGCGTTTGTGGTCGCAACCGTTCGCAACCGTTCGCGTGAGGACCGTATGGCCGTGCCTATGGTAAGTTCTGCAGAGGTGGTCATTTTTGGAGGTTTCAGACGTCTGGTTGCTTCGTTTCGCGTGGCAGGCGTGGCACTTCGTGACATTCAGACGTGTTCTGTAAGTCGTTTTGTGTGGCAGGCGCAATACTTTTGCGACGTTTTCAGAAGATGTGTTGCAGTTTTCGTGGCAGGCGCAGCACTTTGGACGTGTCCATCGTCATTTTTCGTGGCAGGCGCAGCACTTTAGACGTGTCGTGTTGCGTGTTTTTTGTAAATCGCATTGGCAGGGCTGCGTCAAGTGGCGACAAGGTGCAAATTCCGTGGCAGGCGTGGCATTTTGTGACATGTACTGAAAATTGACGGACGCCTCGCACGAAACATCGATTTTGAGGTAGCAAATTTAGAGGTTCCTAAGAAAACTCGTAGGAAAACGTCGATTTTAAAGCTACAAAGTGTGAAAATTGGAGGAAATCTCGCACGAAATGCTCGTTTTGGTGCTCCCACGCGTCTCGTCTCGAGTCTCTGGTTTTCCCGTGGCTTCACCGTGTCTATGGGGGAAGCTGCAAAACCTGTCCTTTTGTCATGTTGCCAACTGTGAAAATTGCCGGAAGTCTCGTACGAAATGCTGGTTTTTCTGCATCCACGTGTCTTGTCTCGAGTCGCTGGTTTTCCTGTGGCGTCGCCGTGTCTATGGGGGAAGCTGGAAAATATCTCCTATTCGAATGTGTCCAAGCAGGTTGTCATGTCCTTTTGCGTGGGAGGGATGGCACTTTGTGACATTCCAACCTGTTTGATAATGTGTTGACAATGTCAAAATTGGAGGAAGTCTCGTACAAAAAGCTGGTTTTTCTGCATCCACGTGTCTTGTCTCGAGTCGCTGGTTTTCCTGTGGCGTCGTCGTGTCTATGGGGGAAGCTGGAAAACATCTCCTATTCGAATGTGTCCAAGCAGGTTGTCATGTCGTTTTGCCTGGCAGGCGTGGCACTTTGTGACATTCCAACCTGTTTGATAACGTGTCGAAAATATCAAAATTGGAGGAAGTCTCGCACGAAATGCTCGTTTTTTTGCACCCGCGTGTCTCGTCTCGAGTCTCTGGTTTTCCTGTGGTGTCGCCGTGTCTATGGGGGAAGCTCCGCACTCCTCACTCTACACTTTACACTCCACACTCCACAATTTACACTTTAGATTCCACACTCTACACTTTACACTCCACACTTCACACTTTGCACTTTACACTCCTCACTCCTGACCTGAGACTTTAGATTCCACACTCCACACTTTACACTGCACTCTGCACTTTCCACTCCTCACTCCTCACTCTACACTTTACACTCCACACTCTACACTTTACACTCCACACTCCACACTTTACACTACACACTCCTTACTTTACACTCCACACTTTCCACTCCACACTCCACACTCTCCACTTTACACTCCACACTCCACCCTCCTCACTCCACACTTTACACTCGTCACTTTACACTCTACACTCCACACTCTACACTTTACCTCTACACTTTACACTCTACACTCCACACTCTACACTTTACACTCTACGCTCCACACTTTACATTTTACACTCCACACTCCACACTCTACACACTACACTCTACACTTTCCACTCCACACTCCACGCTCCACACTCTACACTTTACACTCCACACTCCACACTTTACACTTTACACTCCTCACTCCACACTCTTCACTCCACACTCCCCACTTTACACGCCACACTCCACACTCTACACTTTCCACTCCACACTCCACACTCCACACTTTACTGTACACTCCACACTCCACACTTTATACTTTACACTCCTCGCTCCACACTCCACACTTTACACTCCTCACTTTACACTCCACACTCCACACTCTACACTTTCCACTCCAGACTCCACACTCTACACTTTACGCTCCACACTCCACACTTTATCACTCCACACTTTACACTCCACACTCACACTTTACACTCCACACTCCACACTTTACACTCCTCACTCCACAGTCCACACTTTACACTCCACACTCCTTTTTTTACACAATTCACACTCCACACTTTCCACTCCACACTCCACACCCCACACTTTACACTCCACACTCCACACTTTACACTCTACACTCCGCACTTTACACTCCACACTCCACACTCTACATTTTACACTCCGCACTTCACACTCTACAATTTACAAACTCTAACTCCTCACTTTACACTTTACACTCCTCACTTTACACTCCACACTCCTCACTCCACACTTTACACTCCTCATTTTACACTCCACACTCCACACTTTGCACTTTACACTCCTCTCTCCACACTCTACACTCTACACTTTCCACTCCACACTCCACACTCCACACTCTACACTTTACACTCCACACTCCACACTTTACACTTTACACTTTACACTCCTCACTCCACACTCTACACTCTACACTCCCCACTTTACACGCCACACTCCACACTCTACACTTTACACTCCACACTCCACACTCTACACTTTACACTCCTCACTTTACACTCCACACTCCACACTCTACACTTTACACTCTACACTATACACTCTATACTCCTCACTCCACACTCCACACTTTACACTCCACACTCGACACTTTACACTCCGCACTTCAACTCCACACTTTCCACTCCACACTCCACACTTTACACTCCACACTCCACACTTTACACTCCTCACTCCACACTTTGCACTCCACACTTTACACTGCTCACTCCACAGTCCACACTTTACACTCCACACTCCTTACTTTACACACTTCACACTCCACACTTTCCACTCCACACTCCACACTTTACACTCCACACTCCACACTTTACACTCTACACTCTACACTCCACACTTTACACTCCACACTTTACACTCCACACTCCACACTCTACACTTTACACTCCACACTTTACACTCCACACTCCACACTCTACACTTTACACTCTACACTATACACTCTATACTCCACACTTTACACTCTACACTACACGCTTTCCACTTTACACTCCTCACACTTCACACTCCACACTTTACACTCCACACTCGACACTTTACACTCCACACTCCACACTCTACACTCCACACTTTACACTCCACACCTTACACACCACACTCTACACTTTCCACTCCACACTCCACACGCTACACTCTACACTCCACACTCCACACTTTACACTCTACTCTTTACACTCTACACTTCACACTCTACAATTTACAAACTCCACACTCCTCACTCCACACTTTACACTCCTCACTTTACACTCCACACTCCTCACTCCACACTTTACACTCCACACTTTACACTCCTCACTCCACACTTTGCACTCCACACTTTACACTGCTCACTCCACAGTCCACACTTTACACTCCACACTCCTTACTTTACACACTTCACACTCCACACTCTACACTTTACACTCCGCATTCTACATTTTACACACTCTACACTGCCCACTCCACACTTTACACTCCACACTCCTTACTTCACACTCCACACTCCACACTCCACACTTTCCACTCCACACTGCAGACTGGTAACAAGGCAAACATGCACAAGACTGTTCAAATAAACTATTGCAGAAAGGTATTGTGCGTGACTGCATAACCATGTGTTTTGACATCTGTACCATTAACATACGTGTGAGCATTCGGGTTCGTGGGCTTCATCTTGTTTCAAAGCAATGTTGGGAATTTCTCCCAAGATGGCATCAATTGTGAGGTCTCAATGTAGCTTTCTGACTTTGCACCTGGGTTCTATGAGCCTCAATCCATCCTTTTGCATGGGCTGAAACGCTGTATCGCATTATTAATCTTGTTAACCTTTATACATAGAAATCCCGGAATGCAAACACCAAGTCCCAGAAACATATTCCTGCAACATGTCTGTTACCGCCACAGTCACATATATACTATATAAATGTCAGTAGACTAGTCATATTGGAATGAAAGCTCGACTTCACCTGCATAAATGCAATGGTTCCGGTGATGCTCCACACCACCGCGCAAGAAAAGCACCAGCTTCGGGAATTATCCGAAAAGGTATCCTGCGCCCCTCCCTCTGTGCCAACAAGATTCTCTCGGAAGTGAGCCCTTGCGAGCCTATCTGTTTGGAGCGCAGCAGGTCCAGGGCAGATTTATACCCACGACTTTTTCCAGCTTGCGTTCTGTCGTGTCCTCACAGCAACACCAAGGTTGGCTGACGACCCGTGTGGGTGACGCCTGGTGGCTCATCACAAATCGAAGTAGGTTGTACTCCCAATTGTGAGTAGACCCCTTTGCCTCTGGTAAACTAACATAGCTATAGAATAGCTGGCCCATAGAAATAGTTGATTTACCGTTCTTAAAGATTGTGATTTTCCATAGCTACAGTTATGGCCCTAAGCACCAGTTATAAGTACTCACAAGTCACCCCATTTATAGAATGTATCTCATCCCATGGTTCTAAAACCAGTTATAACAAATAGCCATGGCGATAACTGTAGATCATATATGTATGTTTATATATCCCATAGGATCCATGTATGGTATATATGCTAACATGACTGGGGTATATTGATGGTAAATGTTACCATATATAGCATACATGGATCCTATGGGTATATATATATATATATTGATCCACCTATAAAAAAGGTGATTGTCCATAGCTATGTTAGTTTACCAGAGGGCAGCCCATGTATTTCACCAGGCGTTCCACGCCAAATTCCAACGCTTAGTGGGGGATTTGCATCGGCCTAACGGCTATGGAAAATGGATGAAACACAAATGATATTGAGGTAACATATCTAAAAACCTAACAGCTCTGAAAGAATGAAAAACATAGATACCAAAATTGAACACTGCCATTTTCCATAATTTTCCATAGCTCCTATGGAAATAACCGGAGGATTGGGCGGTACAAAGGCTTTATACCTGGAGCGCCGAGATTCCGTCAGACGGCAGTGGAGCTTCCAGCTGCCTTCAGAGATATTGCTGGGATATCACTCGAGAAATGGTTGCGTTTCAAAGAAATTCCAGGAAGATCTGCAGGAAACCATTGGTTTTAGACCCAACTATGCGGTGGTCCTTCAGAATGTCCGTTCGCAAATTCTGGGAATGAAGAAATGATGTTGTTGACAACAAAAATGAGCGGATACTAGAAAAGAAAAACATCTTATTTACTGAATAAACATGAAATGACACTCGATAGTCTCAAGCAACCGCAAGCACAAAACAAATAGAAGAAAAGCCTGAACATTTTGAGCTTTTCGGATCATCTACAACATTCCGGAAAACTTGTCTATCTCTCCGCGGACCCTTCTAAACTTCAAAACTATATATATATATAATAAAGAATATATTACAAGGTATTTATGTCTGAACTCACTGTTGAATTGGCCTGTTTCCCCACCGTTCTATCTCAAACTCTTGATCCATCATGCCTATCGTCCTGTCTCCATGATCCAAAACACATTGGTATTGATATCCATGATCCGACGAACAAAAACAAACACAGTTATGGCCATTTATTAGTTATAACTGGTTATTTCTATGGGATTATGCATTCTATAAATGGGGTGACTTGTTAGTACTTAGAACTGGTGTTTAGGGCCATAACTGCAAATTTGTGGGTGTCTTTGTTCAACTATGTCATCAGAGTGGTTGTGGTTCACCCTACAGGACATTCTCTCCAAATCGCAGCACAGAAACCACGTAGCTTTGACTTTTGGACTCATGTGCGATGATGTGACGATGGAATCCATACCTTGGCAGGGTGCATCATGGTATATGTCATTCCTCTCAGTGCATGAGTGCATGAGTAGCGCATGTCTTCACAGTTTTGGTATTTCTTTTCCCAGGTCGGCTGATGCTGACCGGTCAATGATTAGTGGTGGGTCATTTGCCCAACTAGTGGTAGAGGACGACGACATCATAAGCCACTGATTGGTAACAAGATGTCATTATGCTTCCAAAATGCTGCTACAAATATAGGTTATGTACCGCCAGAAAAGGCAAGGTGGAACTCAAGGGGAAAAAACCAACATGTTGGGATTGGTCGAACCTACAGTTCAACTTTGGAGGAGCTCCAGGTTCAACCCACATTTTTGTTACAAAAGGTTCAATCTTTGCTGCCTGCCCAACTTGGGGGAATGCCTCCAACTTAGAAGGTGGGAGTGGGTAAAGCCAGTTGTCGGCATCTAAATATGTCTCTATATATTTATGTAAAATCCCAACTATGTATATATACAAATAAACACACCTATATATATAATATATATATACACACACACTTATATGGGCTATATATGGCTACAAAATGCTATGTATGGCTTGCGAATCAGCTACTATCTGAGTTGTGTTCCAAATCTTCTGTCATTCCAGTTTACGTTTGGTCAAAGCAACTCCACAATGGGTTTAATAATCATCCCCAACAAACCAAGTCGTACAACCCCAAACTAATCATCAATCAACCATCATCTTTCAATCTTATCAATCATATCCCCATATGTTTTATAGTCTAAAGCCCAAAACAAAACTGTCAATTGATGTTTGCATCACCAAAGATCGTATCAAATCCCATCACCATCATCAAATGCAGCTGAATCTGATCAGTTTAATCCCATCAAAATCCCAATTCCATCCACCCAAAAGCAAGTGTTCCCCGGCATTTCTTGTTGATCTGAAGTCCTCTGAACACAGCTTCGCGACTGGCAAAGTCCATCGGCGCCGCGGCCGGCCCGGCCAGATCTTCAGGTCTGGGAGTGGACAGCGCAAGCGGCGCAAGTGCGGCTGGTGCCTTGAGTGGACACCCTTTAGAGCGCCCGTGGATCAGAAGTAGATAGTGACCAAATAGGGTAACTATGGTTTACTTTTTCATGTGTATTTGTACATCTGATTTGACAAACAAAACAAAATGTAAATCAATATCATGTAAGTATAAATTAATTGATTGGTACTGTTATCTGCATCTACATAATGTTTATTTAGCTTCATCCTGACCGACAATATTCACGGAAGTTCATTATAGCAACATGGAGTAGGTTCAATGACAGGAATGCCACCAACAGCCAATTCGTGAAATCAGCAACACCGTTGCATATATATATATTATTTATACAGCCTATACTGCGCGCTCTTTCATATATTTTTCCTGTTATTTCAATATGGAATTTTATATAACCAACAACCATGAGGATTATATACACCAGACAAAAAAACATCAGAACAATATCAAAGACACCATTCATCCTAAAGCCGAAGCATTGACAAACATATCATTGGTATGTCCAAAAATGACGCAAATGATACCCCAATTTTTGGCAATTCTCATGCCAATGATGAGAATCTGATTTTCTGGGATACCATGGGATATCCTGGGATACTCTATTCTCGGACAAGGCTGGCACAAAAGAATTCACACCAGTAAGACTTAGTAAAGTCGATGAAAGCAACAGAAGCAACACCATGGAAATCGTATGAAATCGTGCACGAATGAATGGCTATGCGTCAAACAAAATTGACCACTTCATCTGGTCTTTTTGATCTGACCAATGATTGTTCCCCCAAATCAATGAGTGACAAGTGCTAAACCAGGATATGGTTCATCAGGCCACTTGCGTTTCATTGAACATAAGTGACCTGATAATAACCCAATTTTTCACTACAGTTCTGGCCCAAAATACCAGTTATAAGTACTAACAAGTCAGCCCATGAAAATAAAATGTATCTCATCCCATAGTTCTATAGCCAGTTATGACTAATAGCCATGGCCATAACATCCCATAACTGTACATATGTCAAAGGATCCTAAAAATGATGGCTGTTTCCACATTTCTCTGGTTGATCTTCAGACTCGCCGGATTCAACTCACCTCCGCTTCCTTCGCCGGCTCCACATTGGACGCATCTACGGACACCACGGGAGTCCGTAGCGGGTCCCTGCAAGCGGGAGATGCTGGAAGCTCGCCAAGAGTTGATCCTTACGAAGCATCCAATGTTGCGATATGTTGAGCCATACTCATCTGAGCAAATGTTTGTTCGGGAATTTCAGGGGCGGTGTTTTCTGGACCGGAACATGGTATGTTTGTTCTACCTTAAAGCACCAATGCTCATGAACCAAATTTGAATAATATAATTGTTGTGTTGTTTTTTCAATGTGGGAAAAACAACATGTCAAAACACAATTTCCCAGTTTCCCTACCAAACAACAACCTGGTGAGAAAAATAATAACATATAATAACATATAGTTCATAACCATCCGTCAATTCAGTCATCGTGATTCCTGGCACATTTCCAGCATGATTGTTCCAAAAATTCGACATTTATGATAGTCCATCAAAATGAACAACTTGTTGAAACTATATAATCGTCAGCATGTGTGTAAATGTCTACAGACGCGACTGATGACCATGTGCTTTTATCGTGATAGTTCAATGAAGATCATTCAGTGATCATAGTGATCTTAATTGCACTATCAGGATCAAACTATCACTATTGTTTATCATCAACTATGATCATTCAGTGATTCAGATCGTTTTAATCCTGAGATCGTATTATTTTTTGCCTAAACTTTGTTTGTTTCCGTTTTACTGGATAGTGGCTCGGGATCTGAATCATCCATAGTGATACATTACCTCAAAGTGACAATACAAACCCCCCGTAAACCACCACCATTGGGCTCTTCAACACAGCTAATGACAATATTATACCCAACTTATGTATGAAAATAAACATGATATCAATCTATCTATCTATCTATCTATCTATATATTGATATTCACATCGTATTACCCCATATAAGGATACTATTATCCCTTATAGTTTCATCAACCAACAGGGTTTTTCAGGGCTCAACTCTGGCCTCCAAGATGTCTCATCCTTGCGAACGACGAGGGCACCGTGCCAAGTTTGCCTTGGAACGTATCGGGATTTAGCCCTAAGAATAGGGTTACCTACTTTACCACCAACATGTATACATAAATATATATATATATATAGATAGATAGACTGACACCAAGTATAGTGGGCAGAACACTGGACATATATGTGATATTATAGTTTTAGAAACGATATGGGGATACCATGATACCATGGGATATGATTTGATGAGGTAAGTTGTGTAATTCAGATCCGTCGTTTAAGTGGAAACCATGCAGGTACACCCCATATTGAACAATAAACATACACTGGTGTCGCGGATTTTTTCCCTTACATCAATCGAATGATATGACATATCGTAATTGGTGGATGATAGGTGGTTGATAGGTGGATGGGTCAAACATATCGAAATACCACAAATACATGGTTTTGTCTATGCGGGGGAAGTCATGATCGTGCACGGGATGGATGATAGGGATATCCCCCATTTTCAGACAAACCTTTTGTGAATTGGTAGCGTTTCAGGTGCCGACCCTTTTCTTTGTTGTGTTCAACATCAAACCTATCACCATTTCCAAATGGGTGGTTTATGGCATTGTTTTACCCACATTTGTCATTTTATCGGACCGAATACTGTTGATCCATTTCAAAACAAACAAATCAGCAGCACTTGGCGCGCATCCACAGTGAAGTGAGTTCGAGCCCTGGTTTCTATACATCACCATTTTCAATACCTATGTTACATGACCAGAGGATACAAACAGTGATTTTCCAAAGCAAACTGTTTCTGGGCTCACAGATTCCTGGACTATCGCCATAGCCATAGCCATAGCATATATCCCACAATATGCCCCACAGTCAAGTTGGTTTATACCTATGTTTAGACACGTTCAAATTTTGATAGATTATGAATATATGGAAATATGTAAATATACAATGTAAATTTGGACATACATATATACATATACATTAAAATATAAATATAAATAAGTAAATATAAATAAATAAAAATATATATATATATATATTGTTGAAAGTAGCGAGGCAGTATAACGATATATAGTTACTTTTTGGGCCAAATTGACCCAAAACTGCGGCAAAAGGGATGGCAAAACCACTGCCAGAGGGGCCGGCGCAACTCAAGAAACCCGATTTCTCGGGTTTTGTGGCCGGGAAACTTAGCAGCAGAATCTGTGGTTAACTTTGTGGGAACGATAAACCATGGCATTTGTGCCGGCAAGTGGTATGGCAGAGCATCCGAAGCAATGATGGACAAGCAAAATTAGGGGCAAATGTGCCGGCAAGTGGCACAGCAAAGCGTGTGAACTTGTTGCGGGCAAGGCAAATTATGGACATGTTCAACGGCAAATGCGTTCAATGCAAGAGTCAATGAAAGCTGGCACGTTTCAAAGTAGAAAAGGGAGGGATTTTTCCATACGCTGACATTGGGGCAACTGCAAAAAGCGCTTCTTTGATTGCTGGAAGCCTGGCAAGTGCCTGGCAAGAACTTGACACAATCATGGCAGAAACCTGGTTGAAACGTGGTGGCATAACAAGGCGGGCAGTTGGGAGTCGGGAGCAGGAACCTCGTTCGCGGAAACCTGGTGGATCTGCTCGGTTTGTTCCTTTTTTTTTGCCCCACATTTCTGCTAACTTGACCGGCATGTTGCTGCCTAGTTTGCTGGGAGGCCGGCTGCTTGACCAGGGCCAAAACCACGATTTTCATCTTGTTTCTGGTGTCGTTTTTATACTCCCAGTCCCAAGCTTACTCCTATATATATATATATATGTGAGTGTGTGTACATATTCGTATATACTCTCGTGAAATCTTACCTGTTGAAAGTTTTTTATTTTTTAATTTTATTTTTGCTATGTTAGTGTTTGGGTTTTGGGGCTGAGATTCAACTAACTTGGCGTTGGGAACACATGGTGTGACATGGACATATTGGTGCTAACCTGGCGCGTGTGAAGCATCAAGTAGGCTCAATCGGGAACTGCTTTGTTAGCGTTCGTTTGTGCGCGCGTTCATCAGCCTTTCCACCAATATATAGTTCCAAACACATTCAATCGTACTTCATAGTAGCAAGTAGCGAGATTGGCAACATGGACCAATATGTTTTGCCTTATTCAATCTATTATGTAAAATTGTTGATTTTGAAGCTTTTTTTGGGTCCAGTAAGGGTGAGCCCCAGGAAGACATCCAAAAACAGTTGTGCCAGTCATGATTTTCAATCCAAACCACAGTTTTGGCAACATGATTGCTAGCATAGCATTTGCCCAGGGTTCCCAAAACCTCCAATAGTACATCATAATCATCGTGGCAGCAAGTAGCCAGATTGGCAAGATCGACCAGGAGTTTTTTCCTTATTCAATCTAATTATGTAAAATTGTTTGTTTTGAAGCTTTTTGGGTCCAGTAAGGGTGAGCCCCAGGAAGACATCCAAAAACAGTTGTGGTTTGATCTGGTCGGCTGGAGATTCAAAAGAGACAACCTAACATAGCAACCAGGGGTACTTTCATTCTGGATTGATTGATTGATGTGTTCGGTTGCGTTTTCTAAAACATGTTTTCCGTGGAGTTTGATGCTAACATAGCACTTTCCATTTGGTGGTTCCAAGCTGTGACAAGTCTCCAGACAGCTATGTTAGCTTATTCTGGTACATTTCTTTTACCCACTTCCTGGGGAATGCCAAACATTGGGAGGACGGAAACAGAGGCTATATTAGCAGGTGTTGGCAGAAATCACCCAAATCATCACTTTCTCCAAATCCCCAGGGTTGACAACGTAGCCAGATGCTATGTTTGTGAGTTGGTGCCAGGGCTAAAAACGCTATGTTAGATTTCACCGGTGTAAATATATATATATATTATAGATAAAATTAGATGGGTTTACAATCCAACAAACATAACATAATACGACTGAGGGGGACCAGCAGCCCTGTTTCTGACCTGGGGACCTGCATCCAGCCAAGCGTGGAGAGTCCAAGAAGGTGGTTGATGCGCTGCCATTCACTGGCCTGGCCACTGGAGTCAGTTCTGGCCATGGCTATTAGTTATAAGTTATAAGTTATGACCGGTTATTTCTACCCTATGGGGTTATACATTCTATAAACGGTGTTCGTTCTGTTAGTACTTAGAACTGGTGTTTTTGGCTCTAAGTGTATCAAGCAGTGGGAAATGAAACCTGTTCTATCGTTTTTGGGGTTAACAATTCGGAAGGTCAACGGTAAATCCAAGGCGGATCATCTCAGAAGTCTGAAGTGATCGGAGATCAGTTGTTGATCGCTGTTCTACAACGCCATGTTTCTTTTTTGTGATAATGGCCATGGGAAAAATGTATTTAGAAATACAAGGTGGTGTCCCTAGCCTTAAGTTCATGTATAAACCCATCTATATACTTAAGTATACTTATAATCAACACCAAAAAAACATATAGACAATCTATCTATACTACAAACTAAGTTGGCCCGAGTACTACATATTGATTATCTCACTACGAGATCGATATTGTATTCCCGCGGCTCCAGTAGTGACATATTCTAGGCATAAATGGTACGGACTTAGTCTTTGAGACCAACTACAAATGGTCTACCCTCTGGTAAACTAACATAGCTATGGAAAATCACCATTTTTTGTGGGGAAATCAACTATAAATGGTCCATTTTCAATAGCTATGTTTGTTTACCAGAGGGTATCTATGTCGATCTCCTATGACATAGGTGATTTCTGAAAAGGTATCAGCCTTTGGGACTGCCCAACCATATCGCCCAAAGCCCTGACAAGGATTGGCAAGCCACAAAGCCCACACCGAAACGACTCGTGTCGACCCTGGATTAGTGAACCCTGGCTTCTATTCCATTTGGGAGGGTCATGGAGGGTTCTCCAGCATAGTTTCTGAAAGTACTGGTGCTGTTTCAATTGCTACCCCTGTTCAACTGTATTATATATATACATGTATAAATAGTATTCAACTTATGTTTATTGATCCTGGGTCAATCTGGATTGCCAGGTGCACTCGATCCCTTCTTGAATCAAACTCCACCACAGCTGCTCCAAGACGATTTTTGCACCAGGAACACCGCGCTTTTCTACGGTCGCCCAATCGTTGGTGCAACGGATGCCCACTATGCCCACTACATGATCAATGGAAATAAGACCATGTTTATGGATAAGAAAGAGACAATTTACTAGCCTAACATATGGCTACTTGGGAATACACCCACCAACCATCATTCCAGTGACATCGCAGTGAAGTTGCTATAATTTCATATTAATCATACAATTTGAGAGGTGGGCTCAAAGAAGTGAGAAATTGCAAGCCCTGTATCAATAAGTATAACAAGTCATGGCTTTATTACACAGGGCTAGGGCTGTTGATTAGCAAAATCAAATCCAGCATTGTGCACGAATTGTTTGAATATGCGTGACTGAAAAATAAAAAACAAACATATCCTATGCAAATTGGTACTACTTCCCCAAATGCAAACATCAAGGGACACATATCAAACCGTTCTATACTTCATTAGCAGGCGGTGGGTAGAGAACAATCTCCTGAAATGAAAGAAACCAATTCGGGGCCGATAACCAGTGCCGCACCATTTTTCATCCCTTACCTAGACTTAGACTGGTTGTGAATACAGTCCTCTTTTTTCTTCAACCAACCTGTGGTAATTTGAGACCCCTCTGATTGCCTAGTCCTTGGTGATGAGGCCCTTTTCTATCAACAGCAGGCATCGAGTCTACACAGATTGACATCAGCAAATCTGGTCTTTCGGGCATTGAAACAACTATCTCTTGAGTCTGGGTCAAAATCTAAATCTGCACCCCCGAACAAAACGGCTAGACAAGTCCAGTATGCAAATCAACACCTGATCAAACAAGAGCACATGTATAAGCGGGGAAAACAACATGGGTTTGTCTGAAAATTGGGTACCCAATATATGGAATACATAGCCATTTGTGAAAAATCAGGATGAGCCAGTGAACCTACTACAAGGTGTTCATGTTTTTTTCCCATCATTAGTCATCATTTTCAGACAAACCCACTGGTTTTTGGGTTGTAACGTTTTGACCCATCGCTATTTCTTCTCCAAAGCTGGCCACGTGGGCTTTTCGTCTGATGTGTGGAGGAACTCCTCCTGGACATAGCAGGTGCCCCCATTTATAGCTAAGATGCACATAACTTGGGGTCAACGTTTGGGTTTCTAGATGACACAAATGGATAATTATAACATGATATAAAATATGGGTATCTAATATCATGATAGAAAGATAATATGTAAGTTGGGGATTAGAAACCCCATGACATAAATGGATAATAATGTAAAGTTAATGGGGCTTATAAACCAACTTACAACTGGGAGCATCACCTTGGACCATTTTTTGGTGGTATTGGGAGGCTCTAGCTATGTATATATCTACATATATCGACATATCTACATAAATCTAACTATTATATAAAGGTATTTGAGTTTCCATAGCGTTAATGATCAGAGGGTACCATTGATAGAAACAAATACGATCGTTCTCAGCGCAGAGCCAAGGAATACTGCAAGCCCAGGGTTGGCGGCAAGTGTTTGACCAGAGAAATGATGGTTTAACAGTCAAAGCTTATATAAACCCATCAATAGAATGCTTAAACGAATAATGATCTGGAGTTTAACATGGTTTAACAACCAAACTGTCGAAACGTGAAGGTTGTGGCGCCTCCAACATGGGATAAATCAACAGGAACCCACCTGGAGCAGGGCATGCCCCATCGCTGGATATTGTTTGGATCAAATGTTCGTGGTATGGCAACCAGCTTTCGCAATCCTGACTATTGAAACCAGTTTAGCCATCATTCCATCTACAATTTCTGCCCACCATAGCCATCTACAACAGTATACAAGTATAAATACCCCGAGTTGATGAGTGTTCCCGTGTATTAGCAGTACCTGCATCCACTCCACCAGAAGCTATGCATTCGACTGTGAATCTTAGGTGCTAGGGCCAGCACATACTAGAAAAATAACTCTTCGCTGGGTAGTATATGTCTGCATCATGCAAATTTGAGACATATGCATTTCATCCCCTTTCTCAGCAATCAATCTTTCGAACCCGACTGTACCTCCGATTTTGACCTGCTGAAAATCGCACCCGGGCCATGTCAAACCCATGGGCCCATCGGCGCGTTCGCTGCCTGCATCAGACCTCGTCCTCCCGCTCGAGCGCCAAGACGAAGGTCGTATTGCGCCGCTGCCAGCGGCGATAATCTGACGGCAACGCTAGGACTAGGGAGATTAGTACAGCTATGGCCCGAAATACCAGTTATAACGTTATAAGTACTGACATAACCGCATTTATAGAATGTATAATCCCATAGAAATAACCAATTAAAATTAATACATGGCCATAGCTGTACAAACAACTGCAAACATGTACAGCGAATGTGAACATTCGGCAATTTTTGGGAACAAAACTGTAAACATTCACATATCCACACCATTCACTCAGGTTTGACCTAGCAATTTTGAGAAAAGAAAACAATACTTTTTTCTGCGTATAGCCACATGTGACCCATATCACATATCGATACTTTATGCTCCAAGTTCTATCAGATCTATCAAAGTGGTCTGATCTGGGGAAGATATGGGAAGAGTATGTTTTATGCAAATTCTCTCCCGTAGCGACAAGAATGTGCTCGTAGAGAGTCACCGCAAGACATAGGTCCAAAAATCTCCAAAACAGCCGAGGGACATGCAAAACAAGAAACAGTTTCTCCAACTAGTATCAAACGAAACGGAACATGTTGAATTTACACCAAGGAAACTGTTGAACATGTCCATCATGTACAACTGTATAGCCGCTGTAAAGCAGCTCGATGATTTCTCATATCGGCATATCGGCCACTTTAGCTTCCCATCTAATCAATCCCTATATTGTTTGCTCTTCAATTTCAGTTTTTCCCATAATAACCCATTGAATCCCATGAAATCCTAGTCTCCCATACTCTCCCATGTTAAGTCATGTTCCATGTATTTCCATGTCATCCGCCTGAGCAGCAGCGGCTCCAATTCACGGAACAGGCCAGCAGCAGCAACAGCACCAGCCAGGCCAGAGATGCTACGGAGACCTGTGTCACGGAGCGCCAGGAAGATTCCCACGGTAGATGGAGGAATGGTGAACGGCAAATTCTGAGGGTAAGTACCATTAATTATATTACCCTAAGAATTTACCGTTAGATAATTAAAAGTTAAGTAGGGTAATTAAGGTATAAAATATTTAGATGTAATTAAGATGTAGTTTACAGGTGGATAATTATCCCGCTCAATTAAGTCGATTAAATGATGAATCTCATCCAGGTAAATCGGGGACTTACTAATTAGGGGTGTTCACCACCTACTATGCGGCATGGTCCTGTGTGTTCTATAAGATCTTGGAAAATCTTGAGGTTGGTTTGGATGATTCAAATACCTTTTCAGGAGGTGTTTGGAAGCTGTTCCGTTCCTGTCAAATATGGGGGTGTCCTGTCTGATGACCATGACTTAGTATTGAAACCCATGGTTTTGGAGATCCTTTTTTTTGAGATCCAAAGTCGTGATTGTCACAGAAACACAAAACATCCTGGCGCCTGGCCGTGCGCCAGAAGATTTCATAGAGTACCGAGACACAGAGCGTTTTTTTCCCCAAAAAGAATGAGCACCCCATATGTCACCAATGGCTATCAACAAAGGGGAAGACATGCAACAACGCACAATTGTGCAATCCCTTCTTGTCGATGAGTTTTTCACCTGTGTTTTGACGACTTGCAAAGGTGTTGTTGTTCTTCCACGTTCTTGTTGCATGTTTTTCCTTCAAGCCTCTTTGTGGGTTGGCCGCCCCCGCATTTTCTCATCTAAAATTTCTCCTGACATGTTTGTTTTTTAATGAGCTCCCTCCGCTTCAAGATTCTTAACCCAGCAATCATGTCAAATCTATAAAACTATCTAATAAATAACCTCAAATCCCCTAAAATCCCATCATTCCAAGGCATTTCCCATGTTTTTTTCCTAGAATCTCATTTTCCAGCACTTTTCCCACCATTTTCAACCAACAACTCGTAGTGTCCCCCGGTTTTCCCACGGCCATCCGACCCCGGCGCACCTGGCGCGCGCCGTCCCGGACGGGGCCCAGTTCCCGCAGCAAGAGGCCGGAGGCCTCGCCGATGACCAACAGGGAGCACCACCTGCGGATTTCTTGGAAGAGATCTGATTTATGTAGTAGTTGATATATACATCATTCGTATATATATTCTATAATATTATATATAATATATTCTCTATATATATATTATGTTTTTTAGATATATAATGATATAATGATATATAGTTTTATGTACTTGCACATATATATATATATATATTGTTCATATTTAGTTGGGAGATACAGGATGGTGCCCCCCCAGTTATAAGTTGGTTTAAAAACCCCATTAGCTATAGTTATATCTGCCATAAACCAAAGTTATGGGAGTTATAAACCAACTTATCTAACTATGGGGCACCACCTTGTACCATAGGGAATCATTTGATAACTTACATATGGGTTGATCGATTTGGAACCGCAAGCAGGGGAGGAATTGAGAATCAGTATCGGAATCGTGGCCCCGTTGATGAGTCGTGGTGTTCCATCATTGAAACGAGCAATGCAGATAAGGGATGTTGCAAATAAAATCGGTTTCTACTTCAATTAAATTTCTGGTACAGCAATCAAACATGGGAATAGAAACTTGCCCATTCTCCAATTCAAACTTCCATTTTGGACGCTATTTCCCATTTCCAGGTTTGATTACCTGAGGGTAAAGGCAGAACAGACGACATTGGCTACTTGGGCAGCCAAGGGGCCACATGGGACCCTGAAGTAGCAAAGAGCCAATGCCATTTCTAGGCCTTGCTGGAGCTGCAAGAGTATGTTCCCTGCAAGGTGCCGCCCCTGGTCATGTTCTGTTGGTTTATGTTGGTTCATGTTGGTTTATAAGCCCAATCACCACACAACTATATAGCGCCGGACAACTACTTAGAACATTGGTTTTGGAATTCCAAAACGTGTTCTAAGTAGAAACCCTGGACCACTACTTAGAACATATATGTTCATATATGTTCTAAGTAGAGGTTTTGGGGGTTCCCCCGTGTTCTAAGTAAGAATCCCCCCAGCTATCTACGTGCATTTTGGAAAATCCTGTGTATATATAATATATTTTGAATATTGTAGTTGTCCGGCACTATATATTCATATAATAAAAACTTTCCAAACCTGATGTTCGAATCGTATGTACATCGCTATATATATATATACACAGAGGTTTTGGGGGTTCCTCCATGTTCTATAAGTAAGAATCCCACCAGCTATCTACGTGCATTTTGGAAAATCCTGTGTATATATAATATATTTTGAATATTGTAGTTGTCCGGCACTATATATTCATATAATAAAAACTTTCCAAACCTGATGTTCGAATCGTATGTACATCGCTATATATATATATACACAGAGGTTTTGGGGGTTCCTCCATGTTCTCCAAGTAAGAATCCCACCAGCTATCTACGTGCATTTTGGAAAATCCTGTGTATATAATATATTTTGAATATTGTAGTTGTCCGGCACTATATATTCATATAATAAAAACTTTCCAAACCTGATGTTCGAATCGTATGTACATCGCTATATATATATACACAGAGGTTTTGGGGGTTCCTCCATGTTCTAAGTAAGAATCCCACCAGCTATCTACGTGCATTTTGGAAAATCCTGTATATATATAATATATTTTGAATATTGTAGTTGTCCGGCACTATATATTCATATAATAAAAAATTTCCAAACCTGATGTTCGAATCGTATGTACATCGCTATATATATATATACACAGAGGTTTTGGGGGTTCCTCCATGTTCTAAGTAAGAATCCCACCAGCTATCTACGTGCATTTTGGAAAATCCTGTGTATATATATATTTTGAATATTGTAGTTGTCCGGCACTATATATTCATATAATAAACTTTCCAAACCTGATGTCGAATCGTATGTACATCGCTATAATATATATATACACAGAGGTTTTGGGGTTCCTCCATGTTCTAAGTAAGAATCCCACCAGCTATCTACGTGCATTTTGGAAAATCCTGTGTATATATAATATTTTTTGAATATTGTAGTTGTCCGGCACTATATATTCATATAATAAAAACTTTCCAAACCTGATGTTCGAATCGTATGTACATCGCTATATATATATATACACAGAGGTTTTGGGGGTTCCTCCATGTTCTAAGTAAGAATCCCACCAGCTATCTACGTGCATTTTGGAAAATCCTGTGTATATATAATATATTTTGAATATTGTAGTTGTCCGGCACTATATATTCATATAATAAAAACTTTCCAAACCTGATGTTCGAATCGTATGTACATCGCTATATATATATATACACAGAGGTTTTGGGGGTTCCTCCATGTTCTAAGTAAGAATCCCACCAGCTATCTACGTGCATTTTGGAAAATCCTGTGTATATATAATATATTTTGAATATTGTAGTTGTCCGGCACTATATATTCATATAATAAAAACTTTCCAAACCTGATGTTCGAATCGTATGTACATCGCTATATATATATATATACACAGAGGTTTTGGGGGTTCCTCCATGTTCTAAGTAAGAATCCCACCAGCTATCTACGTGCATTTTGGAAAATCCTGTGTATATATAATATATTTTGAATATTGTAGTTGTCCGGCACTATATATTCATATAATAAAAACTTTCCAAACCTGATGTTCGAATCGTATGTACATCGCTATATATATATACACAGAGGTTTTGGGGGTTCCTCCATGTTCTAAGTAAGAATCCCACCAGCTATCTACGTGCATTTTGGAAAATCCTGTGTATATATAATATATTTTGAATATTGTAGTTGTCCGGCACTATATATTCATATAATAAAAACTTTCCAAACCTGATGTTCGAATCGTATGTACATCGCTATATATATATATACACAGAAGTTTGGGGGGTTCCTCCATGTTCTAAGTAAGAATCCCACCAGCTATCTACGTGCATTGTGGAAAATCCTGTGTATATATAATATATTTTGAATATTGTAGTTGTCCGGCACTATATATTCATATAATAAAAACTTTCCAAACCTGATGTTCGAATCGTATGTACATCGCTATATATATATATACACAGAGGTTTTGGGGGTTCCTCCATGTTCTAAGTAAGAATCCCACCAGCTATCTACGTGCATTTTGGAAAATCCTGTGTATATATGTAATATATTTTGAATATTGTAGTTGTCCGGCACTATATATTCATATAATAAAAACTTTCCAAACCTGATGTTCGAATCGTATGTACATCGCTATATATATATACACAGAGGTTTTGGGGTTCCTCCATGTTCTAAGTAAGAATCCCACCAGCTATCTACGTGCATTTTGGAAAATCCTGTGTATATATAATATATTTTGAATATTGTAGTTGTCCGGCACTATATATTCATATAATAAAAACTTTCCAAACCTGATGTTCGAATCGTATGTACATCGCTATATATATATATACACAGAGGTTTTGGTGGTTCCTCCATGTTCTAAGTAAGAATCCCACCAGCTATCTACGTGCATTTTGGAAAATCCTGTGTATATATATTATATTTTGAATATTGTAGTTGTCCGGCACTATATATTCATATAATAAAAACTTTCCAAACCTGATGTTCGAATCGTATGTACATCGCTATATATATATATATATACACAAAGGTTTTGGGGGTTCCTCCATGTTCTAAGTAAGAATCCCACCAGCTATCTACGTGCATTTTGGAAAAATCCGTGATATATATAAATATTTTGAATATTGTCGCTTGGGTCGGCACTATAATTCATATAATAAAAACTTTCCCAAACCCTGATGTTTCGAATCGTAGTACATCGCGATATATCTATATACACGAGCGGTTTGGGGGTTCCTCCATGTTCTAAAGTAAGAATCACACAGCTATCTACCGTGGCCCAATTTTTGGTAAACATCCGTGTATATATAATATATTTTGAAGTTGTAGTTGTCGGCGTATATAGCATATAATAAACAAAGCTTTCCAACCTGATGTTCGAATCGTATGTACATCGCTATATATATATACACAGAGGTTTTGGGGGTTCCTCCATGTTCTAAGTAAGAATACCACCAGCTATCTACGTGCATTTTGGAAAATCCTGTGTATATATAATATATTTTGAATATTGTAGTTGTCCGGCACTATATATTCATATAATAAAAACTTTCCAAACCTGATGTTCGAATCGTATGTACATCGCTACATATATATACACAGAGGTTTTGGGGGTTCCTCCGTTCCTCCATGTTCTAAGTAAGAATCCCACCAGCTATCTACGTGCATTTTGGAAAATCCTGTGTATATATAATATATTTTGAATATTGTAGTTGTCCGGCACTATATATTCATATAATAAAAACTTTCCAAACCTGATGTTCGAATCGTATGTACATCGCTATATATATATATACAGAGGGTTTGGGGGTTCCTCCATGTTCTAAGTAAGAATCCACCAGCTATCTACGTGCATTTTGGAAAATCCTGTGTATATATAATATATTTTGAATATTGTAGTTGTCCGGCACTATATATTCATATAATAAAAACTTTCCAAACCTGATGTTCGAATCGTATGTACATCGCTATATATATATACACAGAGGTTTTGGGGGTCCTCCATGTTCTAAGTAAGAATCCCACCAGCTATCTACGTGCATTTTGGAAAATCCTGTGTATATATAATATATTTTGAATATTGTAGTTGTCCGGCACTATATATTCATATAATAAAAACTTGCCAAACCTGATGTTCGAATCGTATGTACATCGCTATATATATATATATATACACAGAGGTTTTGGGGGTTCCTCCATTTTCTAAGTAAGAATCCCACCAGCTATCTACGTGCATTTTGGAAAATCCTGTGTATATATAATATATTTTGAATATTGTGGTTGTCCGGCACTATATATTCATATAATAAAAACTTTCCAAACCTGATGTTCGAATCGTATGTACATCGCTATATATATATATACACAGAGGTTTTGGGGGTTCCTCCATGTTCTAAGTAAGAATCCCACCAGCTATCTACGTGCATTTTGGAAAATACTGTGTATATATAATATATTTTGAATATTGTAGTTGTCCGGCACTATATATTCATATAATAAAAACTTTCCAAACCTGATGTTCGAATCGTATGTACATCGCTATATATATATATATATACAGAGGTTTTGGGGGTTCCTCCATGTTCTAAGTAATAATCCCACCAGCTATCTACGTGCATTTTGGAAAATCCTGTGTACATATAGTATATTTTGAATATTGTAGTTGTCCGGCACTATATATTCATATAATAAAAACTTTCCAAACCTGATGTTCGAATCGTATGTACATCGCTATATATATATATACACAGAGGTTTTGGGGGTTCCTCCATGTTCTAAGTAAGAATCCCACCAGCTATCTACGTGCATTTTGGAAAATCCTGTGTATATATAATATATTTTGAATATTGTAGTTGTCCGGCACTATATATTCATATAATAAAAACTTTCCAAACCTGATGTTCGAATCGTATGTACATCGCTATATATATATATACACAGAGGTTTTGGGGGTTCCTCCATGTTCTAAGTAAGAATCCCACCAGCTATCTACGTGCATTTTGGAAAATCCTGTGTATATATAATATATTTTGAATATTGTAGTTGTCCGGCACTATATATTCATATAATAAAAACTTTCCAAACCTGATGTTCGAATCGTATGTACATCGCTATATATATATATACACAGAGGTTTTGGGGGTTCCTCCATGTTCTAAGTAAGAATCCCACCAGCTATCTACGTGCATTTTGGAAAATCCTGTGTATATATAATCTATTTTGAATATTGTAGTTGTCCGGCACTATATATTCATATAATAAAAACTTTCCAAACCTGTATAATATGAATCCCATCCCAATTAATCAAACACCCACCAGAGTCCCCATGGAGGATGACCTCCTTTACAGCGTTGTGCTTCTTGGTCAACAAGACTCCGCCCCAATTGACGCAACATCACACCTCCTGTATATATATAATATAAATATGCAGTGTTAAGTTGTATGTATGTATACATATACATACATAGATTTACATGTATATATGATGGCGTGTTCTAAGTAGAGGATCCTCATATGTTCTAAGTCACTTAGAACATACGTCCCCTATTCGCCGAAAATGTTCTAAGTAGAGGGCGCGTACCCACCGAAAAAATTCCAAAACGATGTTCTAAGTAGTTGTCCGGCGCTATAGACATATAAAATACCACGATTTTAGTTGACTTTGAATAGACTTGACTTTCTATTTTTTGGGAGTTACTTTAGATGGTACCATGTGAAACACAATCAATATAGCACATGCATGATTAAACCGGACGCTTCACCCCCATGTTTATCCGTTTGGGACCTTTCCGTTGCACACGTTGGTTGTTCTAGTCAGCCATACATCTTTGGCTGGTCAGATCTTTAATTGCCTGACATGTGTATACATTTGGATGGAGTTTTGATTATCTCAGCATTTCATTCAAGCCACCTTCACACGCCTAAACAGAAACAGCTCTATATATATATATATGCACAATATATAAATATATATATGCACAATATATATATATGCGAATAGAGTGTAGGCTACGGACCGTTGTATATTATCACAATTAGACACTCTAGGATCCAGCACCAAAGGGGCTCTTCAAACTGGCCTCTTTGGCTCAAGACCCACTGCAGCGCTGGAGCAAAGAATAGCAATGCGGAAGCTGATGCCCGTGTAACGTCATCACCGAAACTATCACCTCGAACCTAACTACCAGGACATAATCGGGCAAACAATCCCCGGTTCACAGGTTATCAGCCGTAGGACTCCTACGGAGCCTACGAGCGGGTAGCCGCGGGCCTTACAGATGACTGAACAGGATAGCAGCGATAATGCATTTTCTTTCTCTGGACATGCCGTTGCACCAGCTGCCGGCACGCAGTCAAATTCTTCACAGAGTATCGACACTGGTGGAAGCGATGCCTCAGAATTGAGAACAAGCCTACCCAGGCGACCTCTGGTTGCTCCTAGAGGGAGACAAATTTCGACAATGCAAGCAATTGAAGATAGGGACAGCACACCTGGAAAGAGAAGATCATCTGCACGACAATTGTCGCCTCCGATGACTCCAAGGACTAAGGCAAAGACTACGTCGTCGAATCCGCCTTCACCGATTCAGGACGCTACTCCATCAGGGACAGGATCTTATCAGCAAGTGAACGCCCCATCGAGTGGTAGCGACATCTTCACCGCCTATCAGAGTGAATCAGCTGAATACAAGACATCACTGGAAAAGGCCACTGAAGAAGAATCCGTACTTCAGGCAAGATTGGCCGAGACGACAGCTTATGCCTATCAACAATTTAATTTCCCGGAAAGCACCACTCATCAAGAGATGATGTCGATGACCGAACAACTCCAGATGCTGAACTTCGAATTACAGGCTGCACAACAAGAAGATGAAGGTGCGACCTACAGGATCGAAGAGTTGGAAAGGTATCAGACTATGTCGAATGAAGCTGCGTCTCATTTGGAATTCAAATATTCACGACTACGTTCGGAATTCGATGAACAAATGGGACAAGCGAGCGCAATCATGGTACATGTGGGCGCCGATGCGAACGCTCACATAAATCAACTTAGACTGGAACTGGAAAACGCGGAGATGAATGCCAAGCAGGAAGCTCTAGCGGTCGGCTACGCCAATGATCAAACATGTGCTTTACAGATCGAGATGCTCGAGGTTGCCAATCAAAATCAGACAATGAAGCACACCATGTCCATGAACGTTAGACGACTGGAAACTGAGCTTGATGCTGCCGACATGAAGAGGGATGAGATCATGAAGGAGTTCCGTAGTAACATAAGATCTGAACATGACCGTTATGCAGAATGTGAACATCACTTAGCTTTGGAAGAATCGCAACTTCGATTGCAGGTGATCCACAATGAAAACTTACAATCTCGACTAGCGATTTCTGAGAACAGGGTTTCTGAAGAATCTCTAGCTGAATCAGGCGGCATGCGGGACATGAGGATCATGGGACTACGTTCTGAACTACACATGAAACAAAGTCTTTTAGATCGAATGCAACAACAACTGACTGAATCGAAGAATCAGTATCATGAACTTTCCTGTCAACAAGCCAGAAGATCTTCACCAAGCAGATCACCACATGGGGGGCCTCTATACGAGATGTATATGCAAGCCGTGCGTGAGCGTGACAGCTTGAAAGAATCCAAGGCTGAAGTTGACAAGTTGTACTTGCAGAACAGAACTGAACTCATTGACACTGAGGACCTGCTCAAAGTCTTCCAACGAAACTTCGATGAGACTGGTAAGAAATATCAAGATGCCCTGAACAAGATCGATCACATGAGCAACAATCCGAATGTGACGAGTGATTTGTTCGACAGTTTGCACAATGAAATCAATGACAGGGACACAGCTATTGCTCGCCTTCATACTGAACTTGAAGCCCAAAAGGATTCTCTTGAGCGTGCTCACAGGGATGCAGGTAAGTCCATCAAGATGTTGAACGACAGAAGACTCGTGATCAAAGGTGCGACTGACTATTCCATTCCTCAAAGCCACTTGACTGAGATGCATCAATTGGCCAATGAGCGTTTCGCTGAGGTAGAAGAGATGTCGAGCACTATTGCTGCCCTGAAGTTGGAAAATCAAGCTCATTCTTCTTCATCAAAGAATAGACCGACTACATTACATGGGTACCCCAGTAATGCTATGCCTCGAAATGAATGTGAAGAGAAGTGTGCCAAACTGAAAGCAGAGTTGGACGAGATGAAGCAAGAGAAGAACAACGAAGTTCGAAATCTTCAAGATGAGTTGAAGAAGATGGAAGATCGGAAAGATTATTACAAGAACAACTTCTCTCAAGCTGAAGATCGCGCCAACGATGAAGAGCAGGAATACCGAGCAGAAGCTGAAGCCTTCGAGAAGCTCAGGAACGAGTACAACACCAATGTCAAGGAGTTGGAGAACCTTGAGAGGGATAGATCCAAATCATCTGTATCTCTAAGAGAAGCCGAAAAGATCAGCCTCCAACCCTGGCCTAAGACCACTGAACTTTCATCCTGGAAGGGAAGTGTTGTTCATGAAGTTTGTGTTGCAAGTGGAGATCGAAACTATGAAGATTGGAAAGCGTGGCTAGCTCCGTGTCTTGCAGATCAACCTGACTTGGAGGTCCTGGCCAAAGCACCCGATGTGAGATTCCAATCCATTGATGCCAAGCTCTCCAATGCCTTGAGGAAAGTCATTGACAATGCTGGGGACAAGTCCATGCAAGTGAAGTATGACATGTCCATGAAGAATCAATTGTATGGGAGAAGTGGGGACTTCATCAAGGGACGAGAACTATTCGCAATGATACTGATTAGCTTCAAGTCACCTGACCATACTGAAGTTCTCTACAACGCCCATCATTTGTATATGTTCAACTACTATGGAGATGACCAGCTTGAGGCCTTCTACAACAAGTGGCTTGACATCGTGTACAACATGAAACATGATGATCTGCCTTCCAACAATTCCCTGCGTGACACATTGTTCCGGAAGATTGAACACTCAAAGCTTATGGCCCTTGATATCAACCGATACAAAACCTTTGATGAAGGGCATCCTGAGAAGACCTATGTTTACCTAACTGGTATGATCAAAGGATACATAGCAAGAGGAAAACAGGAACGGCTGTTGAAAGATAGAGAACGTGCAGTGAAACTGTCATTGTCCTCTAACAAGACGACACCTGCCTTAGAAGATGCAGACAAGCCTGCCGCTCCCGTCAAGACCAAGAAGGAGAATGAAGCAGCCGCATCGTCTACAGGTGATCCTCCCAAACGGCCTAAGGCGAAAGCGAAGAGTGAAGCTGCATCTGTACTTCCTACACCTTCTCCGAAATCTCATGCCGACAAGAACAACAAGAAAGGCAAAGGTGGGAAGGGAAGATCATCTTCACCCGTTGACAAGAAGAAGATTTTCTGTAACTACTTCTTCAATAAAGGAGGATGCAACAAAGGTGACAAATGTCTTTACAGTCATTCTCAGAAGGTCTATGATGCCAAGACGAAAGGTAAGAAAGGCAGAAGTGGAAGTCGAGATTCATCAAGGGGAAAGGGTAAAGGAAGTTCATCTTCAGCTGGACCCCAAAAGAAGGTATGTTGGAATTGGCAGAAGGGTACCTGCACGTTTGGGAGCAAATGTAAATTCCTACATGCAGATCAATCGCCTTCAGCATCTTCAGAAAGAGCCAGCAAGAAAACACCAAAGAAGAAAGCGACTCCCATTGCCATTGATTCCTTCTTTGACAGCGACAATGAAGATTCTATGGATTATACCTCACCGAGGATAGCCAGCGCAAAGAAATCTTCCGATGTTCGCAGAATCTCATTTGATCTGGAACCTGAAGTGCACGAGATTGCAATTGAGAACTATCAAGAGGGACTACCCAAACGTATGTATCGTGACCCCAACAAGCAGTATGTCTTCTGGAAGGTCGATGATTTGACCGACGATCAGTCCAAGTCCGACAACACACTTGGTTCAGTTCGAGCACGGGCCAAAGCAATCATCATGGACAGATGTGGACTCCATCGTTTTGTTGATGAAGTTAGAATCATTATTGGCCCCAAGTTCGACATGTTGATCAAGCTGGACAATGATCGTGATGACTTGACTTTTATTGAAGAGCTTGTTGAGCACGAAGTTGGAAACTCCCTCATGAAGTCCAAGAACATAATGTGCATTTCATTACCAGTACAAGCCAAAGATCGTAGATTCATCCTGGATTCTGGCAGCGGACACGATCTGATTTCTGCAAGGAAAGCCGAAAGGATGAGCCTGAAGCAACGAACTTGTGATCCTATCATGTTCCACACCGCCAACGGTTCAACTGCTACTCAAACGGAAGCGGAGATTGACCTGGGAACCTTTGATGTGACCTCTCATGCTTATGTACTGGACGACACTCCGTCCGTGATGTCTCTTGGGAAACGATGCATGGAAGAAGGATACTCCTTTGTATGGCCATCTGGTCAAATGCCTTTCATGATTACGAAGAATGGAGAACGCATCGATCTGACAATCCATGACAACATCCCATACGTTGATCTTGGAACATACGAATGCACTCCTCATGAATGCCATCATGCATCAAAGATCCATGACCTATTGACACATTCTCAAGTCGGATTCAATGATTTCAACGACATTGATGATGTTGGTCAACCCTCACGAAGAGTACATCTCGATGGAGAAAGTGGTCTTGAGACATCGACTGAGGATCACAACTGTTCCCGATACGTCAAGAAGCTCAAGGTGAAGAAGAAGAGAAGAGCAATGAACCGACAGAAACATTTGGCAACTCCTGGAGAAGAGGAAGAAGAACCACCTGAGGGCGGTGAGTACGAACCAGGAACTCCGCTTGGCGATCCTCCTGGAGACGAGACTGACTTCGAAGACGATGGTCATGGCGCTCCTGAAGACGCCGCTGAGGGTGATGAAGATGACATTGAGATCGATGTCGTCGAGGGTGAGTCCAGGGTAGCCAAAAGAGGAACACTCAAGAGAGAAGCCAATAGCTTGAATCACAAGCTGACCCACAGATACAAGAATCCGTATTGCGATTCATGCATTCGAGCAAAGATGAAGCACTTCAAGACTCGTCGTGGTGCATACAAAAGGGAACTCAAGAAGTTTGGCGACCTCATTACCTTTGATGCAGTGGACACATCCAAAGTCCATGATGACGTGTTAGTCCTCGAGAAGGAAGTGTTGGTTGTCAGAGACTGTTTTACAGGGATCATTGGTGCTTATCCATCTGATCGAATGACCAAAGACGATGTAGTCAGAGCAGTGAAACAGTTCATCGGCGCAAAGAAGGTCAGACAGGCCTACTCTGATCATGCTCCTCAATTCATTGAAGCTATGAACGAGATGAAGATACCAATTGATCATTCGTTGCCTGGGAGACCTCAAACCAATTCAATCGCCGAAAGGACGAACCAATTTATCCTCACAGCTACTTCTACATGTCTTTTGGAAGCTGGATTACCACCTTGTTTCTGGAGAACGGCAATCCTTTGTGTATGTCATCTACTCAACGTAGAGCCCAACGATGATGGATTGAGCGCTTGGTGCAAACTCCATGGATCTGAATTTGCTGGCAAACTCATTCCCTATGGTGCTCGTGTGAACTACAAGCCTCCGAAGACCAGAGAAGCGGGACAACTCCATAAGTTTGGACCTGATTCTATCCCAGGAGTGTTTGCAGGTTATCACATTGGTCCGGGGATGCATTGGTCAAGACAATATAAAGTATGGCCTCTGAGTGAATTCGTACATCAGAATCTTGGTGACGATGCTAGCAAACCTGAACACCGTCTTCTCAAACCTCATTTGACTGAAAAGGTCGAGATGGTCACTCCACTGACATTTCCATGCAAGCAAGAATATGAGAGGGTGAACACCACATTAGAGGGAATGAAAGAGAGAGAAATCCTCGATGGCGATCCCTCCAAAATGCCTCATGGAGATGACGAAGAACATGACCAAGATGAGGATGATGATGAGCTTGATGACGGAGACGACGGTGGACCTGGACCAAGTGGTGGAAAAGTTTCAAAGAAGCCTCTTGATGACTCCGAGGATATCTTCGACAAAGACAAAGATCCAGAAGAAATGACTCTCCAGGAATTGATCGATGCCCAACCAGACCATTGGAAGAAGGGCAAAGCTGGAGATGGGAAGATATACCTCAATGACGATGGAGAGAAGGTCAAGCTGAACGTCAAGGGTTACCCATACAAGATTGGAGATGACGGTAGACGAATGTTCAGAACGTCATTGCGTCCCAAAGGGACCTATTCTCCTGAAGAATGGCGCAAACTCTCTCAGTCTGACCGGAATACCATCCTCAAGGCCGAGAAGAAGAAGTTGGAAAAGAAAGAGGCCGATGACAAAGCCAAAAGATTGGTCGAAGAAAAGAAGAAGAAGGCAACGAAGAAGGAGAAGAAAGATTCGAAGAAAGACGAAGACGAGCCAAAGTCCAAGGACGATGAAGGTGGTGATGAAAGTAAGAAGGATGGCTCTCATTCAAAGTCAAAGAAATCCGATGCAGGTGTTGGTGAAATTGTGAAGAACAAAGTTACCTTACCTATCACATGTACAAGTACGTATCTTGATTTGTACGACATAGTCGATGATGACGATGTACTTGGAAGACGATACATTGATTGTCGAAAAGTGAAGAGGAATGCTGATGCTAGTCCATGTTCCGATGCTTCTACTGACGTCCCGGACGACGAGGAATATCTCACTGAATGGGATGAATGGTCGGAGGTCGAGAAAGGGCGTGGCCCAAAAGCATCGTGGAGTGGTGAAGTTTGGAGCACATTGTCAGGTGAGATTTCGAGGTTTTCCATGGCTACGCCAGGAGAGTCGACAATGATCAAAAATGGCAAATGTGTCAACGTCAAGAACGTGAAGAACATAGCCACTGATGATGATGAATACATCCCTTTCCCAACTATGCCGTGTACTTCTGCATCAAACCAAAGTCACCGAACCAAGATTCCATCAGGAGGTCTTGGAAGCAAACTTTTCAACGCAATGGTTTCACGACCTGTGGGCAGAGCCGAGATTGAGTCTAACCCAAAGGCCAAAGAGGCAATGCTCAAGGAGTGGAAAGGCCTTCGTGATCAAGAAGTATTCGACTTTACAATGGTTCGTGAATATGACGATGTTGTTGCAGAGGCCAAGAAGAACAAAAAGGAAGTACATATGGCCAGGGTCCATGGCATATGCGTGGAAAAGAATTACCAGCTGTCAGAAGACAATCCTGGACGAAAATTCAAGGGAAGAGGCGTTCTGCTAGGAAATCAGGTGAAGAATCAGCATTGGGAGGCAGCATTCTTCCAAGACTTGGGAAATTCCCCTGCTTCCTTCGAAGCCTCACGATGGGCAGATTTTTACGGATGTCTTCCTGGGCACTCCGTCAAGTTGGCAGATGCGATTCAGGCTTACATCCAGGCTAAGTTGAAGGGACCTTTGTGTTGGGTGGAGTTACCCACTGACGCATGGCCTCCGGAGATACAGTATTGGAAGTTCCGTCGCCCTGTCGTAAGACTCGACAAAGCCCTGTATGGACACCCTGATTCAGGCACGATGTGGGAACAACATTGTGACAAGAAAGTTCAAGAAATTGGTTTTGAGCCCATTGGAGAGGAATGGCCTTCAATGTATTTTCATGATGAGCTCAAATTGCTATTGGTAATCTATGTGGATGACCTTAAGCTTGCTGGGCCCTCCGAAAATCTGGCCAAAGGTTGGGAAATGCTGCGCACTGTTCTGCGCATTGAACCCGAAACCGACTTGGGACTTTACTTAGGATGTGTTTTATCCCAAAGTGAGACCCAATTGCATAATGGTAAGAAAGTCAAGACCATAACTTATAACATGGAAGGATTGTTAAAGTTATCAGTGGAAAAGTATCTTGACATCATTGGTAAGGACACAAAATTGAAAAAGGTATCAACTCCAAGCCTTCCAGAGGAAACGAAAAGCAGCCCGTATCGAGCTCCTTCCGATGGAAAACGCAAAGTTGAGTGTCCTTGGTGTGCACATTCCTTCGATCCAGATATGCCTGCTCTCTCCGAGACTGGCAACTCACGTCCTGGCCAAGACAGTGAGACGCTGAGCCGTGGGAATCTAGCTCCGCATGCAGCTAGTGTGCTTATGAAGCTGCTTTATGCAGCCCGCATTGCGCGGTTTGACCTGTTGAGATCCATCAATGCATTAGCACGTAATGTGACTAAATGGACAAAGGATGATGACGCCCGTCTTCATCACCTAATGTGTTATGTTAATTCCACATTGTCCCTCAAAATGATAGAATGGGTCGGAGACAAAATTGAAGATTTGTCGTTAGGACTATTTGCAGATGCGGATTTCGCTGGATGTGCCCAATCCTTGAGATCAACTTCAGGATCGCACTTACAAGTCCAAGGTAAGTTCACAAGATTCCCACTTGCTGGTGGAAGTAAGCGACAAGGGTGTGTTAGCCATTCTACCCCCGAAGCTGAAATTGTGGCTGCAGATACTGCACTTAGGACTCTAGGAATCCCCGCACTAAGTCTGTGGAAAGTCTTAGCCAAAGCATTTCCTCAACTCCTGTTTCATGACGATAATCAAGGTATGATTGGTGTTGTCAGATCAGGACGGAATCCAACCATGCGTTATTTGGAGCGCACACATGGCATTTCCATTGCCTCCATGCATGAACATTTCCAAAAGGATCATTTCGTATTGATCTATGAAATTACAGCCAAAATGGCAGCCGATATCCATACTAAAGGGTTCAAGAATCCCATGGCATGGAAGAAAGCTTGTATGCTAATCAATTTGTTGGAGCCTCAGGACTTGCAGAGCAAAGAAGTATTAGACATGTTGCAGCCTAGCACAGATGTCGATATGACTACTCGCCAAGTTTTCCAATCCAAAACTGAGGACATTCCAAACTTCCCATACACGGAAACCCCTATTTTACCAAAAGAAGTGTATAGGAAGGGTTTGACTAGCAAAGAGAAGTTACAATACTTGCCAGGTATGGATCCCATTTTTGTCGTCAAGCAACCGGTGTTTTACCGTCCCAAGCCACCCGGCTTGATTGTGCCGCCAGATGTATTAAGATCCACATGGGTTCTTCTAAATGGTGCGTGGACAAAGGTCGAACACCGTGCATCTCCACCAGAGCAGGCTATCAGATTTGATAAGTGGGTTGAACGAGCGTGTTTTCAGTACCATTCGCCCAACAAGCAGCCGTTGATCCCGGACACTGTTTCACAATCCGTTTCAACGACTTCAACCCACCGGGTGATGTCGTCAAAGCACGTGCATGCCCCGCCTGCCCACTCGAGCTCACTACGTGACTCGTGTGCGTCAAAACCACATGACCGTGTACAGCATCTGACCGATTCACCAATGCTGATGTTCTCGGTTGATGCCTTGTTTTTAGATGCACAGACATCACCGTCTCAACACCCGAAATCCATTCACCAGTGCCTTCAGCCAGCCACACGTGTGATCAATACGCTTATGCGCCTTGTTCATGGGGGGAGTGAGGGTGAAGGATGGCATTCGCACAGTGAAAAGGGGCACCCACAGTCCACCTCAACACCTGGCCTATGTCATACGCATCCGGAATTGGACATCAATGATAACATTCCGTTTGTAAAATCCACCCGAAAATCCCAAGTGTTAGGTAAGAAAAATGAAGATCATTGGCAGTGGGATGGGAAAGAGACATTGATCCGAATTCACAAAACGCCAAGAAGGCAAAACTTTGTACCACAGGATTGCGAAGACTGTCCTTGTGACCCTAGGATCATATGTGATGAGAGGGAAACTGAACAGAAGTTCAAAACTAATACTCGAGTGATCAAAGACATATGGAGATTCAAGGGCGACAACCATGAATCAACCAACAAGTTGAATGAATTTTGGACTGGAAAATCGACATTTAAGGTGCTCGCCAATGCTGAAGTGGTCGATGGAGGTAAGAACTGTAAGGTGAGTCAGGGAGTAATCACGCTATGCACCAATTGCAATGACGTGAAAACTATTCCCATCACTGATGTTTTTGTCCCCTATCAATATCACATTGAAGTAGGCAAACATGAGGCTGACCATCCCAAAGTGTCGGTAATCCTTTGGAGAGAAAAGAAAAACAGAACTTTGGAATTTCAATTTTCCAAATCACCTTGTGACTTGATGACATCAAAGTATGCGAAGTTTTCCCTTGCAATCAATTTGATCGAAGTTCCTCAAGCAGTCCCATGCTTCGTCTTGTTATGCTCGGAAGAGAGAAACTGGTTTACGTTCTTGCAAAACAAAATGAAGGACGAAATGAAGTTTCATGTCGTGCCAATCACTGAAGATGACGACATGCTCTCTCCGTACGGAATCAGCAAAGCAAGGCGATGCCTTCGGACCAAACTTGATTCAGTGTTCTTTGCAGGTCCATGTACAGGAGGTTCACCATGGAACCGAATCAACCGATGGGTGAGCGAAGCAACGACACAACTCATCGAAGCAAAGAAGCAGATCTTCTGGGCGATGTGGGAAGTGTTTGCATCAGTGCTAAGTGAACTTATAAACATGGGATCACCAGCCTTGCTTGAGTTGCCTAGAGGTTGTGACTATTGGAAGGACCGTAGAATGACTGACCTTGTGGAAGGAACCGTATCTCATGAGCACAAGTTTGATGGATGCATGTATGGCTTGAAATCACAATTCCAAGAGACTCCCAAACCAATCAAGAAACCATGGAAGATTGTCACATGGGGGGTGTCTTTTCCAAAGCTTCATAGAAGATGTGATCGCCGTCATGACCATGCAGAGTGTGCCGGTAGGGAAACTCGCATTACTCAAGTTTACACTAAGTGGATAGCCAAGATAATCATGAATGGAATCAATGATCATGTAATCAGGAATAGTCCATTTGTGAACGTCAGAGTGGTGAAACGTTGGAAGCCGCTTGCATGTGATGAACAACTGAAAGCTGAAATGTCTCGTGATTCAGAGAATGTCCGCAGTCACCCAATCAAGTCGGTGGCAACATCCGTTTGTGCTATTCGAGAGCTCGACGCCATTGACCTTTCGTTCGAGCGATCGCTACTATACTGGTGCTTTTCGAGATTGACATCAACTTCGGTTCATTCTTCGTGGCACTTTTCATTTTCGTGTCAACCGCTTTCTGAATTCGACTCCGACTGGTTGTTACGAGACCTACGGTTCGTACAACTATTTCCGCTGTTCGAACAGTTGTCACGAGACCTACGGTCCGTGCGACTTTATTCTGTACAAAGCGTGATGGCCGAAACCCATGATCTGAACTCAGTAGGACAATTTGCTGGAAGCCGAATCACCGTTGCATTACGAGTGCTGAAGGGATTGTCCGAAGGAACCATTGCAGCCAAGACTCCATCACCATTCCGAGACACCCGAGGTTCGAATCTTCGACTGATCTCAGATGAGGACACAGCCAACCAGTGGATTAGGTTTGGTATGCCGCCTGCAGTTGTCTACTCAGCATACTTCGCGAACTCCAGACACACCAGTGAAGCCACTGCACAAGCCCTGGAGGTAGCATACAAGTTGTTGCAGAGAGCGCAGGACATCGAGAAGGGGTGTTCAGGATGGGAGTTTTTGTCAAAAGGGTCGAGATTCGTGAAGGTCTTTGCCAGCAGGTGCCCATATGATGATGCAACTGTGGGACACTTCATGGACAAGGAGATCTATGACAGACTTGATGAGCTCTGGATCGTATTGACCAAAGGACATTTTCCCGAACCTTTTGATGATCAAGCCACGGCAGCAGAATCTGAGGCAAAGATCCGAAGCATGAAACAACTTTATCGAGGAACACCATCATTCAACACAGATCCGAGTGCCACATCATGGTTAGCTGTGACAAGGACCGCAGAGTACTTCAAGGTCATGGACGAGTTGACCAAGGTGAATCCGAAGTCTCCGTCTGACAATGCTAGCTATTTGGAAGCAATGAGGAACATGATTGAAATCCAGATGAGGCACCTAGGACATGCATTGAGGTATCACAATGAGCAGAACCCATCAGACAAGATCATCTTGCAGGATGTGATGAAGGATGTGATTGCTTTCGGAACCAACCAACCGAAAGGAAGGAGTGCAGCCCAGAACCATTTCTTGTGCTTGTTAGCCCTCGGCACGACCCTTGAAAGACACAAGACCAGCGCTCGAGGAGATGGAAACTTGCCGAGAGTTGCAGAGCTGTCCGAGATTCAGTTTTCGATTCTCAAAGTCTTTGACATTCCTCAGGGAATCCTGATTGGGCATGGATACAATGTCTCAATTGCCGATGAAGGAGCCAGATATACTGAGAAGGAAAGACGTCATGCCTGCCACAGCTCTCTCAAAGATTTCACCACCGTGGTGACCGAGACTCAAGCTGGTACAGCCGGAGGCATGCACAATTTCGACAACTGGGATGTTCCCCTGACCTTCAATGACGGACGACGACCATACGAAGTTGACCTATGGAACAATGAGGAACCTTCATGGGTGAATGATGAAACGTCAACTGGACCCAGCGCCCAGGATACATCCACTCCTACGGAGGGATCACAACCCAAGGCATCGCAACAATCGCAAAGTTCGAACATTCAACCGAAGAGGATGCCAAGATCATCAGCTGGCGGAGCCTCATCTTCGTCAACCCATGCAGCTTTCCGATCTGGACCTGAAGCAACATATCAAGGTCGTACTGAACCAGAAAGAGATGAGAATTGGATTCCAACTGAAGACTGGATGAAGAGGAAGAAACCTTCAACCGTGGAAGTGCGTCTCCATGCTGCTGAGGACTATGCTCGTGAGGAACAACGAATTGCATTCCTGCGATCCGGCAAGGACTTTGTGCTCTCCACCGTAGAAGGTCCTCACACTACCCACAAATATGGATCCAATTTGATCTGGAAACAGTATTTGAGAAGGTTGACATTTCATGCTGCACTGTCTTTCAACATGCTGACAGAAGGTCAACTTGATTCCCACATGATCAATGAGAATGACTACGAATGGCTGAAGCTCTATCACTACATCATCACGACCACAGAGTTTGTCAGGTGCAAAGGATATCCTGTGACGGAGGTCCTAGCTATGTTGACACTGGGCATTGAAGATACGGTGGAGGGCGAGATTCGAGCCAAGCTCAAGAAGTTGGGAAACAAGATTGGACAGTTCATCATCGGGGATCCTTGGTTAGACAAATGGGATGAATTGGGAGGACAAGTGAGAAACAACAAAGCTCTCATCTTGACGGATTTGACTTACCAAACGAGATCTAGCTCAAGAGTCGTCAATGACATCGAGGCTGGGCTCGACAACATGGGTCTTTCATCCATCAAGGTATACCAGCTTCCCTATGAATCTCTGGAGAAACCCGAGGACTTCTTGAAACTGGCAACGAATGCATTGACATTCCTACGATCCAACGCCAACGCGTTCTCAAGTGCCACTGTTCATATTTGGATCTCTTTCGCAGCACTTTTCAGAGGACAAACTCGCATATTGATGCCAAGCGCAGACTTCATCACCAAATTGGCAGAGATCATCACTGAAATCAGCCAAGCAGCTCATCTTCCAATTTTCGTCAACATTCTGAGAGATGCCCGGTTTCTTGGGTCCCAATCTTCGATTGTATCCATGGCCGAGGAGCTTGCAAGAATCTTGAAGGAAAAGGGTATTATTCACTCCACCAATGAAAGATTCTGGAAACAGATATATGCTTGTGGACGTGAGCCCTTTTATTGGAAAGAAGGTGAAGGCAAAGAAGTCATTTGGGCTATGCTTGAAAAGTCATTGATGCGACAGAAGGTCTTCTTACATTGTGCAATGGATCATGATACAGTCCATGACCTGAATGAAGAATGCGTCCATGTGAAGAACACCGGATTTGACATTGAAACCATCAAACGATGCACAGAACATCCACGAATTATTCCCAGCATTCGTGCTGGAGAGGTCACAGATGCTCAAGCTGGATCAGCAAACATCATTGGAGGAATGAAGCACATGAAGGATGCAGTCCAGAGGAGAGCATGGTCAGACATCCGACGAGGAGTATTCACCCCGGAGCCCCTGACAGATGTGGATGAGCATTGGGTCGAGGTGACCGAAGATTCCGAACTGATGTGCGAAGTGCGCAAAGGATTTCACAAAAATGATTTGAGATTGAACACCTGCACTGAGAACCGCTCAAGATGTCTGAATTGCGCAAGCAACTGGACGAGAGCGGCAGTCTACGGTACTGAAGAAATTGGGATGAATGAATTTTCACAGGATGCAAGAGTAGCTGCAAGATTGCTCAACATCTACAATGAGTGCGTTGACTGGAGAGAAATGGAAGCCGAGAAGGACCTCCGTGGATTCCTGGTCACTGCTACACTTGCAATGCTTTCAGGTTACAAGACGACAAGCGATGTACTCAAACAGGTATCACATCGAGGTGCTATCCGAATGCCCGCCTACATGGTGAAAGGGAAATGCAGACGAGACCTGTTACCCCAATTCACTGTACAACGTGAAACTCGAACAGAGGATTGCGGAGGCGGAATGCACCGAATGCGATGGTTTTACAGACTGCTTTGGGATGGTGGAAACGTCGCTTATCATGACTACATGAAGACAGTGCTGACCAAGGAGGAGATCGCATCAATGCTCAATCCAAACGCTACAGCTGAGTATGTCGGCGACATTTTCGAATTCTGGCTTGGAATGCTTGACCTGGGTATTCAATTTCCTACTATGTTCGCTGGATGGGGGGCAAACCTTGACAGTTGCCTCGCAGGACTGGAAGAGTCATTTTGGCTATTCAGCAGTTCATGTCGACCTACCGACACCATCAACACAAAGCGAAACCGATCCAGGAAAGCATACATTCCACCGGTCGAGAACAACATGGTGATTACAATCTTGAGAGAAGCGGGAATCTTCGAACTACTCATGCAGAAGAAGATCACCAGAATGCCGGTGCTCCCGGAAGCCAACTACGACGACCATCCTGAAATGATTGAGGTCTCTTCAAGCGATGAGGAGGAGGATGAAGTTGGCGAACCTGAAGACGAGACCACGACGCCTACGGCGCGGGGCACTCGAGCAGAACAAACTTCAGGAGAAACCGATGCCGGAGCCGGTGACATCGAGATTGAGGAGGAGGAAGATGACATGGGGGGCCAACCTTCGGAGGCGAAGAAGCGCCGAACTGAGGTGCGGGACATCCGTGATCGATTTGAGAAGCTGATTGCAGATGCATCGAGTGTCCAGTATTGTCTCATTTGTGGTGGAATGCATGACATTGATGAATGTACCACACCAGATGATGAGAAAATGAGGGACTCCCTATGGCGCATGAGGTTGATCATGGATCAGAAGTCCAAATCTCCATCATCTTCGGAGAAATCCAATGCCGCGACAAGAGGCAGAAAAGACAAGCTCCCAAAGAACGTCATGCCACGAGGAAAACGTTGGGGAAGAACCAGATTCACTGAGAAAGAAGAAGTGACCAAATGCTTCTACAGTCAGTCAGCCTACATGTACGACATTGGTGATCGTGAAGAAGGAGGACAATACTTAGTGAATGGCGTCGAAGTCAACCCAATTAGCCGAGGTGTGAAGAATCGTCACGAGCTTGATATGCTGATTGAACGTGCGGCTGAGGAATCCCCACCTGTTCTGCCGACCATTGAGGAGCTGAACGCTTGGAACCCCAAAGATCATGATGCATATGTGAAATGGCTTACTGAAGAAAGGAAACAACGTGGAGACAACTGGAACTTCAAGTACATCCAACCATTCACACATGGCCACAACATTGGTACACTTCAACTTGCTCGCATCAATGGAGAAGAATATCTTGGAATGGGCTGGTGTAAGGTACATCGATATGGCGAGAATGAGTGGATGGGAGACAAGTGGGACAATCCGCAATGGATAGTCGAATTGTCGAAGAGATTCAATGCAGCGCTACGCCACTCCGTGGGTTGCGTCAAAGACAATCGAAACCACCGTGGATTACCATGCGATGAAGCAGGTTGGGTCAATGTCCAATCGATCTTGAAGTATGACAACATTTGGAGAGACCAACATACATTGGCTGGAACGACCCGCGTCAACTACCCAATACTTGTTGAGAGGTGGAACAATTTCCAGAGAGTGATCTTCACTGAGTACAAGCAGACGAAAAGGATCCGAGCTCAAGTGCTAGGACTCAAAGTCACGAAAGGTGAATTGGAACACATCATGAACAACTTCAATGACGAACTGACCTCGAGACTTGAACGACACACACTGAGGTTGGAAATCGGAACAGCAGATCGAGAGATTTGGCTATGGCCGGTGGCAATCCGTGCCCCTATGGCGCATTCAAGAGTTCAAGGCGGTGTGCACATTGAAGACAAGAAGACTTCCTATCAGATGAACCCTGGAGTCGGATACACTCTTGGAGGAGGATTTCATTGCACCACTTTTGACAACATCGCTCAAATCTTCAGAGAAGGACTACGTCCCGGAGGAGGAGGCGACCGCATCAACACGTTCTTCGTGCCATTCGCACCGTGGGACGTACGAAGTCAGTCGGTGCTGAGATTCAGGAAGATCGAACAAACTGATCTTGTCTACATCTACATCACGTACGATTCCCTTGCCAAGTTCTCCCCTCGATTGTCAGCAGACGGACACATTTTGGTCCAAGAAACAATTCCATTCGAATCATTCGATGCAGTTTGGTACTACGATTGCAAGGAAAAGGACTACTACCGTCTTATGATCACGAAGGGGAAAGATCAACTCGTACTTTCTGTACAAGGAGCAAGGAGAGTGGCCACCATTGAACGATTTGACAAACTCATTGGGAACATTGTGCCTGATGAATCATCACCCGATCTGAACGAACTTCGAAAGCTTGTCGATATCAAGACCGGTCACTTCAGTCATGCTCACAGATTGTTCCCTGGACATCCGGATTGGAATGATGCAATATCATTGTTAGCAGTCACTCATCATCCCAGCAAGGAGGACCATCGACTATGCCCCGCATGTCTGATGGAGACCCCTGCACCATTATCGATTTGCGTGATGTGCAAAGGATTTTTGGTGAGTCACGGATGGAGGAAACGAATCAAGATCACCGTGGCTACAGTACCAAGTGCCGAATCACATCTGCGAGAAGAAGATCTCAAAGACCATGTCAAGAAGGCATGGGAGGAGGTGAAGATCGATTTGACAGGTGATGGTGATGGCGACGAGATGATGCCAGATGATGATGACATCAACATGAAGAGTCCAGAACAAGAACCTCAACCAGAAGAGGGAGATGATGACCAAGCCTCGAAGAAAGGCGACATCAATGATGAGAAAAGAGACTTCAGAGAACAAGATGAGGTCGACAAGTTTCTCAACCAGGAAGGAAAACCGACCGATGAGAATGATGATGAAGAAGTAGCGGTCGATGAAATCAACATTGAAGAATATGAGGCTGGAGAAGCTCGTGATGCAGTGATTGAGTACCCCAAGTGGATGAAGCGGATTGAGTTTGGATCAAAGGTCCTACCAATCGAGCCTTGCACAATTGGAGATGCTCAGCCGGAGCTCATCAAAATCCTCCTGTTGCAAATTGGATTACATATCGTCAGGATCTACAGACTATTCCAACGGAACTTCTGTGGTGACATCGAGACGGCATGGAAACATTTTCAACAGACCCGAAAATTCAGGATGGACCTGGACTCAAGAGTGCCTTACCTAGGCGAGGATGAGAACGGTGAACTCATTGAACCAACTGCACAACAGATGAAAGAGCTCTACGAAGAGATCGGCCGACCAAATCAAAAGGACGACATCGGAGAAGAGGGATTCGTCAATGCATACTATGGGGCAGTGGTACTCAAAAGACTTCTCATATACACCCTTGAATGTGGCTACACGTATGATGACTTACAAAATATCTTCTTTGAAGAGGAGACGGAGAAGCTGTCGAAACGTGACACAACGATGGATGAGATGAGAAAGACCACAGCGGCCCGCGACGCCCTTGACCGACAAGACGTCATGGTCAGAAGAATCATTGCAGGTGCATACAGGGTGAATGCTGTTTATTCCTTCAGGAACGTCGACTTTCAAGACACAATCACACTGAACCCAGTTGACATTGTGTGTGCTCTTCGTCCCGCACTTCGAAGAATATCACTTTTGCACCTGATCCTTCAAAATGGCCGACAATTGCCACGACCTCTACTCCAGAAGCTGTATGATGCGATCGATGACTACAACCACATCAAACAACGGGACGATCAACGACCAAGATGGGGCATCCACATGTCTGACGCCCACATACTTGCGATTGCTGATACCCCAACTCCTGCTGAACGTGAACGTGCTAACCAAGCCGCTGGCAAATCGAAAGCAGCCCCGAAAGCGGCAACAGCACTGGGCAGGGTGTCAAAAGCGAAAGCATCATCGTCAGCAACTTGGAGAACAGTTGAAACAGCTCCTCCGCCAAAACAAGCTCCAGTAACCCCGCCACAAAAGGGTGGAAAAGACAAAGGAAAAGGTGGAAGATCTTATTCGCATCGTGGTGGCGACTGGAACCAACAGGGATACTATGGATGGGGATATAGATGATGAATCGATATGACCTCTGCATAGGTCCTGATTGAACCTGGCGATGCGAGGATGCAATCATTGCTCGAGATTTACCTCCTTTTCATTTCGAATGATTTCTGAGAGGACTCTGAGCCGGCTAATTTAGAACCACACATTTTTTTTTGAACATCATTGCACGAGACGCTGAGTTTCTACAGCGGACTACATCTCAACCGACGAAGGAACGGGAAGGTAAAATTCTAGTTCCATAGTCAACTTTGTATTTTGATTTCTTTAATTCACATGCTTGAGTGGGATTCCATGCTGGCTACGCCACATCGGATGAACCTCAATACTAGACACCGACTACGTCGTGTCTACGTGCACGTGAACAGAACCTTTTATTTTTTGGTAGAGATCGTAGCAAGCCGCCATGTAGATGTAAAGTTCTGAACGGACTTTAGCTCTCCATAATTCAATAAATGAAAAGCTGCAGATGTAGTGAATCAATTCGAGGGACACTCCTTAGCGCGTGGCCAACAAAGTTGGCCATGCGTGGGGGGTGCGAATAGAGTGTAGGCTACGGACCGTTGTATATTATCACAATTAGACACTCTAGGATCCAGCACCAAAGGGGCTCTTCAAACTGGCCTCTTTGGCTCAAGACCCACTGCAGCGCTGGAGCAAAGAATAGCAATGCGGAAGCTGATGCCCGTGTAACGTCATCACCGAAACTATCACCTCGAACCTAACTACCAGGACATAATCGGGCAAACAATCCCCGGTTCACAATATATATATATATGCACACAATATATATATATGTATATATATGCACACAATATATATATAACTATATAAGTATCCTGTCCAGCAGGCACACATGCATTCACTTATTTTTGACAGTTGTCCATGTAATGCCTCGATTATATATGATCATATTGATTTCAACAATACCTGGATATTACACGTAAAATTATGCAAACATATGTGGCATCATGAACTATATATACACGCAGTATATACACATAGTATCACATAGTCATAGTGTAGTACCGGGTAGCTGTAGAATATATAGATATATATATTTATTATATATATCCTGGCATCTCCCGAACTTTTTTTAGTGTATGTAATCTATTATATATATATATATATAGATGTCTATGACATTGTTTGCCCCAAGGGTCTCTGGCTTTCGCCACAGGTCTCCTTCTTGGGCGCCGGGATCTTCTGCGCCTACCTGGTCTTCGATACCTGGCGGATCGCGCACGAGTTGAAGGTGGATGACTACATCGAGGGAGCGGTGCAGCTCTATATGGACATCGCACCTTGGATCCCCCCCATGGCTGGGATGAGTTTGGATGGGAAAATTACAGAAACATATAGAAAAATGCTGGGAAATCATGGGAAATCCTCGAACTAGATTTAGGTTTGAATGGGCAAATCACAGGAACACATAGAAAAAAAAACAATTGGAAGATCCTCTACAAATGGAGGTTTACAGTTACTGTAATTAATTTTGAGACCATGATTGAACTGAATGCTGGAGTTTCCATTGGAATCCCAAACTTCCATGACTGATACAGGTATCCATCAAATGGACGTTTGTAAACGGGGAATATGATCGTAGCCAATTTTGAGACAAATCCATATCCGTTCTGGTCAAGGGGAACCACCCCATATGACTTAGGTTCAGATGTGCTCTAGTATGCTTGTTGCCGTCGTACTGGGTGAAAATAAGAACCCATTTGTACATAGATACAAAGCTATATATATATATATATATTATATATATATCCATGTGTGTGTACATATATTTTGGTATTTGTATAATGTATACAAATTTGCACGGACATAAAATATAGAGACATTCCAACGGGATAAACGGGTGCACAAAGTTGGAGGGGAGCTAGAGCAGCTAGAGGTGTAGAAAAGGAAATTTCAACCACAGCGGCTCAACATCAGATAGACCCACCAGAAAGACACAGAAATTGCTGCTGACCAGGGATTCCGTAAATGCTCCATCAATCTGACACCATGGGCTATCAAGCCCTGCCTCGATCGTAATAGCAGTGGATCAGTAGACATAGCACAGGGGACCCCAAATTGATAGAGCAGTAATATGCAGTAATACTTCATCATTGATGTCATTATATAATATACTCAATCAAGATTAAAACGTTTGGGCAACCACTTTTCCTTGTTTCCACCCCCAGGTCCGATGGTTTCTGTTATTAGATTTGAAGGTTCCTTCAAATGGCAATACAATACGCAAAATATGCCCCCCAACATCCCCCAACTGATTAATGCGATATGAGACATGAGGGTATTTCATATTTTTTTGTAATATTTGCAGCTGGGATGGTACGTAAAAGCCCAATATGGGGCTGAGGTCAACATCTTCATCTACATCCTCGACATCCTAATGCAGTTGAACAAGGGCGATCGGAACTGACTGGGATGATCCGACAGCCCCAGAAGAGGGCCAGGGTGCGTTCACTATTTGATAGAAAAGTCCTCCAATTTGAGACGCATCCGTGCATTTTTTTCTAACTCGACCTGGGCTCACATTTCTCCCAAGCACAACCGTTTGTGGTTGGGTCATATAGGAGCCATACCTGGTCGGCATGCCACATCGAGCTCGTGGATGCCCAATTTCATGGACATTTGAACAATTTTGAGGGACCTGCTTAAAGTTGTGTCTGAGATCAATTTGTGGGGATGCAGTCCTTGTACAGCCATTTGTCCCACATAGTCTGAGAACACACGGAGCGGACGGCATGAACTTTGCCAAACCTTCCAGACTTCCAAAACACCTTCGTCAAGGCGATAACAAAAGCACCTGCAGACGCACTCTGATCGCTCATTTCATGTGTAGTGTTGTTATTGTTACAGCAATTACGTTTTTTCTCCCAATCCGCGATGATGACCATGGGAACATGTTTAGCGCCCAGGTGGCGAGGGAACATTCACATCAACCTCCTGAAATCAGTTGGAAACAAGCATGGCTTCCGTCAGCGTGGACGTTGGGGTGGGCATGCATAGTGTTTGGAGTTTGGACAGTCTATGTATGCCTTATATGTGAAGTGTCTTGGATGTTCCCTTATCTCAACTAATGGGCCTCAGTTCCCGTGCAACGTCAGGTGATATGCTGCGATGCTGCCGTTGTCCTTGTGGCAGGAAAAAAGAAATCAGATGATTTCCTGGGGGAATGGTGAAGGATCAGTCCAACTTGGTAAATGGTGAGTGTTTGGGATTTTTCTGATTTATTTGAAGCCCATTAGTTCCACTATGCTCAATTGGGATATCCAAGGGGAGGGGCAGACCTGTGAACCCAATCCAACTATGTTGGCCCAAGTTCTTCGGTGTGTTGCTCCCTTTCCTGTGAACAAATCTCTAATTCAATGTGGCAAACACTGCTACAAATCATAGCCCAACTGGATTTCATGCTTGCAGCAACATACAGCAACACAGTGTGTGTATATATATATATATATACATATATTTAACTTTATTAATTTATTTTTACATGATGAGATTGACTAGTATGCAAAACATATAAACATGGATGGAATAGTGGGCACCAAAGATGACCCATCTATGGGAGGCACATAAAGCTTCCTGCCTGCAGGTGGACATTATGCAGCAATGTGTGAACCTTCAGCTGGAGACGGGGCACAATCACCACGAGGTGCCCGTATGAAAGTGGGGTAGCCTTGGTCTTGTCACCAGCTGTGCTATATGGGAAAATCTATATCTATATCTAGAACTATATCTATATCAGCAATACGATGGCCACAGAGAGAGAGAGAGAGAGAAACAAAATAAATATTATAATATATATATATATATATATTATATTGCAACATTCGCTACCTCATATGTGATGATAGTATGTGGAAATTGTCCAAACCTGCTCGTTTCTAGTAGGTTGACTTGATATGAATCGATCACAGATGTTTAATTGTACCATGCTGTTGGTAAATGAACCCCAACTATCTAGTTTGTGGTGATTAGGTTGTGAGGATTGAGGCACCTACTCTGTATAATTGGTGGGGATCGCGGTGATGCCATCAGGGTTGCTACCCAGCGACAGTTTTCGAAGCTGTTTCTGAAAAAAGTGGTTTCGTTCTTTTTCCCACCAATAGCTCCCTATGATGATGATGATGATAATGATGATGATGATGATGATGCTGATGATGATGATGATGATGCTGATGATGATGATGGTGGTGGTGGTGATGATAGATTGGCTTTCCATTGTTTGAAACACGTGACATCACCATTCAGTAACACCAGCCCCGACCCCGGATCTGTAGGCCGATAAGCCTCACGTGATTGATATTAAAGAATAAGTGTGGCAGACCCAACAATCAACCATTCTAGACTCACACTGAATCTATGCATTTCTAAATCATGTACTTCATCACCATGTTTGGCTCACCAAATGCTGTGTATGAGTGTTTGTTGATGAATAGTGGCCATTTGGCTGTAAACAAATCCTTACATGTAAACATTGTAAACAAATCCTTACTCAGTTTCTTTGATTGTTGAATTTTGAATCTATACTCCGTATATCTCCATACATTTCTATACTCGTTTACTTCTCTATTTCTGGCCGAGACTTCTTGGGGTTCCACCACTCTCCCCGGTCCGACGGATGCATTGGCCACACCAACCATCAGGTGGGCGACACAGACGCCTACCGGGAAGTCATTGCAGATGCTGGGCACACTGCGAGACGGGCGGGGGTCCATTCGTCACCATGGAATTTTCCACGGATAACATAATACATACATGTGTGTGCGTGTATGATTAAATACATCTAAATGCATGGCTATGTATACAGGACATGTACTTGTCTACAATATTTATATATATTGTATGCATATATATATATATATGTGTGTGTATATGCATATACGTATGTATACACATGTATAGCTACCCACGTTGCTGTGTATGCGCTCTCAATGATTTACTCAATCGGTTGGGGTGATTCTCCTTGCTGGTTTCTACCATGGTCACTGCCATGCCCCAAGGATTTCGCGAAGGAACTCTGGTGACTTGGGCGCGTTGCTACCTCTACCGGCCTGGATCGTGATGGCTTCATTTCGACATTGTCCTTTTTGATGGTTGGAAGTCATTTCATTCCCAGAATTAAAAAAGACCATGGATAATTCTTGGATGATCTTGGAAGTTATCTAGGTAAAGGCAGGTGAGTGGGCAAAAAGAACTGATCTGTGGAGCTATAACATGTAATAACCCTGTTGCATCCCTTTCGGCATATTGTGCCGGTTAAGGGATCATGCCATACCAATAACCCATTTGCGAACCATTTATAATCCTAGAACTGGATGAAGGGAAAATCTGCAGGAAAACCAAAGTTTTTTGGAGGTATAATTTCAATCGTTTCTGCATAAGAAAATTCATGAAATTTCACTTAAATCAATTCATTCATTGATAACCATCATATGAATCCATGCTTCATCACTCTTGGCAAAATCCGGCCAAATCCCATAATTTGCTTTGTTATAAGTAGGTCAAGTCATTACTTTCCCTGGTTGATTTGCTTAAATCCATGGTTTAATCATGTTACAATGTTCAATCCCCATTTTTATTCAGCAACAGGATCATGCCACTAAGGCAAGGTATGCCCGCTTGGACCGTTTTAGATGAGGAGGTTCAGCAGGGAATGATTCATCGTGTGAACCGCGAGGACGAACACGGCCAGGTTACCTATGACGCTGTGGCAGCAGTTCTTTGTGACTTTCCGAACAAAGCTGGTATAATTAGGGTCTTATGTTTACATTATTATAGCACATTTTTAAGATACATATATGATGTATGATGTATTTGAATATATGATGTATGTGTCATTGTTGTGAGTCATATATGTGAATCGAGAAGTTGATATATACACTTATAGCATGTGCATATAGATGGTAATGCCCACTAGAGCAATGGTCACAGGGATTGCAGATGTAGCCACCAGATGGCCAAAGGAGCTGTACTTCAGTTTGTCAAAAATTGGTGCCTGGTGTCGGTTCCGAAATTAGACTATAGGTGGTTGCTGCAAGCAAAATCTGCAACAACGTGAAATATATACCTAGTGCAATAGTGTAGTAACATTCAATAACTGCATTGATAGTTCATGATAATTCATGAAAATGCATGATAATTCATGATAATTCATGATAATTCATGATAATTTGGCATTAATGATATCATTCAACATGGGAGAGCCTTGGTTCTTTCACAGTTTTTTGCTGTGGACAGCTGTCACTTTTCCTCAGGATTTCCAGTACACCAAGATTGTGAAGGAGGCGCGTTTCGGTGATCCTGAATCATCCTGATAAATCCTCCTGAAGGAGGGTTTTTCTGTGATCCTACTTGGGGTCAAGTTGGAGTTTATTTCTAACCATAGTTATTATAGGGATGATATAGGGATGATATATGATGTAAAGTGATATTACGATGATATTATGTAAGTTGTTGCCAATTTATTGCCAATTGCAGTGGTGATGTTTGTTAATAACCCCAACCGCACCTCAAGTAGCAGGTTTATCTAGCTAGACCTAGCATCAACCCTCAAAGGGGACGTGTTGTAGCTGTTAAACATGTTGAAACCAATTGCTTCAAGCAATGCTTCAGCACTGGTAGGGTTAAACCAATTGGTTGATGAAATGGGTTCCTATCTCCCCAATCATCCGTCGGCACTGAGGCTGGGAAGTCCGTGAGCAAAGTCTTCATCGTGAAGGATCGACGACGTGATCAGCTCCAAACCCGTCAGTTTCGGGGCCAAACACGGGAAGAGCAGCGGGGCCTGAAGATACTTTTTGTGAGACCCCCTAGATGGCTAAGTTGATTTATAATGTGATAAACTTGCGTTTAGATGCGTTTAGGGGATATTAATTGACTATAATTACTTAAGATACTTAAGGGTGTTCATAAACCAGCGTAGAACTGGGGGCCTGACCTTGTAGAGCCTGGGGGACCCCATTCCATCCGCAGCATTGTTGGTGAGTCTACCTTAGTCATCCAAGATATGTATCCGAGGAACGTATGTAGGTTACACACCCGGTTGGAAGTGGACTATTCATACTACTGTAGCCCCTTGTTGTCCAGCTTATGAGCACAACCCATTTACCAATTGGATGAACCACCAAGCAACAGCCTTAGTTGAAGGGTTAAAAACTGGGCTACGTGATAGGCCCCCCCCCAGGTACAAGTTGGCTTAATGTTGGGTCCTGATTAGTACCTAGGGTCGCTATTGTGGCAATTTTTTTCCAAATTATTCTGAAACTCATGTATTGTTTGGAGGGTTCGCTTTTGTGGCAAAACAAAATTGGGAGAGCCCTTTTTTTTGCAAAAAAAAACTGTAATTGCTGAGACGCATTTTTTCTCAAAAACGCTGTAGCTCAGTCAAGGTAGGTTTGTTTGCTGGGTTCACTATTGCAGCAAGCTGTGCCAGAGCAGCTCCTGGAAGCCTAGAAGGGAAGCAAGCCCTTGCCAAAATTGCCAAATTCAAACCCCAAGCCTTTCCCAAAAGAACCAATCCCTTATTAAACCCTTATTAAAGAACAGCTTTTCCACAATTTTCCAAGGCCCTGGACCAGGAGAGGCTCCATTTCACTTTAGTAGGTTTGTTTGCTGGGTTCACTATTGCAGCAAGCTGTGCCAGAGCAGCCCCTGGAAGCCCAGAAGGGAAGCAAGCCTTTTCCAAAATTGCCAAATTCAAACTCCAAGCCTTTCCCAAAGGAGCCAATCCCTTATTAAACCCTTATTAAAGAACAGCTTTTCCACAATTTTCCAAGGCCCTGGGCCAGGAGAGGCTCCATTTCACTTTAGTAGGTTTGTTTGCTGGGTTCACTATTGCAGCAAGCTGTGCCAGAGCAGCCCCTGGAAGCCCAGAAGGGAAGCAAGCCTTTTCCAAAATTGCCAAATTCAAACTCCAAGCCTTTCCCAAAAGAACCAATCCCTTATTAAACCCTTATTAAAGAACAGCTTTTCCACAATTTTCCAAGGCCCTGGACCAGGAGAGGCTCCATTTCACTTTAGTAGGTTTGTTTGCTGGGTTCACTATTGCAGCAAGCTGTGCCAGAGCAGCCCCTGGAAGCCCAGAAGGGAAGCAAGCCTTTTCCAAAATTGCCAAATTCAAACTCCAAGCCTTTCCCAAAAGAACCAATCCCTTATTAAACCCTTATTAAAGAACAGCTTTTCCACAATTTTCCAAGGCCCTGGACCAGGAGAGGCTCCATTTCACTTTAGTAGGTTTGTTTGCTGGGTTCACTATTGCAGCAAGCTGTGCCAGAGCAGCCCCTGGAAGCCCAGAAGGGAAGCAAGCCTGTTCCAAAATTGCCAAATTCAAACTCCAAGCCTTTCCCAAAGGATATTGAACCCTTATTAAAGAACAGCTTTTCCACTAGTACTACAAGTACTACAAGTACTACAAGTACTACAAGTACTACAAGTAACTACAAGCAAGTACTACAAGTACTACAAGTACTACAAGTACTACAAGTACTACAAGTACTACAAGTACTACAAGTACTACAAGTACTACAAGTACTACAAGTACTACAAGTACTACAAGTACTACAAGTACTACAAGTACTACAAGTACTACAAGTACTACAAGTACTACAAGTACTACAAGTACTACAAGTACTACAAGTACTACAAGTACTACAAGTACTACAAGTACTACAAGTACTACAAGTACTACAAGTACTACAAGTACTACAAGTACTACAAGTACTACAATTACTACAAGTACTACAAGTACTACAAGTACTACAAGTACTACAAGTACTACAAGTACTACAAGTACTACAAGTACTACAAGTACTACAAGTACTACAAGTACTACAAGTACTACAAGTACTACAAGTACTACAAGTACTACAAGTACTACAAGTACTACAAGTACTACAGTACTACAAGTACTACAAGTACTACAAGTACTACAAGTACTACAAGTACTACATGTACTACAAGTACTACAAGTCTACAAGTACTACAAATACCACAACTTCATCGGCAAAAAAAACAATCTTAATTAGATTTCGATTGTAGCCAATTGAAATCCTTACTTAATCGAGGATATGTTTTTCTTTTGGGAAGAATTTTTTGCTTTTCTACTTTAAAGAGAGTCCAGAAATAGTTTAGGGGAGGGGGGGGGGGGCACACACTAATCAGGAACCAACATTACATCGTAAACCCATCCAACCATAGATGTATTTTGCATATGTCCCATAAATCACCATATTTCTGAATGATTGCAACCAACTTACCTCTTTTCGACGAAAAGAAGCAACCGCCGCAACACGGAGCTCCCCTTGGGGTTTCCGCCTCCCAATCATTCCAGGTCCCCTTCGAGCGCACCGAGGTTGCTGGTGAAGGGCGACCCTGCAGGTGGCAAGACCACCTTCGCCAAGCAGCTCCTCACATGGATCATGCGCCATGCCCGCAGCGCGATGCAGTGCGGCCAGGGTTAGGAAATGCGCCATGGGAATGGCCCTGTCGTGGATCCATAGTTCTTTTCGTTAAACGACTTTATGATTACATAAGCCCTTAATTATATATGTTCAAGGATAATATCAGCTACTGTATGTTTCTTTTCCCAACTAATCATTATCTATGAGTGGGCTAGGTTCCTGCAAAAATGACTTAGCAAGCTGCTCATGCTTGCTCCAGCGGTTCCTCAAATGGCGTTCAGTCCCTTCACATTATCTATTTATATATGATCCTAAATCCAAATATTCGATCTCAAGGATGCACAATCCAACTCGCGAATGGTGCTGATGGATGCCAACTCAGCCAACCACTCGCATGGCACAGCGGATTGTAGGCGAAGTGACGACAAATGGCTGGTTCCGGTGATGGTGCGCACCATTGCCACTGAGCGATGTAGGAACTGGGTGTGATGTGCTATAAAGGATTTCTGAGTGGAGGAATACAAGATTCGATTCGTGATTGGTATGACTATGACCCAGGTATCACTTACTAATACCTAACTTCGTAGCCAAGGGGGGTAGGGTAGGGACTGTAGAGAATAACAAAGTGTAAACGTTGCTCACTTGGAACATTCTGGAAAACAAACGTGTTTGGAGCAATTGATATTCATGCCACCATTTACCAGTCGGTGTATCCTGCTTCAGTGAACTCATGCAGTTTACTGGAACTCACTGAAACTGGATGGCATCAACAATCGGTTCAAGCAGCCCACTGTAATATATATATATATCATGGTATATCATCCATGGTATAGCAGCCCAGCCACGTTGTAAAGTGATGTAAATAAAGGTGTACCAATTATAAAACCAATTGACTTTCCTATAGGGATGTGATATTTCTCCAGTGTATTTCTCCAGTGTTGGTTACATTCTCTCACACTTTTGTTATCTTGTAAAATGATCAACTATAGTCTTTACTTCTAATTACTTAACATTATCAAGCATCTTATTGGTTTTGTTGGAAAAAACTCCTCGAAACTCGGCCAAGGACTTGGTGCGGAGTCACGACCAGCTCGACCACGACAATTTGGCACCTCGGTGCGCAGCTGGTTCTACTGGTCCTTTAAATATACCCTCTGGTTATGTCAAAATAGCTATTGAAAATGGCCATTTATAGTGGATTTTCCCATTGAAAATGGTGATTTTCCATAGTTATGTTAAATTACCAGAGGGTATATATATATATATTGTCATATTGCAATATTAGAATGATCCCTTTCCAAGAGGTGAATAGAACCTAGATATTTATCATACACCAATGATCACCAAAGGGTGACGCTGCGCAGTCAGCTGAGATGTCTGGATGCTCAACTGATTTTGTAATCCGCCACAATCTATGATGACTCCCTACAGTTGGTCCCTCTCCTGACTGTCCCAATTATATCGTTGCTATATCGCTGCTTTGTTGGAACAGCCGGAATGCTCGCTACATCGGGTGTGCCACCAAAGTGTAAGTGTCCGTCATGGGTGTGCAGAAGTCACACAAAGAATCACAGCAAACATCAGCAAACTCATGCGCAGCCACAAGTACAACTGCAGGTTGCCGGGCAATCTAACCCGACATTGGATAATCTATGTTTTATTTGCAACATGATCTGTTCACAGATAAATGTTCTATATGAATACATATATGAATACCATCGTCTTGAACTCACACAATTTGGTAGAATCAAGTATCTATAAATATGTAATAAACAGCTACATACCGTTGAATTTATTGACCAAATGTTGGTAAAATCATAAATATATATACACGTGTGTATATATATATATATAAATGAATAAATAAATAAATATATATATATTAGTATATCTATATATATATAACGGGCATCCACAAAATGTGGTAGGGTCATCTACAAATTTGTCATAAACAGATATGTTTTTTGTTTGTTCCACCCTGATTTTTGACCCTATGTCCAGGTGATGCAGTACCTGGCAATGATGTACAAGGACCAGTCTGACCAGTCTCAGCGAACGAATGCGTGGCACACATAGCGCGTGAAAGTTGTCCCATGAAGAATGGAAACAAGTGAGAAATAGGATTCAACCACCGAACATCGAGATTTCACATGATTCAACATGATATGATTTAACGTGACGGAATTGACTCAGGTATCTTGCACATATAATCTCCAATAATTATAACAATCATAGTCATAACCATCCCAATGTTCACAAGAACAACACTACTAGCAATGATCATGAACCATAACTATTATCATTATCCCTTACTCCCAATGTTTGAATGCTCACTCCGAAACCTTTGTTTTGTATTGGGGAGTGGGGAGTGGGGAGCGCGCTTTCAAGCAGAATTTGAGCAACTCTTGCGTATCCAATTATGCAGTAGTTGCTCTCATGAGTGCCAGAAATGAGCAAATATTGGCATGGAAGGAAGGCGCCATTGGCTCATTTCACCTTAAAGGCTGACCAAATATTGGGAAAGCAGGGGGTTTAACCTTTATTGCAGTTCCCTTAAAACAAAAGGAATAATTTTAGCTTCTAGTTGTATCTCCAAGTCCTTCATTGCTAATTGTTTTATTTAGTTTACAACTATGCCTGCTAACACACCGATTTATGGTGTAGGTTAAATTTATAGATGGAGTTGCATATTATAAACCAACAAACAGAACAGCATCCACATGTATATCCAACCATCCTAGATATAGTCATACTCAACATTCATCTGCACTGTTTCTGCCATGGTCAAAAGCTGTGTAATTACGGACCTCTGAGTGCTGAGAGATGGTCATCACTCCGGTAGCAGGGAGTCATGGCACCGTCCTGGACGGGCCCCTTCCAGTACCGCCATTCCTGTCAGCTTCCGATAATTAGTGACCACTAAAAGTGCTGGGCTTCAGCAAATCCGGTCTCTTTTACATAGCTATGTTAACTGTTAGCATGTGTTAACTAACCAGTGTATCCCATTGAATGCCCAAGAAGGAGTGATGCGATACTTGTATCAGCCATTTATTGCCCATTGTATCCCGTGACATGCCAATTAACCATTCTACTGTATCCCATTTTTTTCGCGCTATATCTTATCTTAATTCAAGAGCTATGTGGGCCAGGTTTCTGTAGAGTACAGGCGGACATGATCATATACATATATCCATGTAGACATTTGTGCACACATTTGCAGCTGCATATGTATTACATATGCATTACATTTATGTATTACTTATCATGTATTCAAGATTAAAGATCTCGTTTTACGCAATATGTGTCCGTAAGATCTTGTTTACACAAGATCAGACATAGTTCATGTATGTTGTAAATAGATGCCGAAACTATATGTATAAATATATATACGTATATACCCTCTAGGCGCCCTACAGAGTATAGCTCTTGAACCAAGATAAGCTATATCCTAATGTGGAGACTATCACCATCAATGATAGGTGGTAACTATCATCCCCTCATCCCCAAAGGACAGGTTTATGGCATAGGTGTACCACACTACTAGCAGTATTAGCATTAACTATATAATCATCATCATGTCATTAAACACCATTATATGAACTATCACTATTAAGGATTAATAATTTCTCATTATCAATAACCAGAAAAAGAACCTCATTCCGACTCATTCCCTTAAAAACGGTTAATAACCAGCAATAGCCATCAATTGCTATTACTATCATTATTAATTGTCATTATTAACTATCATTAGTAACCATCATTGCTATTTTCGTAAGCGATAACCATAGAAAAACCATAATAGCCTCTGGTAAATTAACATAGACCCTGAACTAATCACCCATTTTTAGTAGTTTCACTAATCTTCCAACCCCGATGCTAAGTGTGTCCAGCTGTCAATAACAACTCTGGGTGGAATCCCCGACCCCCGGGCCCAATGTGGGGCCCCCAAACGATAGCTAAGTTGGATTATAACTCCAATAACCATTGGTACTTCTTAAAGCAATATCAATAGTTATAGTATGTTATAGTTATAGTGACATCCTAGGTATCAAAAAAATAGTATTCTATAGTTAATTGTCCAATTATATATAGTTAATGGGGGTTATAAAACAACTCCCATCTGGGGGCCCACGTTGTAGGAGTGCCATTGGGAGCTCATCGACTTGGCGCGGCAACACGGACGGCTGCTGCTGATCTTGGATGGTGGCTCGGTGGATGGGTTGGTCCACTGTGAGCCTCAAAGTGAATTCATATGATTTAAATTGTTTTTTTGAAAGACATATAATAGGGCCGGGAAACTCCCAATAAATGGATTTTTTCTCTGCCAGATGGAAACCTGAAACAACTTGAAAGATGATTTCGTCCGCGATGCCTATCTCTATATTCCAGCTTGGAGTGTCACGTTTGTTTCTAGAGTCTCGGCAGAAAAGAGTAGCAGTAGCGTCTTTCCACCATGTTGGAACCTGTGGAAACACAACTTCCCTTGAACCACCCCAACACTGCCATGGGGGTTTCAAAAGCGTTTCCTCTGACGCAAGGCTTTGACGAAGCTGGCTTTTTGGAGAGACTCTCAACTCAGTTTTTTTGTTGTTGGTGCTTGGGGATCTTGGGGATTTGCCGGCCAAAAATGTCGATATTTGAAAAAGAACAATGCAGTGTCTTAAACCAAAATCAGAAACCCAGTCGTGAGGCGTCTTGACTGTTTGTTTCTTTTCCCGGAAACGCCGCTAAAGAAACGTTGGTGTTCGGGTTTACAGCATCAGATATCACCGAAGAAACCAGAATTCGGATGGTGAGTTTGAATTTTCAAGTCTTGCATCCCGAATCATTTTCCCCGATGACTCATGTCCTCTGATGGGGTTTTGAGCACCAACCAGATTTTTTGTTCGCACCGTATGCACGAGGAGACCTGGCGAAAGAAATTTCCAGCAAGTTGAACAATCAGGTGTTTCTCCTGGCTTCTGAGCTCAACTGCCAGAGTTGGGATGCTTCTCAAAACACCTGGGAGGGTTAGTCTCAAAATTCCCCCGGAAGGCCCCTGATTTTGCATGATTTTTGGATTAATATTTTTGTTTGGGTGTCTTTTTGAGACAACCCCAAGTGGTACATACACATACACAAATACATACAATTTTGCCATGTTGGAACAGGAAACCGCAGGGAAGGCGCAGGGATTTGGCCTATGAAATCCCAGATTTTAAGGATATGAGATGTGATGAACATCAATCAATCTCAGCAATTTTATATACGTTGTTGTGTGTTTTTTTTAATATATAGGATGTTTTGCAATGTTTGACACTTACTCATGCTTTGTTCATCCTATTCTGCACGTTGAATTCCTTAGAACTTTCAGTTCCGGATCTTGTTCTCAACCTATCCTTTGGATCAACGCTAAGGTCACCAGTCGAGAAATGAGTGGTCTCCACAATGGAAAAGATTTCGACCGCTTTCGAAGCGTGAGGTGTCATGTGTCCGGCTGTACGGAGTTTGCATGCTTAGCATGCCAAAAGGATAGAAGTGGGCACCTGCCTCACGTCTATGAAAGGTGTCAAAGCCCTCCAGAATATTATCAATGTAACAATCAGACAGATGTGAGACACAATAAAGTCATATCATTTGACCGTGATTCATATGATTTTTCCATATGTTTTCCATGATATATAAAGTCAGAACAAAGTTATGACCGTTCTTGCCATATTTGCAGTTCAAGCCCCTAAGGTTGTTCGTTGAAGCCTTCGTGCCTATCTGCAGCTCGGCCCAGGGTGAAGGAACTCAACGAAGCACAGCGGCGGCAAGTGATCCAACGACGATTGAAGGATGGAGAGGCGAAATGTGTCGCCTGTGTCGCGTGGAGAAGAGGTGGATTTAGTTTAGAAACCAACATTCTTGGGCAATCATTGGGGTTTAATCATCGATAAACCGCAAACCCAGAGTTATTTTCATAATCCATAATAACCCCAATCATCCCAATGTGGGAAGCCCAATGTCATAAACAACTCCCGTTTGGGGATGCAGGATTTATATAGCAGCCATAAAAATCGTGATGACTTGGGGATGGTGACAATAGATGATAAGACAGGAACCCGTTAATCACCGTTAACCTCGCTTAAAGCTTGTTTTAGATGTAGATTTATATAATATGATTCATGGCTTAATGCTTAGGTCAAGAAATTATGGCTGAGTATGTATCCATGTCATGTTATTTCCATTTCACGGCATAGTGGTTGAGTAGGTAAGTCTGTGTTTATCTAAGATACAAAGAGTGAAATGGATTTAAAATCTGATTCAGATATGATATGAAATGCAGGTTGCATGGCGAAAACGTGTCACGTGTTACGTGTGATCCCAGGGGATCCCAGGACATTTAGCCGATAGCTGATCTTTGCGGATCCTGATCCTGAGTTTCAGTGTCCAGAGTCCAGACTTTCATAGACTTTCCACATTCAACCGATACGTTGATTCATGTTGATTCCTTATATGCATACAAAATCACACAATTATACAAATGTCTACAAGGATGTAGAGATAAGATGAGATAAGCAGAGTATGTTTTTTGCCGTCGTGATTCAGGGTGAACGCATATCTGGTTTGTGGTTGCAACGTTGATCATCTTCCACCGTATCATTTTGTATGAGGATGATGATCCAAATTGACTGACCAGCCAGATATTGACGTAGTTCAATATGTTGGAGATACACACACGTTAGATTTGTCTCCTTAGCAGTGTCTGGGATACCCTGACGGCCCTAAATGGCTGGATCACTGAAGTCCTGATTTTGAAACATGTTAAGAATGAAAAGCAGCCCAGGTGCTGTTTCCATGTTTTGGCCCGCTTTCAAATAAACTTTGGGTCAAGGTTCGGTATCCCATAAATATATATATATATATATATATATATATAAATATATAGATACACATACATATATACATATTAAATATTACTCACCATCGCATCTGCTTGAATCTGTTTTGGTTGAACCTCCGCTTTTGCTGGTTAAGGTTCCTTGGGTCTTCACTGTGTTTGATTATGCACAGTTGTGTTGGTTGCAGCATATCCCCATTTCTGCTGACAATCTCCTGGCTTTCGTTGGTTTTAACCCCGGTGTTGTTGGTTACAATTTATAAAGTGCTTGAACCACCATGTTTTTTTTTTGCAATCACCCACCCATGTCAATTGCTTAGTTCCCGCGCTTTTGTTGGGTATATCATGTGATATCCATTGTTGGTGTTGGTTGGGATCCACTTCGTGCTTTGGCTCTTGCATGTTCTTGTTTAGCTTCCCATTTTTGGCTGGTGAAGCCCCTGATTTTCCACCACATCTCCCCCAGTCTTAAGGGAACATCTTAACTGAATTATATATACCAATCAATTCGAGGGTAAAATCCAATCAGTTTCTAGTTTCCTACTATGATTTTCCCATCACCAATCCATTGATCATCAAAGTTGGTCATATCATCATATCTCATCAAATCTCCAATTATGTTTTCTTGTTTTCATCATGTTTTATAATGTTTTATCTCAATTCCTGTGGATTAGACCATGCTATACCGCCATGTTTCATTGATCCATTGGAATCCACGTTTCATCACATCGGCCCCGGGCAGGTCGAGGCCTTCTGCAATCAGCTCACGTTGAATCCAGCCCTCTGTGCCATGACCAGGCCATCATGAAATGGTGGCAATAAATGTGGTCACCATAAGTGTAAACTACTTTTTGGCGGTGGCAGCTGCAAAAAAAAACAGACACGTACATGTTTGAAAAAGCATGGTTTGAAATGGTCTCAATATGTCCAACGAAATGACGGTTTCAAGTCATGTAAATTCGGCGTTGGCCAAGAGAATTGAGGAATTTTAATGTCTGACTTGCGCAACATCAGCAAAATCAGGACTTGCTTTCGTCCCTTGGTACACTTGAAACGATCATCCCAATTGACACGGTTTTCACTTAAAGCAATCTTTTTTTCATCCAATTACCACAACTTCCTCCAATATTGGCTATTGGGATTACTTATGTGGCCTATGTCAGGTTGCCGCCTTGGGGTTCACCATGCAAACCCTTAGAGGAATCCTCTACTGTTGAACGTGACGCTGTCCGTCTACGAGACCACGGCGGAACGCGAGTTGGGCGCTTCGTTGAATCGAGGCGAGCACGGGGTGTTCACGTTTATATCGTGAAATTACACTTACTTGTAGGATGCAATCATGAACAATCACGTAAATATTCAACATCATGATGCTGATGATGATAACCATAACCGTCATCATCATCATCATCATCATCAGCAGCAGCCATAACAAAAGAACCACCTTTTGCACTGCTACTCGTATTTTATCGTAGTTTCACTTCAAACTTGAAATGAATCAGAAGGGACATGATCAAAGATAGTGTCACGTGACACGTGTGTATTGTGAGACTGATCTCACGCCAGTTGCTTTCCCAACAAGTTCTATTGATGACATGTTGTGGCATCCGGTGGGTCCTGTCAACCAAGCCCATTTGTGTTTTTTGTTTGGGCCAGACTTGCATGCCGTGCAAAATCGCACCCATCAATCCTCTTTTGAATGACATCCATTCCATCTCTTGTGTGCAAAAGTGTGAGTCTCTCAGTGCCATCCAGCATCGCCAAGATGTTGATTTCTTTGACCCAATGTTACGTGGTATTTTTTTCTATGCCATCGATTTTGTTACAGTAATTTCCCATCATATACAGTTATTAAATAGAGAGAGATGAAACGGGACACTATTTGTTTGGATATACTCGACGAAATGAGATACAGTACCCTATGAATCCATGATTGATCCCATCACCGATTCATTAAATTGCAATCTGTAATTTTATCCAGTTTAATTATGTGTGTCAAAGAATAGATTGCAAAGATAGCTGTAGCTATACATGAAAATCTTCAATAGGCTCATGTTGTCCAACTGTTTCCTGGTCAGGCAAGGTCTATGGCCTTGCTTTGGACGGCATGCTGAGCAATTTGGAGCGGGCCAAAGCCGTCCACGCTTCGGGTGGGGCCGGCAGACGAAGGGCAGCCATGCTGTTGCAGGAGTCTTTTTCAAAAGCAAAGTTATACAATGTGGGTAATCTATATATGTAACCATATGTGATTACCGAATTATCATTAAAATTCATTAGATATCCCTATAAACCTCCATAATATGTATATATATATATATGTATGTATGAAACTACATATATGGGTTCAACCCCCATGCTTGACTTCTGTTACCTCAGCCAGCGCGGCCACAGGCTATCCGGGAGGCCCTGGATGTTTGGTCAGCGGCTTACGGGAGGTCTTAAAGAGTGCCTGGATGGCAATTGTGATTAATGGAACATACGAAACACTAAAAAGTACCTTTAAACTACTTTAAATATCTTTAATACATTCACACAATATGTATATATTATATATTTATATGTATATATGTATATACAACCAATATGATTTTTATTTATATATAATAGATAGATAAATACATGCCATATAAATATATGTATGTGTCAACGCTAGGGTCTTGATAGTTTTGAGTATCTGTTAAAAGGTTACAAACCCCACCAACAAACCACAACCGATTTACTCTATTTTATTACTTGCAGACGCTGCTTTTTGTACAAATGATCCCGACCTGAAATGACCTCAATCACAGGTGCTGGGGATCCAAGCAATGTCTTACTTTTAAGGCTTGTAAAGTAACATAGTTGTTCAACATAGAGGTTTCTTAACATTGGTTTCCCCCAAGTTCCATATGTTCATCCCTGCAGTTGGGGGTGTCCTACTCCAAGGTGTAAGGCCAATGTCAGAATGATGGTATGCTATGCCTGCCGGATAATGCAGGCAAACCCACTTGGAACAAACATATGTTTCGAACATGATCCCTTAAACCCTGAAATATTTTACAAATTGAGTTTACAACTAAAGTTACTAAAGCACATATTGTATTCAATATACACATATACATCTACGCGTATGGTGCACTATACATTGATATGCCACTTGTTTTCGAAAGCTCCAGGGCATCCCGACTCCACTTCGCTTCGCCAAGGTATTGCCTTCCTGGCGCACTCCCAGCGGAGTGGCCGTGGGGTGCGAGACTTCCGGCGGGAGCTGGTGCACAAGGTGGCGCACTGGGGATGGGAATAAGCCAAAAATGAGCAAAGTTCGGGGTTCAAAATCGGTCGCCTAATCCAAATTCACCTCTATATTTAGATCATCTGATAGATCTATCTATACATCATACATCTATCACCTATATTACTTTGATGGGCGATGGAACTAGTTGACTGATGTACACTGGTGTGGAAAGCCTTTTTGTTGAACTCTGTGTGGTAGATGGGTTATAGTCTATGGCCAATCTAGTACCCAGAATCGAGTATAATGAAAGTATACCTACATGTATATATATATATATTATATATATATATTCTTTCAGATAATGCTTTGCTTGATGGTTTCAATCAGGTGTCCTCTTGATTGGTGAGGATGTCTCATGGTGTCTCAGGAACCCATTTGAGGCTTTGAACCAGTATTTAGTATTTTGTTTGCAAATACCCTCTGGTAAACTAACACAGCTATTGAAAATTGCCCATTTATAGTTGATTTACCCATTATATAAACATGGTGATTTTCAATAGCTATGTTAAATTACCAGAGGGTAATTCTTGTCCCATATGCTAGATACATTACATTGAAGAGTGTTTGGGTGAGGATTGGTGGTTGGGGATTGTCAGTGCCAAAATGGGAAGGTGCCAAGGCTGCAGCAACGGGCAAGATCCAAACATGAGGAGTCACCAAGTGCAAAAGACTTGATTTCAATTGTAAGTTTGGATAGTTGGTGGTTTCTTTCCGCGAAATTTCAATGAAGATAGCTATGTAGATATATGTAGATTACATTTATATTTTTGTTTTTGACACTTCCTGCTGCGCGGATTTCTTTTAAAAGGTTTCCAGAAGCCTTCTTTTTCTTGCGGGGTCTTGTCACCCAAAAATTGCCCAATTTCAGAAACCAGCCCCGCTGACTTGCCATATGGGTGGGATTTGAATCGTCTCCAAATGGTAATGTCCACCTCCTCTTTTCCCGTAAATAAATTTAAAGCCACCATCAAACTTGTTTGTATGTATTAGTTTTCAATTACCACAAATTAAAACGATAATATAAAATCCAGTTTCCAAAAAATAAGGAATCCAACAATTGTTTTAGTATTGATTTAGTACTCATGTCATGGATTTAGTATTGATTTAGTATTCATGTCATGGATTTAGTATTGATTTAGTATTGGTTTAGTATTAATTTCATGGATTTAGTATTGATTTAGTATTCATTTCATGCATTTAGTATTGATTTAGTATTCATTTCTTGATTTAGCATTCATGTCATGGGTTTAGTATTGATTTAGTATTCATTTCTTGATCAGCGGGAGGGGGAAACTCAGTAGCTTTATTCAGGGTCAAACTCTAATTGGTGCTAAGGCACCTCATGGGGGGTACCCTTGATGAGTTGATTTGGGATTGATTTTGGATAATTTTGAATAAAGGTTTTGAATAGAAAAGAGCAACCATTATTTTTTGAAACTTTGAAGTTATCAAGGTAAGATCTAATGAACTGGCAATATGAATTAGTACATGAAAGCCACCTCAAATAAAGCATGGACATTTTTTTTCAGACCCATCTGGACAAATCTGGGTTTAGGGCCAAAACCATTTAGCTTTATTAGTGCTGAGGCACCTCATGGGGGGTACCCTTGACGAGTTGATTTGGGATTGATTTTGGATAATTTTGAATAAAGGTTTTGAATAGAAAAGAGCAACCATTATTTTTGAAAATTTGAAGTTATCAAGGTAAGATCCAATGAGCTGGCAATATGAATTAGTACATGAAAGCCACCTCAAATAAAGCATTTGTTTCAGCCCCATCTGGGCAAATCTGGGTTTAGGGCCAAAAAAAATTGGCTTTATTTAGGGGTAGTTTATTATTCCCCACCTGCCAGGTGAGGGTTGTTAGATTTTATGTCAGTTGCCTGCTCCTCCTCTCCTCCTCCTCCTCGTCGTCCTCCTCGTCGTCCTCCTCGTCCAACTGCGACCCGCGATCCAGTGTTCTCTGTCGGACCTCAACCACGACCATCCATGCTCAGTGTTCCCTGCCGGACCTCAACCACGACCATCCACGCCCAGTGTTCCCTGCCGGACCTCAACCATGACCATCCACGCCCAGTGTTCCCTGCCGGACCTCAACCACGACCATCCACGCCCAGTGTTCCCTGCCGGACCTCAACCACGACCATCCACGCCCAGTGTTCCCTGCCGGACCTCAACCGCGAGTATCCCCGTCCAGTGTTCCCTGCCGGACCTCAACCACGACCATCCACGCCCAGTGTTCCCTGCCGGACCTCAACCGCGAGTATCCACGCCAAAAGATATGCCACATAGAGTGCCAGAAGATATGCCAGATAGAATGTTAGAAGATATGCCAGATAGAATGCCAGAAGGTATGCCAGATAGAATGTCAGATAGAATGCCAGAAGATATGCCAGATAAAGTGCCAGAATGTTTGCCAGATAGAATGCCAGCAGATTTGCCAGATAATATGCCAGAAGATATGCTAGATAGAATGCCAGATGGAATGCCAGAAGATATGCCAGAACATATGCCAGAAGATATGCCAGAAGATATGCCTGAACATCTGCCAGAAGATATGCCAGAACATATGCCAGAAGATATGCCTGAACATCTGCCAGAAGATATGCCAGAACATCTGCCAGAAGATATGCCAGGTAGAATGCCAGAAGATATGCCAGATAGAATGCCAGATCGAATGCCAGAAAATATGTCAGATAGAATGCCAGAAGATTTGCCAGTAACAAAATGTATAAATGTCATGGTGGGGATCACACGAAGTAAAGTAATTTAGTTTGGGAGTTTTTTTAGCTTTATTCAGGGTTAGTTTGTAAATCGTAGGTCAACATTAGGTTCATCATTGGGTTTACCTTATTATAGGTAGCTTCTGGTAATCAAACATTGCCCGGCTGGAAAATCAACTATCTAGTTCGATGTTATTCTCAATTCAACCTCCATTTTATAAGGGATGTCCCCATGAAAACCTCCATTTAGTTCGGGGATTTTCCAGCCATGTTTGAAATGGAACCTGTGGAACCTGTGAATGTCAGCCATGACGAGGCCATCCGGCAGGTCAATCTCAAGGGCGTGATCTTTGAGTTAACCCAGTGGATTCTGTGCCGATCAGGATAGGGTTGAAGTGCTATGCAACGTTTGAGAAGCGGAAAACACAAAAAAGGGGAATGGCTTTTCTCATCACCGGATCAGTTCAACAAGACTATATTTGTGTAGGATTTGTTGGAGTGGTATTCCCGTTGATGGGGAGTAGCCCTTCCAAACGGCAGTAACTTGCCTTGTATGTACCTGTTCCAACAAATCCTGGTGATTGATTGTGCCTCCCTGCTCCCACGGCAAAAATAGGGGTGCTGAATCAAACCTTTGTCTGCGGGTTGATGGGTGGTTGGGTTCATTGAGTTCTTACCTTGCTATGTGCTGGGGAAACTATTACCAAGCTTTGACAACAACAAACAACGACGACGGCGGTGAGGACGACGACCGCCACACCAACAACAGCAAAAACAGCAGAAACAACAACAACAACAACAACCACAACCACAACCACAACCACAACAACCACAACAACCACAACAACCACAACAACAACAACAACAACCACAACAACCACAACAACCACAACAACCACAACAACCACAACAACCACAACAACCACAACAACCACAACCACCACAACCACCACAACCACCACAACCACCACAACAACCACAACAACCACAACAACCACAACAACCACAACAACCACAACAACCACAACAACAACAACAACAACCACAACAACCACAACAACAACAACAACCACAACAACCACAACAACCACAACAACCACAACAACCACAACCACCACCACAACCACAACAACCAACACAACCACAAACACAACCACAACCACAACCACAACCACAACAACCACAACAACCACAACAACCACAACAACCACAACAACCACAACAACCACAACAACCACAACAACCACAACAACAACAACAACAGCAACAACCACAACCACAGCCACAACCACAGCCACAGCAACAGCAACAGCAACAACAACAGGAACAGGAACAACAGAATGAGAAGAAGAAGAAGAACAGCAACAACATAAACAAGTCAGGTACACGTACACGTACAAGTACAAGTATGAGTTGTTTTCAGGTTATGGCAGGTCAGCTATGTTTTTCCTCCCATCCAGTCATGACCCTTCCCCCCAGGTAGATGACAACCCAGCTGCCGCTCTGAGGAATGAGGTGGAAGATCTCATTAAGCCGACGCCTCAGTAGCTTCCCATGGTCCCAGCTTGCGGTAGGGACCCCGGCAAAGATTCTAAGGCTTTGCCAGGATGTTACAGATGATGTTTACATATGTTTACCATCATTTATCATCTAATTTCCAGGAGTCCAAGTGTTCTATCTATGGCTGCGGGTTGTTGCCATATGTCGGTTGGTCAATACCCTGGACAGATTTCGGGCTGAACACAGTTTCCCAGCTGACCAGGGTGCTAGTTTTGACCTATAGCCTATAGCCTATAGCCCAAAAGACCTAAGTCGTTTTTCCATCCCTTTGACTCACAGGATAGGCTGCACCATTACGCACCGACCTAAGGAAGGGGCGCTTGCCCCTGTTGACGTGGTTTTCGGAAGATGGAGCCTCCAGCATGGTTTGGGAAGATGTTGTGCAACTGGGGGGTCTCCCACGGATGTGGCCAAGCCGCCAAGGTTTGTTGCAATGGGAGATCCATGGATATCCCCTATAAATGGATATATAAATGGAGCTGTGAATGGGGTATGCAGTGGTGATTCATTGATGTGTTATCTTGTAAGCCCAATGATGAACCCTTCCCCATTTACTCAATTTTACCTCTTTTTTGTTGGCACTATTCCGAATATACCCCTCAACATTGCCACATTACTTTGGATGTTGCTTGGTTGGTGGTTTCCTGCGTGGAATGATGATCCCAGCTAGCTGATATGTGAGTGGGATGGATTGAACTCACATGAACTCATCAATTACGTAGTGGTTTGTTTGCATTTACATAGGCCTAGAGGAGGTTTAGAGTGTATGTGTATATTGTTACATGTGTATATATATATATATATATACATGTTATTTTTATTAAAAACCCGCGCACTAATATATATATATATATATTATATATATATATGTACATCTACATTTGCATGTACTGTATGCATGTTCATCTGTAAGAAAAAAGCAGGACATGTGCATTTTGTTTGGTGGTACCTTTGCAAGACGTTGAGCCCAAATAGAGTTTTATTTTTTGGAACGGCAGGTGGGTGCTTGGAGGTCCATATCGCATCATGGCATCAATACATTTCTTCAAAGCTTGCTTGAAGGAATTATGGTGATGAAATGCCATGGTATCAGGTTGGTCTTTGACAACATTCATGTGTTTCCCCTGCTTGATTCTGTTCAATGCAAGAGGATCAGTAGGCCCAGTAGGCTGCAGCTTCCTCCGTCATCAACGACCTCGCGACCTCCCGCACCAGGTGAAGATACCTTCCGCTTCGCCCATTTGACTTTTCAGGAGGGCCCCCAACAAAAATCCCACGATGATTTGATGCAATGTTTTGTTTTGATATGTTTATCAGATAAAGAGCAGATAGCTCTGGAAACCAACCATGTTTAATATGAAAAATCATCTACAAGTGGGACATGTTCATTCGCTGTGTTTGAAAACCAGAGGGTACATGTTCTCAGCGTCCCGGGCCATGGCCATGGCGGGCTGCTAGTGTTGACTTGAAGCGGCAAGTTTGATGCAGGCTTTCTAACTTTCTACCACCAAAATGGATAGACCCACCACTGGACAAGGTTTTCCGGCGGTCGGAATTGGTCTGGGATCCTTCACAGTTTTTCTTCGTGGCAGGAGTTCCTTTGTGCAGAGTACTGCCTCCAGCAATGTCAAGAAAGCGACTCGCCCATGATCTTGGCTTGATTGTGGTCTTCCCCCAAACAAGAGGGTGATAAGTGATAACTGCCTACTGAAATGGTACTCCCCTGTAATTACTGTGAGTAGCAGTTTGTGTGTTTTTTTTTCCTCCGGGGTTGACGTTACACAACATATATGTTTGGACAAAGCCAAACCAGGAGGAGTTGTTTTGCGCCAGCTGCGTGCGCACCTCATGGGTTGAAAGTTATATGCAATCCCTAAACTAAATACCCATTAATTACCTCCTTTGGGTACCCCCAAGATCCCCAAGCATACCTGAACTCCATCAGGACTTTAATTTCAGATGTTTCACTATTTTGTTTAATCCATAATTTCACTGGTCAACGCCTCCAAAATATGGACCGTTGGGGTTACAGTTTCGGTTGATTTGTTGAATCAACTTGAATCGTTGTTTTTTCCCTTGCGTAGCAGATCAACAAGTTGTAACATTGACCAAAAATCCCTGCTACAAAAATGTTGGCAACTCTTCGTGTCTAATATTTGTCATGAGAATATGTACAGTATCAATATGTATCAATCATATCACGTGTCGAGTGCTTTGGCGCACGACGCTACAGCTGGTGCAGTGACAAGTCATATGCAGTGCTGATTGGTTCGCGAATTGTGAAGCTGGTCTGAGTATGAATCGTATCTTGATATAGCTTGTTTCAATAGCCATAAACCCTATAGTTTATTGGAGCTACAAACCAAATTAATGTTTGGGCCCACCTTGTATCTAGATTGGTGATTTTTGCCCGGCCCTTCTGACGTGCTGCTTCCGTTGCAGGTGAGGACTTCGTTTTAGAACTCCGCGACTTGATTTGTTCCCACGAGCCGCGGGAGATCGTCGAGCGAGGCGCGTTGGTTTCTTGATGGTTGTAGCGTGGGTGGTTGATTGTGTCATATTATGTCAAGGTTGCATCATTGGTTGATATTGGTTGTACGCACACACACATACATATATAGACAGACAGACAGGCAGACAGACAGGCAGACAGTGCGACCAACCGACGGACCGACGGACAGACAGACATACATAGATACAGTACATTATATGTATGTAAAATACGTATACATTACTCTATGTCATACTTGTACTGATATATCATATATCTAATATGAATCACGCCATTATCGTTATTGGAATGTTTGTCAACCAGCAAGTAGCAGGAGATGACAGATAGCTTTGGGCACCGTTTGGTGGAGTGGGCCATATTGGACACAGATCCTCTTCATGGATGGAAGTCAAGTTCCTATATGTGGGTGGTGGTCCCAATCATTGGTCAATTTTAAGCGTGGCATGATGATCCTATATAACTGTTCGCTTTGGGAATGAAACCGAAACCATGCATAATTTGATTGTTGAATTACAGTCAATCCCTATTATATTAAAATATATTATTAATTTCTTATTCATTATACCCATTTATATCCCTATTATACATAATATTATATAATTATATATCCTTATTGTTATATCATATGGTATTGAAATCCCTACTTTTGGGTCAAAACCACCTAGACCTAGCCCGCCCCGTCTTGTGACGCAGGTTGGTGGCAGCAAAGCATCCAGATGTTTTGCGACCTCGCAGTGGCGAATCAAGCCACAGCCGCTTCGGGGCAGTGCTGGAGCAGCGTGCTGGGCGAATGTCTCCTGCAACTTGGGAGGCCGCGGGGCCCTGCCCGGTGGATTGTGTTTCTGCCTGGGGCATGGTGAAAAGATGTGAAAAAGTGAGAAACAAAAACATCCAGTGTCCCCAGTGTCTCACTGAACATTTGTGATGTTCGACCTTCATGACTTTCATTGATTGGTTTAAAGAAGGTCTTGACAATTGCAAAGTTTCAAAGATCACAACAAATATCAAAGAATCGGACAAGTTCTCCAACAAGTGCGCAAAAACTCTCTAAAAGGTTCCAAAAAATATCCGGTATCATCCAAAATCATCACAAGATCACCCCAAAATTAACTCAAATCATCTCAAGATCCCAAATTGCACATTCCAACAGTTCCAACATTCATCCACCAATTTTTCACATATATATATATATATATGTAGGATTATGCAGGTATAAATAAAAACATATATATATATATGGATATACACTTATATTGATATATAAATATTTGATATATAGGTATCCCAAGATGTGCCCACACAAAATCTCCTCATTTCGCCCGCAGGTTCCACCCCGGCGCCGACGCCATGTCGCCGAGCCGGTCGTCCACGGCCTCCTCCCCGCGCTCGGCGGCGTCCTCGAGCGACGAGCCGATGGCACCGGTGAGCCAGGGGGGGAAGCCTTGGAGCCATGGATATCCCATGGATATCCCTAGAGATATCCGGGATATCCCATGAAATCCCTATATTTTTGTGGGTGAAACAAACCATCATAGGAGATCCCTATTTTTTTTGTGGAAACCAACTTCTTTGCTGCTTAAAACTAGTTATATCCACTGAAATGTCTTTGTCAAATCTGCTGGTAAATGTTCCGTTTTGGGGATTTTGAACATCATGTTCAGGTATTTGTTGGAAGTTGGACCAAAAAAAATGTTGGGTTGTGTGAAAGATAAAAATACATACCAGCACCGTTTATTTGTGGAATTTTGTGGAGGGATTAGTGCACTATAGCTAAGTTGGTTTATAGCTCCTATAGTAGGGGTTTATGGCTAGCTATAGCTGTTTTACTGGCACTAGATGGAACAATTTTTATGTAACTAATAGGCAACTATATTGTGGCAGTGTTTATGGCTAGCTAAACTTGTGGAAGACACATCAATAACTAGGGCGTTAATGGCTAACATTGGCTAACTATCGTGATTAAAACTTTATATATATATATAGTTGGAAGACATTTGACTAGTAGGTAACTATATTATTGTTGTTTTACCCATAATGTTTTCTGAGGCTGTTTAATCTTGAGGGATGGGATTATGTGTGGAACTTTCTGGTTTAATTCACAACGAAAAGGAGGATTGAACCATCACAAAAATGGACTGAACCATATGAATATAATAAATGATAAAACACACACACATATATATATATATGTATATATACATACATATATAGATTATAATTATGATTTAGTTAAAGCTAACAATCATATCAATTACTTTATCCTTGAATAACCACCCAACAAGTTATATAGCAATCATGTTCTGGATAGTTTCATCGCGAAGTTTCACCAAGTGGACTTTAGTCATTGGGGGGCCAGAGCCCACTGTGTAACTACCAGCAAGTTTACCCATCGGAAGTTGGATGTGTGTTGCAATCACCAGGGACATGCTGGTGCTTTGTTGTTTATGGCACGAAAAAAGATGATGGGTGATATCCCTCATCCCATGGTGATATCCCAACCACAAATCACTAAAAGTCACTAAAGACTAAAGACTTACTTATGACCAAGATTCTCAGACCAATCCTTTACCTGGTTACCTTCCAGTAATTTGACAGGTAGATGTGGGAAACTCATGATCTCCGTCGGAAAATATGATCTGATTTAGAAACACGGTTTCTGTTAATATCAGGAAGGTAATTGATGTCCTTGATTCCCAGTATTTGTTTACGGCAACAACATGGAAAACATTGGAAAACCTACATGACACTCCCACAAAAAAAAAAACATGTAAACATGTATATACTGTAAACCATTATAAACCCCATGGTTTCCTGCGGCTTTTCCAACCAATCCAGTGACCAATGATGGGTGCGGGGCCCAATTCGGGGGACCCAGCGGAGGTTACTGCAGGCCGAGCGCTGCGCCACGGCCACGTGGCTGCCATTCGCGGGCGATTTTGGAGGATTTGTTTGATACAGTTTACACACACGTATATAATATACAAATATAGTATATATATGCATAGGTATATATTAAGTATAATTATACATATGCATAGATATTAAGTATAATTATTTTAATTATACACATATATATATATGTCATCCAAGTATGAGTAGCTCATACATCGACATCCTTGAGGGAATTGAGGTTACTGTAATTTCAGAAACTTCAAGTGACCTTCTTGGAAAGCGCACTGGACGATTTGGTATGATTTGGTCACATGTCACATTTCTGAAGGGTACAGTACTGTAGATTGTAGATGCACTAGTGGATGAATCTCGGAACCATGGCCAAATGCAAAAGGTCCTATGCACGCGGGTCCGACACTTTGTTGGTAGATTTCCTGAGAAATCTCAGGCCCGAAACAGCAATGTCGCTGCAAAAACTTCTGCCTTCGGATCCTTCAGGCTCAAGACGACACGCCAGCGACCCCAAAACGGTCAACTTTCTGTGGCTAGGCCTAGGTGCAGTGTTCAATGTGGCCGCCAGGGTGTTGAAACAATCCCATAGTGGCCATATTTTTTTGTTGCCTAGCGATGCTTTTGGAGATGTTTAAATGAGTAAAGATAGTAAAGATATGTAAAGATAGGCATACTATCATATCTATATAGCTATAACATAGCCATACCATACATATTATTATATACATATGATTCGGGATGATCAGGAAACCAGCAAAGAAGATGAAAGAGGCTGAAGATATATGGGATTTTCCAGCAACCACAATTGCGGCACAACGAATCTCAACGATGAATTGGACGGGTCCAGGGCATAGGGACAACTGAGGTGAAGCCAATGCCATAAACCATCCCAGGCAGCTGAGAAATATGTCCTTAAGCGTGTGAGAAGACACCAAGTAAACTTAGTAAACATACCACAGGCAACTGCCATTGAGATCTCTGATGATTCTGACGAAGTAGTAATTTTGAGTTGAAGTTTGCCATCCTTGTCCCTGTGACCTTTTGAGCTGATTTGTATCACAATACTCATTGTCTAAACTTTGTACAATACCGAAGGAGATGCGCCGAGTTGCCCTTGTGGGCATGCGCAGGACATGAAAGTGAAAGTATTGTGCCTGCCAATGCCTACCGCATACCCCGTATACCCCTAGTGGGAATGATTTTTCAAATCTTGGTTGATTACTGGGATGGTTTATCCGTGGGTTTACCACACTATCATAAACCATCCCATTATCATTATATATCATTTGATAAACTAACAAAACTTAATAGGCTATTAATGGATAAATCAACTATAAAATCTATAAATGACCATTTTCAGTTGTTTTTTGTATGTTTACCGGAGGGTGTCTTTTTTTCAACGAGCGCCAAGGCATTTGGTGAACGATACCAACATTCTGACGGTGCTTTCCATGATTCGCAGCTCCGACTCCGTCGAGCATCTCAAGCGCCTTGGCGGGGACTGTTTTGGAGATGCTGCTTGCAATAGATAAACAAACACAATTCCAAAGTAATCAATGATTTTGGTTTGGCATGGTTTGGCAGTAACTAAATTATGTATATATATATATATGTATTATCCACGTGTATGTGATATTACCCGCAACATATTGGTTTCTAACATTTAGTGCCATACTTATACATACCCAGGACTTCCTGGTCGTGGTTTAACTATGATCCATCACAACGCCGTGGTTTTACCAGAATCCATGCTTATATTATGATCTAAGGAATAACTCATCATTTCATGATGCTGGCTGCTATTCCAAAGTTATCTGATGTTCTGAAAGATATCACCTTTAGCTGAATTTAGCACAAATGTATGGAAGCTGGTGGTTTTAGCAGCCGTGATCACACCGTGAGACAACCGTGAGAGACCGTGAGACCCCCCCTGAACGTCGTGATTTTGTGTATTGGCGTCAAGGTTTTACCGTGAGCCAACAGTGACTAAAGGCTACCCTGTGCGTGTCTGGTCGTATAGACACGAGAATGGTGATGGTGAAGCATACACTTTAAAACTTGATCAACATGTGTTTTAATTCATGAACATGAGAATTATGATGATAAAATCTATACCTTAATTTGGCGATGTTTGCACGTCGTGGTCTTACCGTGTCTTTCGTGTACCTCGTGGTTTAACTATATCACCCCCCATCGAGGTACCTAAATAGAATGAGGGGGCAGAAGCCCCTTTTAAAATAAAACAACAATAAATAAAATGAAAATAAAATGGGTCAGACCCCATCATTTTATTTTGTGGGTGCATTTTATTTTTTGAGGTGCCTAACCCATCAAGTTAACTGACAGAGATAGCATGATAGCAAAGATGCACAGCTGTGAACGGTCTGATCATTTTGTGAAACATTCCAGAGATTTGGAATTACTTGGACATTAACTTCGAAAATGGGTTGGCCCCCCTCATTTTCTATTGCCTTCCTTGGTCAACAAAAGACACACGGGCAGCTTACAGCAGCCAATGAGATTTCTTAAGTTTATTTATATTTATTTGTATCTTTCTAGAAACCATCCAGATGTCAGAAGTGGAACCAACATTATATATATATATATACATATATTATATTGATCGAAATCCGCGCAATTTTTCCTTCCTGTTGGCACGTGAAACGGCTAAACAAGACTAAACAAAACTAAACAAGATCAACCAATCAAATAAGGAAACGATGTAAAGGACTTAACAAGACTAAACATGGTTAAAACCAATCAAATAAGGAAACAAAACTAAACAAGATCAACCCAAAAGAAAATGCCGGAGCCCGAGGTCCAACAGTTGCAAAATGTAGGTCCAACAGTGGCCAGGTGGAGGGTGCCTGACGTCATTTTCTTTTTGTACCTGTCCATTGTGTTTTGCTTCGGTTTTCCTATCTTACCTTATGCCCTCTCATTTTATTGGCATTTTCTCCTTAGGCCCCTGCATTTTATTTTTATTTTTTAGGTGCCTCACCCCCCCCTGGCAACAGACGAGGGTCTATATCTTTCGAAGTCCTGGGCATATACACACACATATATATATATATAACAGATGCCTCATGGATCCGAATACCCTCGGATGATATGACCAAGGTTGGGAGGTGGTCTCACCTCCAGTGGTATCTCCACAATCAGAACCTTGTACCTTGGCAGTTACTGCCTGGGTCTACCTTCCGGCGATGCTGGCAATGGTGAAGTCCCCGCAGAAACAACGGGCACATTCTGTGTAAACCCATATTTTTCCGAACAGTCGTCTTTTTTTGGACCCGAAAGTGGCCGTCTCTTGGGGTGGTTTTGTTAGAGTCAGAGGTTCTGCTGTTCGGAAATCATTCCCGGCCCCACTTTGTCTTTTTGAGGCACGTGAAAGGCCTGAGAGGTCTCTATTTGAACCAAAACTACATCGGCCCTGAAGGCTGCAAGTGCCTTGGTCGTCCTAAGATTCTACCAGGGATGGGGAGAGAGATATCAGATATCCATTATTTTGGTATAGGATTTTACTTTTCTATACATCAGATCTGTTTGAGGATTGCTATAGATTTTTCCTGAGCCCCATTGACATCCGCACACCTCGGATCCCAGGGCAATTGCTGCCTTCATGCGCAAGCCGGAGGTTTCATTGGAGATCTTGGAACTGGTCACTTCGCAGATTCTGAAATAGATTTGTCCAAATGGCAGACGGGCCCATATATGGTCCCCCAATTGGTTGGATTATTAATCGCAAATTTCATGGTGAAACCGGTGTTTTAAAACCATGGGCATGGAAGTTTCGGAGTTTCGGAAACCCACGTTTGGTGATTTTGGAAGAAGTCCACATGTGGTGGGTGTGGTATCAACTTGAATTCATACCAGCCGTGCAGCTCAAAAGGATGCTTTAACCCTCAATGACATGAAGTTATGAAACGGTATCTTGCAAACACATGAAGAACACAGTTGGGTGTGTCTAGGATACTGCACTAATCATCAAACATCCACTGGTTAAACAGGCCAAAACAGGCCAGTTGGAAAGCACTGATTGCAGGGGGCGCCTCTGGGACTGAGGTGAACAATGTCATTTGCCAGGGTGTGGCGAAGGAGCCGGGTTGATCATCCCACGGACATAGATGCGCCGTGTGCCCATGTGTGCCCTATTCCACTGCAAGCTTATAGATCTTATAGCAACCCCAACAAAGATAACAGTTCAATCAATCCTGATAAACTTACTGTATTGTCTATTCATGTTTTTGTTCGCTTGGTTTGATTTGAACGATGATAACATCTGAGTGGTTGTTGGTGTTATCTAAATGTTCCATATTAATCTATGTATGACGATAAATTATGATTATATAATTATACAATTGTAAAACATAGTATAACAATAATGTTTTATAGTTATATGATTTTATATATATATATAATATGCATGTAATAATATGTATGATATCACCCCCATCAAAACATCTCACAGCATGGCAGCACAGGAGGAGATGCTGCCCGTTTCCCGACGGAATCCGCCCAGCGGCTACTACGACTCGTATCACCAGGATATCATGGGATGGTTTGGAACCCCTCTGACAATCAAAACATGGTGGAAAACCTGGATGATGTTCCCACGAAAACTTTCATTTATAGGGGATCTTCCGGCCATGTTTGATGACACCGAGGGTTTGACGCGCTTTGGTGAACTGTATAAACTTGGAACTGCAAATCAAAGAAATAGGAGTGATCCCCACCCTGACACATTATTCTGAAATAGTTTCTGACATACCATCTGGAAGAATATATTGAATAATATTGGATACACATCATATTCTGACATTCTATTTGACATTCTTTCTGGCATACACTCTGACATTCTTTCTGGCATTTTTTAAAGCAATATGCTGACATTCTTTCTGGCATCTATTCTGACATATCTGGCATTCTATTTGGCATTTATTCTGACATTCTCTTTGACATGGGCACTGCCGGACCCAGTGAGATCTGGCGCTCGCGGTTGAGGCCCGGCAGTGCCCACTGAGATGTGGAGCTCACAGTTGGGGCCCGACAGTGCACAACTCGCAGTTGAGATGCGAGGCTGCTGGGGGAGAAGGAGAAGGAAGCAATTCTGATAAAATCTAGGGACCCTCATCTGGCAGGTGGGGAAAAAGACAATGTGTACTTCTATTTCAGCAAGATTTTATTGTTCTATTTGTTTGGAGGTCGTACGGCTATCATTGCACCGTGAGTTCTCCATTGAAACAAGGCATCCGGGCCCCCCAGGATCTAAGCGGCCTGGTGGATCTGTTGCAAGTGGTGCGAGAACACCCCAGCCTACGATGCGTGATTTTGTTCGGTGGGAATGGGTTGCCAATCCCCAATCATTGGGATTTCAACGGCAATAATTGGGATGAAACTACCAAAACATTAATTTTAACTATATTTTTTTAACTTAAACTTTCAACTTTTAGCCCACACATTTGATGATTACTGGATAGGTTCCGCTGGGATTTTTTAACTGGAAGCCGGAAACCATCGTTCTTGCCCCCAAGTATAGGAAATATAGGGGTTTCGTGTAAGTGTTCCTTTCAAGCAAATCTGGGAGCTCATTTTTTTTACCAGATTTGTATAGGTTGACGGGGCATGGCCTCACATTTCAAATTGTCAGGCCATGGACTGTCGTGGAGGAAAGGGACAATTTACTGTGATGATGGTGAAGCATGGGGAATTCATGTTATGAAACGAAGCAGGTCTTGCAGAGACGTGGGAACCAACATCCCCGGGCAAAACCAGCACCTGCCCCATATGACTTAACCGACTTAACCATTGAATTCATCAACTTCAAAGATTGAAAACTGGTTGGTGGTTTGGAACATGTTTTTCCATATATTGGGAATAATCATCCCAACTGACTTTCATATTGTTCAGAGGGGTTGAACCACCAACCAGAAAACATGTTCCAAACCAAACCCAGCAATTGGACTTCAATCTCTTGGGCCCCCGAAAGGTAGGAGAGAACAATACCGAGGAATTTTGGACCTCCGCGGCAACTTCCTGCCATTTGTGGCCGGCGAAGCGTTGATGAGGGACGCTTTGTAAAATTTCGAAGTGGGCGAGATTGGAATCACTAAATAGGTCGGAAAACAATTTAATATCAATTTTGGTGCGGTTTATTTGTTCTATATTTTAGTAGGATTTAACGTATAGATGGTTAACCTAATTATTTCATTTGTGTATATATATATGACAAGTATTTTTTTGCATGGGAATTTGTCAAATGTATATTTTGAATGACATTATGAAATTGAAAACGATTGATTTATTTTATAAAAGTGGAAACAATGTCTGTGTAACTTAGAACGGCACCATTTGATCTCACCATGGGTGATGGTTAGCGCAGTGATGCGCCAACAAACATGTTTTGCAAAAAAGGAAAGACACCCAACATCAACGATCTGTGAATCTTTGAAACTAAAACTATGAGTCACTATGAGTTTCATAGCGTAGCAATGTGTAGCATGGGAATCCCAGCAAAACACAATTTCGTCCTAATGATATAATGGTTTGCTGGTCCCTAGTTGTCCTGGGCAATGGTTGGCGGCACGGAACGTTCAAGTCCAAAGATGTGATCACTGGCGTGTGGGGGTAAGATCAAACATATATTCCAGCAAAAGAACACCTGGCAAATTGATATGCACATTTGATCACATTTGAAGATCGCTCTAGGTTTTTGTTGGTGTCATTTATTATTTTTAGTACATGTGTGCTGTTGCCCCTGTTGTTTTTCTTTTCGTGAGCAAGGCATCCCAGATATACAGTAGATCCGTTACTGGATCTGGATCCCAATGGGATCTCAGCCAGGGATACCTCTGGAAATGATGGGAAACTGGGATGGTTGATATTATGTAGTCCGTATTGGATTACCATGTTATCATATATTATCCATATATTATCATGAATTGTCCAGTCCATATATTATATTGAATATTGTGAAAAAATCGAAGACGTTTCAGTAGGAAACACGATGAAACAACCCACTGTCCCATCATGGTTTCCAGCTTCAAGTTGCCCAGGTCGCAGCAAAACATCCTCAATTGGAACAGATTTGTGGAGCAACGTGGTCGATGTCGTAGTCATATTCACTGGTTGGGTTGCTGGAAAATGATCACAATATCCATGATTTATCATGATTTATAGCTTGATCACGGTTTGTTTTGGACAATTTTTATGTAAACACTGTTCGTGTTAGCTGATTGCTCACAGGATCATTGATTAACTACCGGAGGGTGTAACCGTTAATTTTGATTTTTCTAAGTTCATCTAAGTCCTACCGGAGTATATATCATTTCCTTCATGATTATCTGAGCAAAGCAGATGTTTGGTTTTTTGGATGGTCCAACCTTTGATTCTTTCTCAGCATGGACGTGCCATGAGCTTCTACGACCAGGATGTAAAAACATGTAAAAACTGGTTGGGTACTTCAATCAATAATATATATATTTATATACAATATATACATATTATATTATATTATTATATAGGCAGCTAATGGGATTAAATACCCAGCTATCCACGTCAGGTAGATCTACATTCAGTTCGACGTCAAGATATGGTACAGTTCGAGCTGCAGAATGACGCATACTTCTTCAATGCGGAACTGTGGCTGACATTTTTTTTAATGGGCAATATAGTGAGAATAGTGAGCAGGGAATTTTAAATGGGCCAATTCTCAGCGAGAAAGTCGCTTTCCAAGAACATGTGTTTTATTTTGTTTCTGGTTTGTTGGGCTTCAATGTTGAGTTTGGGGCGCCCACCAGGGTCCTCTAGTCTAGACTATAGACATCATGATAATTGTATATATATATATATTATAAAAATGAAGCACCAGACATAAAGGTGCACTTATACATGGTACAGAAGTGGGAAATTCAATCAGAATGCTGCAGAATGCTCATGAGATTGCGCATCCGAAAGCTTTGTGGGGCACATACCTTCCTTGAGGACTATCAAGCACGACCTGATGCACCGTTCCTCTCCACTGGTGGAGAGCCTTGCTTCAAATCGGTGGGTCATGCCGCCTTTTAAGACCATCGGTTCCTACCCCGAGCTGATTTTGTTTGGAACATGCATCCAATATATGTGTTGCTCGATGATGGTTTAATCATGTATGTTTGTATACATGGTTTACTTATATAAATATATCATGCAATATACATCCACATTCGTAAAGCAACACAAACACATACACAGCCAACAAAAAACACATTGTACAATTGACAGTACAAGTGTGGGTGCACCCTGCCCGAAGTGGTTGCTATTAATTATTTGTATTTATTTATTTGTGATATTTGTGCAGGTGCATCTCCATTTTCATACAATTACGACAAACAGTATCCTCAATAGACCCTTGATGATCATACTATTTTCTCGTGTTCTCCCCTATAGTTTCGCGACCCCCAAAGAGAGCGGAGTAAAACGCCAGCAACAAAAATACAGAATTTGGAGGATCATCCCACGAATTTCAACTGGCTAGTCTTACAATAGCCATTTGTGTATTGAATAAGCCACTGAAATTCTTGGAACATAGACCAGGGTAGATCTAGCTGATGATTCGCGGGGTGGTCTTCCACCACAAAGATGCCCGAAAATATCTTGGACACCTGGAAGATATGGGGAAAATATGTGATGGACAACTTGTATTCTGGCTGAGGGACCCCAACTGGGCAAAACCTTTGAAAACTCCAGATGAGCGCTGCTAAACCCCTATTGGTTGATGTTTGGGGATTACTGTATACTAGCCAATGAGCTGGGTATTGTCATAACCCATGAGCTGGGAATCCCAGTCACCAACCAGTATCATCCATCCCAGTCATAAGCTGGTTTATAACCACCCATAAAGATCCATAAAATGTATATAAATATAGGTTAATGTATCATAAATACAGACTTTGTTCGAGCTTCGCACATGGTTGTATTTTTGTTTGATATCATAAATAAATTCCATAAGCCATTTAAGCTATCATTATTAAGTAGTTCATTCAATCATTAAACCTGTTAAGTGTATCATTACCTATTTCTGGTGTCTTCGAGCTCGAGCTCGATCCAGGCCGCCTTTTTGGTGCGGCTCTTGCTGCGCTATCCCCAAAGAGAGCTGCAGGTCTTCAAGTTGGCCAATCAGGTGGATGGGATCGAGATGGGTCTATTGGGATATGGGACCATTGGACTTTCATGGGATTTATCATAGCAGCTTTATGGGTTTTTAATGGTTTTTTTATGGGATCCTGGCTTTTGGTTCATATCCATAAGTTGCCATAGTTCTTGCAAAGCCATCTAGGTGGCATGCAGATTGTTTGGAATATATTGCACAGCTGCGAACTGATTCGCATCCAGCCAGTTTCTTTTCCGGCTGAGAGGCTTCTTTGAGGTTGGAAGGGATGGTGGGAACTGGTAACTCTTGAAATGTCGTGTTCTTTTCCTCACCATGGCTTGCCAGAATGACAAGCAACGAGCATGTGGAAGTTATTCATATTTTTGTGCGTAGCTTTCACCCCAAATTAAGCCAAGGATTGACAGGTTGGGAGGTCCAAGCAGGTCCCAGGGACGCAGGGACGACATGCGTGGGAACCTGACGAGGCTTTAGCCTCCGATTTGCAGAATGTGGTCCAGCGCCTCGCTGGGACGACATGAACAGGTGCATACCTGTGCTAACATGCGGGCCAGAGCTCTGGGTCTATGTAAAAAAAAGTTGTGCATGGTGCGGCCTTATTCTATGAAAGTGTTTGGATAACAGAGGGTGGGAGGTGTTTCTAACATGTTCTAAGCCTTGCAATTTGCGACCATGGACCATCTCAATGCGTGAAGCCAAGATGGTGTAAGTCAGTAATGTGGTAAATCCAATAGTAAATAATCCCCAATAGAGGTTCATGATTGGGTCTACCCGCAGCAATGGGATTATGTTATGTTGGAAAAAGATTAGCCCCAAATGCGTTTTCCACGTTATATCCAACAACGGTACATGATGCCTTCACTTTTCAGATTGGTTGATCCATTTTGTGGAATCTACTGAGACTGTTGTATACTTCTCATTGCCCCCCTTAAGCCAGGTCCTCAGGTAGCCTCCGATATTCCATGGTTTGCTGCAAAGTCCTCCATGTCTGGATGTTTTCTTCCTAGTTATTATATGTTTCCATTAAAGCCTCCAAAAAAAGGATTTCCCAACCGTGCTCGATTACTGCATGGTAGATATATAATCTGACCGTACCTGGGTCTATGACTCCTAAACCCGGAAATTGGAGGTACTCTTGTATGTGGTTTATAGATAGTGTATATCAATATATGAGTAACTGACAAAATTATTGGCATACATCATTGTAATACTAATTCAGTCTTGCTTCGCCTTGGCCTTTCTGAGGTTGCACAAAACCTTCAAAACCGATAGGGTCGACCCTATACCGATACCCCATCTGTGATACCTGCAGGAGTACTGAAACCCTCACAACCGATAGGGACGGCCCGAATTTGTGCATGGCATTAAGTTTAACACATAACTTTGTCAGCTACTCAGACTCATATTATGATTACATGCGATTGTTCAAGGTACAGAATACTGATATATATATATATATATGTGACTGTTTTTGTTCACATGTTCAAGGCACCTCTTTTGATTTGGGGATGTGTATTGTAAATGCTGGGCAGAAGAATCATGCTGTTAGATCTCACTTTGTCATGTGCGAAATGGAAGTGGTACTGATGCTTGACTGATTTCTGCTCCGGTGAATGTGTTTGAACTCTTGAATGCTGTTGTCGAAAAAGAGGAGATGCAAAGAACAAGTATGGCTTCAAACCGGGATACCTGTGTACCATACACTTGACCTGGCAGCAACAATGCCCTTTAGAGAAAAATCATGTAAATTGATGTAAATGGATCGGTTTGGCTTACCTATTATAATTTGCCTGTTGGTTGTTCAGTGGGGGTGTCCTTTGTAACCAACTGACCAGCAGCCATAGCTGCCGTAGCCTGCAAAACCGTGACCATGGCCAAGGTTGTATGATGAGCTTGGTCAGGTACTGGCAGGTGGCAAACTTAAACATCTGGATCTCAGTGGTTTCTGGGCATCTTGGCACCACTGAGCTGGATTGGCTGTTGGCATTTCGGCATTTCAGAGTGTGACCAAGTGACGTCTTGCTGTGGTGATTCCATCATATTCCATCCCCCATCCCCAAAACTTGGACTATACCATCTTAAAAACGTCATATAAATCATTGGTCGATCACGATCCATGTGGGGATGTTAGATGTTCACTCAGAACAGCAATCAGATTGAATGGAGAGATCGTGTAAAACAAAATTGATATGTCCTTCACTGTGGTTTCCAGTAAGCTTTCCTGTTTTTTTCCGTTCAGCGATATGTTTTCAAACCAGGACAGCGGTGCAGATGCTGGCGTCGCTCTGGGAAAACATTTGGCGAAGATTCCATCGCAGCTTGGTCAATGTCTGGGAGTTCGTGGGTCGATTCGGTCGAGTTCGTGGGAATTTGCGGGGAATTCTGTGCACACAAAAAAAGGTTGGTGGTTTGGAACCATGGAATTTTATGACTTTCCATTTATTGGGAATAATAATCCCAACTGACAAACTCATATTTTTCAGAGGGGTTGAAACCACCAACCAGCTAATGATTATTATTGTATTGATATGTATTGATCATGATCATCATGATCATATATTTATAAATCCGCCTTTTGAATTTTCACCATTGAGAACTAATCAAGTTGGTTTGTTCCAATGGCCACAGGTCAAGCCGAAAAGAAGATGCTTTCCATGGGCTTTTTAGGGCTTCGGATGGTTTAGGAATTGTGTTGCTTTCCTACCTAGATTAATTCCCATACACTAGTGGAAGGTTTGCACAGCGGGCAGCTGCCAGTGGCTGCCAGGTTGAAAAGCCTCCGGGTGGGCACCAACGAGCTCAGTTTGGAGCAGATCCGTAAAGGATGGGTTGGGCTGGGGAAGTGGTGGCCGAATGATGAACAAAATCTGATTGGCGATGACTAGTCCACCTAGAGAAACAGATACAGGATAGTGTATATATGATTATATAAATTATATATATATATATTATATGTATAAGTATCATTTAGGTGGATGATTCATCCTTGGGATATGTGTCTCAAACATGACACTCACGAAGTCAGCAAAGAATAGCAAAGTGTCCTGAGTTCAGACGGATAGCAAGTTGACATGTTTAGCCCCAAAAGGTGTGTAATCATGTAACCATCAGATCAGAGATGCCAAAATTGGTGATATCAAACCAGGTTGAATGCAAGCTGGCTGGGGAATCAGTACTCAGAAGGTGATGTTCCCATGGCCTTCTTTACCCAAGAGCACCATAGGTGAAGGCAAACGAAATTCTGAAGCAAAACGGACAACAAGCAAACATTTTAGGGTGGTGATGCCTACCTTGTACTTCAATGGATTGAAGATCAATGAATCAATCAAACTGTAATCAATAAAACAGAGATACAAACCAACATGGTTGAACATTCTTTGATTGCAAGAAAAGAAGCAACAAACAATGAGGGCAATTCGACGTGCATCCCAGTTTGTATGTGCCTGTCAAACGTCTCACTTCAGCCAGTTACATATATAGTTATACATGATACATAAAGGGTGTATATATATATACAATTATAATCATGTATGAATGGAAAAGCCATGAACCGCCCCAGAGACACGTGCTTTCAGTGTGGCTTCTCAACGGCGTGCCTTCCCTGAATGGCCCGTGTAAGCCGCAACGTCAGGCAGCTCTGATACGATCCTAAACTTGGGTCGATCAAGGACCCGATCCTGATGTGGTCATGGCTTAGAAGATGTTTGTGTATCTTTTTTGTGGGGATTATGTATATTATATATATAATATGTATGTATTTGTTTTGTTTTTTGATTCGTTTCCTGTTCCCTTTAGCGAAAGCACCAAGCTTTTGTGAAGGGTCAAAGGGAACAGCTGTATGGGTCAAATAGTCCTGCGGACCCACTGGGATGTGGAGTCCTCAAAGAGTTTACAGAATTTTGAGGTCCCAAAAAATAAAAAAGGATGCAGAACATTGTTTCCAGGATGGTAGTTCGATGATGTTTCCCTCATAGTTCCAGGCTTCCAAGTTATTTTTGTTGCTATCCTATTAGATACAACCATCCTATTAACCACCAATTCTGGGGTTCTCTCGCATTGGTGGCATCGGGTTTGGGACGCGACCAGTGACGTCAATGCATTTCCCTGACTGCTTGCTGTTTGTCAGGTACACTTTTCTCGAAAAAAAATGTGTGACAAGTATACACCAGCATACATAATATCACCAAGTATGTGTTTGTCTCCTCAAGCCCATCGATGTGCGGCCCCGTTAAGGGCCTTAAGCGCTAGCCTAAACCTGAGGAAGGCGTGTATATATATATATATATATATATATAAATATATATGTGTGTGTGTGTGCGTTTTTGCATGCACATATGTATTACCATCTAAATGTATATGCATATGTGCATGCACGTCGCACACATATACCATATGCATATGCAATACCTATTTTTATATATATATATTAATAAGGACCATGGTATGTCCATGTAATGGCAGGGAGTGATTATCGCCAGGATGAGGGACTGCGGGGCTGGTATCCTCAGCCAGTGCTTGCCTGCCAACGTCACCAAGATCCTTGGTTGTTAGTGGCGTTTCTTACTGGAAATACCGTGGAAACCTGGATTTTACTGGGGGAACATCTTCGAAATACCCTCCTGGAAATATGTTTCTATCTTTTTTTGGGGGGTTGCTATACAATATAACTTGATTGATTTAGAACTGAACGAACAAGTTCAGCTTTAGAGAGTGAACAGAAGATATGAATCAT